>CAOLHI010000424.1:600000-956576 GCA_948474755.1 Ctenosaura bakeri
TGGGTGGCAATTTGCTTAGCAACTCTACAGTCTTGGCGCCGGTTCACTGCAAAACCCAACCTCTTCTCCCAGAGAAAACCAAACCCCCTCCTCCTCCCATTTAAGCCCACTGGGTTTGGGAATCAGCGTACCTACCCTCCGGTAGTCCCCCAAGCACACAGTGGACGCAAGGAGTTCATGCTCGATCGCAAGGCACACCTCGATCACGATGACAGACACCGTTGACACTCCCAGGCCAAAAGTGTTCGCTGTCTTCCGGTATATCAGGGGCGATGTAAGCCACCACACGGTGATGGCCACCCTCTCCTCTACAGAAATCGCTTGCCTCATCCCTGTGGTTCTTCTTTCAAGGTAGGGACGCAGGCGCCCCGCGATTTCAAAGAGGGTGGCTTTCGTCATCCGGAAGTGGTACAACCACTGGTAGTCATCCCATTTCTGCAGCACCTCCTCGCTCCACCACGCCCGCCGCATCCACTCCCGAACCCACCACCTTCTGGGGCGCGGGATTTCATACAAGAGAGGTGCAAGAATTGTGTAATACAACCTCGAGCGTCTCATGGCAGCGCGACGGTTCCTTGCGAGCCTGCGCCTACTCGCACCATCTTCGGGCCAGCAATATTCAAGCGCTCCTAACAAGGCTGCAATTGCTGTCATAAACGGGGCAAGGAGCCCAGCTATTTCCCTCAACTGCTTGCTCACCATACTCAAAACAGCAAAAAGCGAGCGGGCAGGAAAAGTTTTTGTCAAAAGTTTCCGCGGCGCTTCAGCAGGCGCGGGGGAGGGGGTGGATCCCGGGAGGGTGCGAGGGGACGCACGTGCGTTTTGGCGTCATCGATGACGCCCAAACTTTTACTTTTTGAAAAAAGGGCACCGCCAATCAAACGCTAGGTAGGGCGGGGAAAGGACAACGTTGGGAGGGGCTATGGCCGCGCTGTGTGAATGCGATAATGCTCGCCTAGCCTCTTGCCGATAGAGCCATGAGAAACGACAAAAGTTCGGCACGTTTTAGCGGGGATTGGGAAAAAGCCTGCCTGGATCGCGGTGGGAAGATTTCAGAGCCCCGTGTGAAAAGGGCCAAGGTCTGCAGTGAAGGCAAACGCCTTTTCCATGCCATCCTCCCAACCCACCACAGGGACAGAAGAGAAGGATGGGATCGTGATGACGCTTACGCACAATGTCATCACAGTCCTGTACTTCTCTCATCCCCAGGCAGCACAAGTGCGCTGAAATCATTGACAAGTTTTCCTCGTCAACAACCAGCCATCGCACTGCCATCCCACCGCATGCCTGCCCATACTTTCCCTGCAGAGGCCCTGGAAGTACAATGGCCGCGCTTCCTGCCCCAGCGCAGGCTGGGACAGCACCTGGCTGCACTGTGGCAAGAAGAGGCATGGCCATTGCACTTAGTGGATCCAGGAGGCAGCTGGTGCAGAGGGAAGTGCTCCTGTTGCACTCTCATCCTGGCAGAACTGATGCCAGGCCCCACACCAGATGTCTCTGGAATAAGGTAAAGTGTGAAAAGGGCCAAAGTTTCAAAATGCAGAGGGCAGACTAAATGAAACACCATTAAATATATAGCTATGACTATTATAAGCAATTATGTACATTCTAGGACACAGTAGCAATTCTCCACTTCTGAAAACATAAAGGCGGATAAAAAAATAATTGAGAACCAGCGTGGTGTAGTGATTTGAACATTGGAGGATGACCCTGGAGACCAGGGTTTGATTTCCCGTTTAGTCATGGAAATCCGCTGGGTGCCCTTGAGTGTATCACATACTCTCAGCCCCAGAAAACGCCATGATAGGTTCACCTGAGGGTCACCATAAGTTAGAAATGACTTGAAGGCACACAAAAACAACAACAATTAAGGCACACATTAGGCTTCTAACGTGAAAAGTCACTTTCTGAAACCAACCAATACAACAACTTCACTTAGAGTTTTCTAACACATTTATTGGAAGCATTTAAAAGTTTGAGTTGAAACTTCAGACTATATCCAACCTCACACATAGAGATGCCCCCCTTCCACTCCATCCTTCCTGGAGGTCCCCCAAATCTGTTTCAAATCTTCTCTCAGTCCTCCACAAAACATTTGGAGGTCACATGAGGGGGAGGAAATCTGCTCTTACAAATCTGTATGTTCTGTTGTCAGAAGGGCCCCAGTGGACAGAATCTCTATCTGTGCTTCCTCTCAAAGCAGTGATAGATCAGACACTGAAATGGGAAACAAGGTTTCTGGCAGTTGAATATATCAGTTTGCTATGCATTAGTGATGTTTGAGTCAAATGTAAAGAACAGCCTAGGAGAGAAAAGCAAACTGAGAGAAGGATCAGCTGCTCAAACAACAGAGCAATATTTTTATCCACTTCCAATAACATGTGTTGATTTTCCAGTCATCATTCTTTATTAATATTAATTAGGCACTGACAAAAGGCTTTGTGATCTCTTACATGAACTTGATGAAAGTCTTAATGCCACTCATTTTTAATGTTCTGAAGTGCTAACATCCCAAGGGCCTGTGACAACTATCAGTACCGATGAGACATTAAGCTTTAGGAGGAACATGGAAGAGTTATACTAGTGGGACAGCTTTGACTAGTGGGACAACTTAGAGAACTCTGGGAGCTGTCAAAAGAGTAAAGTTTTTCAAGCTCTGACTTAGCTAATAGAACCTTAGCATGACAGTATGCAGCATCCATTAGCTTCAGAGAGAGAAGTAAATGAACTTTGACATTTTCCAACACCTAGAGGCTCTTTCCCACAACAGAACTGTAGTATTATTCCACTTTAACTGACATGGTAACATCCTATGGAATCCTTGGGTTTGTAGTTTGGTCTGAGGCACCAGAAGAGCTCTCCAGCTGAGAATTCTAAATGTCCCTCCCTAAACTGCAAATCCCAGGATTCCATAGAATGTTGCCATCAGGATTCCATAGGCTGCCATGGCAGTTAAAGTGGAATAATAGTGCCATAGTTATATAATGTGAAAGGGCCCCTAGTCTTTGCACATTTTCAGTAAGGAAGCAATCTGCCTCCCCTTTAAATGCAGTGCTAAGAAAGAAAGAAACAAAAGCCCCTCTCCCCTGCATATGGTTGTAGAGTACCCAAGTGCTACATAATGGATCCTGATATAGCTTCACATCTTAGCCTAGTGAAGAAGCCAATGAAGCCTCAAAAGCTTACATGATGTATTTTCTGCATTTTGGTTGGCCAATAAAGTTATCACTCTTTTGTAGATTTTGGATTTTGTTGCAATTAAATAACAATTTACAAATTGATCTTGTCCTTTGCTCCCCCACTGTTCTCGAAAGAAACCAATAAGCCAATTAGTCAAACAGATAAAACAAATGCTTGAGGTTAGGCATGTTTATGAAGCAGGAAGATCTGCAAAATTCTGGAGACAGATGGTATCTTTAAAACTTTACAATTGTTTGTGATTACAATCTCAATTTGAATTGAGCCAGAAAATCATAGCTCAGGCACTCATTGACCAACGTTTGTTTATTTACTGGGAACTAAGAGGAAATTGCAACATCTCAAATCAGCTGAACTCAAGCTCTTGATAAGATATATGCAATTGCATTTATCATTCATTGTAGAATTTATGTTGACTGGAGTTAGACTGAATTTAGGCATCTCTGTTTATCAGTTAAATATGCAAAAGGGCTTTGTGTACAGATTAAAATATTTTCAGGCTTTCAAAACCAAGATATATAGGAATGAATTTCATATTATGTTGCTCAAATGTTGGAAGGCAGCCATGGGGAACAGCTAGCTGATAGAGACAGCAGCCTGTGATAGCCATCAGGAGCAGGGTTGAGTTAGACATGAAAAACTGCCTTAGGCTCAGAAAGGATTCCAATCTTCACTGCTGGATTCATATTGACCACTCATACAGGTGGCAGAAATTTCATTTCAAGTCCCTTTAGTACACAACAGATAAGTTTTTTAGGTGAAACGATACACTGGTCAAACATCTCAGATAGTACCAGTCAAGAAAAAGGAATTTTTTGAAGTTGTGTTGCCACTTGGGCAATTGGCACTTGACATGAACAATCTCCACCACTTGCAAACTCCCTGCATATCCAACTTTGAGCTTTGCATGGGTAGCCCATAGCTCCTTAAATTCCTAGAGACCATTTTACAAGGGCCATATTGTGCTGCAGCTCGTAGACAATTGTGATGAAGCAAACGGAAAGGTGCCCATTCATCATCATCTTCAACATCACATTTCCATACATTTAAAAAACCTGAACATAATAAGATGGAGGCCTCCATCTTCATATCCCCAAAGAAGCTTTTATTAAAATTTGTAAGTCCCACATGTTCAAGCCACTTCCTTTTGGACATATCTATGTATTTGTGTGCTGTTTAACAGGGTAGATTCCACCTTTGGTGTAATGCTTAGCTTTAATTCAAGGAGCCATTAATTCAAAACAAGGAACATGTCAAAATTGTTTAAACTGCTTCCCTTCCATTTCCAAATAAACACATCTTTTGGATATTTCCTATCACTACCTAGACAGAAGGACATTGCACCCTAACAAGTTGAGCACTCATCCCACAAAAGTTCTCTTTTGTACCACTTTAAATTAGTGAGACAGTGTGACATAATGTTTACTGCACCCAGACAGTCCTAGACATCTTATTAAGAGTGAGAAGATCATGCATGCTTAATCCCTCCATTGTTAACAGTATTTACAATAACCTCCTAGCACTCAAGAAATGGTTAATTTCTCTATGCAAACAAGACCCCTGCCCAATGCCAGCTCCTTGTGGATTCTTGGATTCTTCAGTCTCAGAAATTAAATATGAATTCAACATTAGGTAATGTTCCATAGTGTTATTATTGCCAATCATGAAGGGAACATTCCTAGAAGGACCTTTTAACACCTATACTCACAATATTAATTTCTAAGAAAGGAATCTGAACTCAGCATTGAAAATGCAGAGACCAAGGGGACTGGAAAATTAATTATTGACAGTGTATTCCTACATTTGGTGCAGAAAGTAAAATTGACACCTATGTACAGGTAAAGAATAACAGAATTTTGGATATTATTGGCTATTGATTATTTATAGCTATAGATACACTTAAGCTGAGACAGAATTTGGTGGTGGATAACATAATTTCATATCTAAAGGCATACCTCAGTTCTTTCTAGGTTCCAACAACAACAAATAGGGCTGAGAAGCCAATACCAGTGCTTGCACCAATCTGAGGTCTTTGGACTAATTTTATGCAGACTTCAGACTAATTTTGAAAGAACTCTGAAATCAGTTCACTATTCAGACCTCTGTCAAAAACACTCTGCTGTTCCATTTGCAGCACGCATACCTCCAATGGAAGAACAAGAGAAAAGATGATAAAATGGCAAGAAGAGAGAGGGAGCCCCATCCATTCCTAGCATGCAGTCCTTAAACCATACGTGTCAAACACAAGGCCCATGGGACAACTCTGGCCTACCAGGCCATTTCATGTGGCCCTTGCACCTCTCCTGCAGCTGCAGCACTCCCTCCGTTTGGTGAGCCCAATCCTCACATTGTGGGTCCCCAACTGCCAGTATTCTAGCAGTCAGCAGTCAGCAGTTGCGATCTACTTCTACTTCTAATTGCTCCTCTGTCCAAGTCTTGCTGTCAGAGCGTTGCCACGGATTACCATGGCTACATTCCGTGAGGCTCACAAGAACTGGACAGAGGAACAGTGGAGATTGGGCTCACCAGGTACAAAGAGGGGCTGGGGGGGCAGAAAAAGCAACAGGGGAAAGGGGAGCAGAAAGTGGCACACTTTGGATATACTGACCAATTCTATTTCACTTTATAGAAGGATAAGGACCATAAACTACGATCAAATAGCCTCAAAAATGTCCAAGAAAAGTAAAATTGATGCAGAGGGAAGGCAATTTAAAAACTGGTAAAAATCGAATGCAGAGGCAATTATTTAATATGATAAAAGATATAGTTATATCATCTTATAGATACAACTGGCCCTTTGAGGCAACCATAATGCTGATGCGACCCAAGATGAAATTGAGTTTGACACCCTTGCCCTAAAAGATTACACCCAGGAGAATGAAACCCTGGACAGGAAAAGGTTTCTACCTCTTCTTTATATGAGGGATAACTAAACTCTATCCTGATGAGAACTGAACAGCAGCTCAAAAGAGTCAAGAGTGTTATCTTGTTTCACTGTAAGCCACCTGACCCATCCAAATTAACAGAGTACAGGAAGTTTTATTGTCTACTGGAAATGACTTTATTATCCTTAGTTTATAAATGCTTCTGAAAGGGCAGAACATTTCTCTGGCTAATTGACACCAGAAATCTGTAACACACAGAGGCAACTTCAGCAAGCATGGAAAAGGCTACATTCCTATGCATTTACACTGTTGTTGTTTATTTTAAAATCTTTCCCAATGGAATTCAGTGAGACTGCAGAGTAAATTTGGTTGAAGTCTGGCATTACAATAAAAGGGTCAGGAAAATATTTTCTAACAAATGAGGTTATAGCAAGAAAGTTTTGTACCAGAACATACAGGAAAGCTTCATTTCCTCTCAATTTTAAGGAATTAATATTCATTTTTGAAGTACAATATTTAAGGCACGCTGTGTAGAAGAACATGAAACAATGTTGAGAAGATAATCAAATAAAGATTACACTTCATTAAGTCACATCAAACAAAAGAGACCACACACATCACAGGGGGAAAAAGGTAAGCCCCTGTATGGAATTTGCCTAGAACTAGTTTTAAAAGTCTGTTTGAAAGACAGCTGCATTTGTACAACCAGAGATTTTCAATGCCATCCTTTGCTCACAAGTGCAAACCTTTCTGACATATAACAACTCTGTATAAGAAGAATAGCTGCTGTCCACACAGGCAGGCATATAGGAATTTGTGGCCTCTGTGAATAACATGGATGTATACAATTCCACATGTGCACTTAACGGCTGAATTGAAAACTCTCTCTCAAGTTAACAGATATCACATTGGAAATGTATTAGTGCTTCCAAATACAACCAAGTAGCAGTGCACACTGTCCTCAGGCAGGAAATTAACCCAAATTTCACCAACAAAAGACCAGCAAGATGCCACCAGCTGTGGCTTCTGCACATTAAATATAAATAACAACTCTTCCCAGAATTAAAACTGAAGTGGTGACTGGGAACAGACTGGTCTTTTGCTGCCCTAGTGGAATTCACTATACATGCATGCATGTTTTATTGTTTGAGTTGCTCTGTTGTGACAAAATGTGTATGCACAATCAATGAATTCAAAAAGTAAAATATGAATAATACCAACACTACTTATGTATTATCACTCCTAGTTGAAACTGTATCAAATTGCATGTGCCTTCAAAAGAACTTGCCATCAAAGCTGCTTACTATGTAGATGGCAGTTCTCATCGTAGAGCCAATGAACAAGAGAGAAGAAATAAGCAAGACATCTCAGTTTTAGTTAACAGGTTATCATAGTCACTTATCTGGACAATTTAAAAAGAACATTTGCTGACAAGTTTTTTCACAGATTTAATTAAAGCAGAACTGAGGAGGTTTTTTGAAAACTGGGAGTAGAGAGGAAAGAAGAATTCCACTACTCTAAATGTTTAAGGAATGATAAATTAACTCTGTTTTACTTCACCTAAGGCTAATTGACAGCTTGGAGATAAGGTGACACGGGGATATGATCGGAATGTGACCTCCCCACGGAGTGCTCAAGAGACTCCCACCCCCCTTTCCCATTAATAAATTACCTTCAAAACTAAAAAGGGCAGAATGGGGTTTGAGAATGTTCAACTAACCATCTTGCAGGGATAGCTGGAGATGGTTTGTTTAACCTTCAGTCTGTTTGCCCACACTGTGCAGATCCATTCAAGCATTAAATATTTCAGACAGAGTCAAAATAGGCATCTGATCCATTTTCTTTGTTCTCAGCAGAAGAGGAAGTTGCAGTGATTGGACATCTTTGTGGAAAGAATTTGTACTGGAATTGAAAAGTATCACTTGGCTTCCAAAGAAGGTGGTCTTTTTAAAATGTTCCAAATTAAAGTAACCGCGCAGAAGCATTTGTGTGGCACTGCTATACACTGACAGCAGCAGCAATGGGATGAAATAGGGTCCTTCTCTGAGGCTGTGACTTCTATTCATCCATACAATTATCACTTTCCAAGAAAGAATTTCTAAGTGGAAGGAAAAGAAGACTTGTCATTCCAATCAGAAATAACAAAAATCAAAAAATACCCATATGAGCCAGAAAATCTTCCATCACATGTAAGATTGATATTTAGAAAGAGAGAGAGAATGAGAAAATATGTGGGGGGTGATATTTATATTACTCATATGATATTTATATTACTGAGAGCCACAGGCTATTTCATACAATAAAATTAAAAGATAAATATTCTACATAGAGTTCCCAGTTGTTATTTATCAAACCAATCACAGATAAAACAAATCAGTAATAGCTATGTAATTTTTTGCTTCTTTTCTTTGCTGCAGTGGCAAATAATATAATTTGATAAAGTATACACTCATAGCAATCTGAAAATGAATATGCCATAATAGGTATTTGCAACAAGGCTGGTACAAAAGGGCGCAGCAACCCGCCTCTTAATGGCAGCTCTGCCAGCACTCTGCTTCTGCTATTGGGTGGGGTTGTGGGGCCCAGCCAAATGCTGGAAGGTGAAAGATTTCAAATTCTAGAAAATTTGAAACCACTGGGGGAGAACTGATTGGGGGGGAGTTGAAATTTTCAGAAAAATTGAAAAAGGTGATATCAGCATCCTTTAAAGATTAAAAATCATGCTGTTACTTAGGAATGTAAAATGCATTTGATATAACTTGGTTTGGGATAAAACGATCATGTTTGATATATAATTACAAGTTGAACTTACTTTTTTTTAAAAATGTTACAAATTGGAAGTTATACGCTTCTCAATTGTACAGAATATCTGACGAACAAGGAGCCTCTTTAGTTTTGCCAGTCTGAGCAACAGGCCAAAAAAACCAAAAAACAATGAAAACAGAAGAAGCCATCAATATTAGCAAAACAGAGAAAATTCTTTTGTCTCTGCTAGTTCCCCATAGTGTCAAGCAGCCATAATACACTCATTCCTGTAACAATAACTGAGGAAAGGAAACCAAGACCAGGAATTTTAACGCTCTTATGCTGTACATACAGTCTCTTCCTCCTACACAGCTTTTAGAAATCTTTGAGAACAGTAAATGTGTGAAACCCTTATCTTAAACATTTCATTCATTATTCAAAAGGAAAATATTTCATATTCCATTTTATTTCAGTTCTTCTAGAAAAAAAGCTTCTGGAAAAGAAACCCAGGAAAAATAAAAATTTCACAAAATTTTCCAGTTTTTTCCCCCTATTAGGTAAGGGAGATCCCACAAATTCACAGAAGGTGCTTTTGCCCAATTTTCATGGATATCTTGTTCCTCCACTGCCACTGGCTAATCCATTCCATATGCTGTAGAAAATGCCATGGGGAAAAAGGAAAAGGCATCTGCTTCTACCAACCTAGCTGCACAAACCTAAATCCAATCCTCTAACACTACATTGAGTCCCCACCCCATGCACTAGAATGCATATCACTCCACAGAAGAATAAATTGTACATAATACATCGGGGTAGGACAACCTCCGGATGTTTTTGCTCTATAACTCCTGTCAGCTCTAGCTAGCATACCCAGAAGTATGGAAATATGTGAACTGTAATTTAAAAACATCTGGAACGTCACAACTGCCTACTTCCTGCAACAGTTATCAGACATTTGCTACATAGTCTGTCCTATACATCAATATGCTGATATTTTGTTGTTTGTTGTTGTGTACCTTCATGTTGTTTCCAAATTATGGCAACACTAAGGTGAACCTATCACGGGGTTTCCTTTGCAGAATTTGTTCAGAAGAGGTTTACCTCTGCTTTCCTCTGAGGCTGAGAGAGTGTGACTTGCCCAAGGTCACCCAGGGTTTCCATGGCTGAGCAGAGATTTGAACCCTGGTCTGCAAAGTAATGCTCAAAATACTATAATCTTGTATATTTCTCTCACCTGCCAAAACTACAATTAACTCAGTATGAAAGCAACATTATTTTGTCACATGCCTCCACTTTAAATCACCAACAAAAGGAAATTAGGATCTTTGAACAATTAAAGGTGTTGAGCCTATTCCAGGGATCAGAAATGGTGGCAATTTCATGAACAGAAATGAGGTGTTCTCTGTCACCTGAAAGGTCAATATTCAATGGTACCCAAGACCTTCTCAGCTTAATTCCTGGGACTGTCTTTTGTGTCAGAATGACAGTGTAGTTGCTCCACCCCTAAGGCTTGGTCCCATATCTTTTCAGTTATATTTGGACAGCAAAACCACATAGGAAATTGCCACATCAGTGAAGCATCCCCCTGGGAGCAGAGAGTTTCAGCATTCCTGACACAAGAGCTTCTCATACAATCTGATCATCTTTCTTTTCGAAATATTAGCAGAGGTAGCATAAAAGCCACCTTGGGTCCCAGTTCTGGGAGAAAGGCAGCCTACAAATACAATAAATAAACTAAAATAAAATAAACCATTGATTGAAATATACCAATCAAATAAACACTGACATTTAAGTTTGTAACCACATAAAAATATGCCATAAATGCTTTGCGATATGATTTTTTTTATGGCAACATGTCATTAAGAACAATTAGCATTAATAGCTAATAGAAGATTATAATCAGCTCACATGGTCCTGACTGGAGACTGTGGAGATAGGCATATTCCATGGCAACAGAGTACTCCTGCACTCTGTACTGACAAATCTGTCTTCAATCCTTGGATCTCATTTGCTCATAGCAATATTTCTTTGGGAATCTGCCATTTCGTTCAGTCTGCATCAATACTGAATCATACTCTTTATAGTGGAAGCCAAACACATTTTTCTCCATAAGAGCAAAACAGTCAAAAGACATGATTCATGGGCTCTGGAGGAATACACAAAGGGAAGTTCTGCCTGGGAATAAGGATATATTCTTGAGTTCAAACTCTTTAGAAGATATATGCACAAGCTGAGCAAAATACTAAGTTTTACTATCCAAATAGACAGTTCTAGAGCTACCTGATTGAGTATTAACTTTTTCTTTGCCAATTGCAGCACATTAAAAATGCATGTTAAAACATAATGATTTACGCAAGCCATATCTATTTGGTCAAAACTAATGTCTACTTCATGAAGCATGGAAAGAATGTATGCTAATTTGTGTATTGTGCATTTGTGTATAGTGTAAGACTTCACGTTGCTACTGATGTGCACTTCTTTCAAATTTATGGATCTTAGCACTAAATAAATATTTGTAAATTTATAAATGGATAACCATTTTCAGTCCCTACCAGGAAAATGGGACATCTGGGAACGCTAGCTATGTATTTAGGGGTATGAGGATTAGTAGTAGTAGTAGTAGTAGTAATATTACCATCATCATCATCAACAACAACAACAGGTCCATACTTGCTGCTTTGTCCCCTAGGTGAGAAGGTTCACACCCCTGAATGTACAGTAAGGATCCCCAGGTGTCCCATTTTCTAAGGAATGTCCCATATAGCGGGGCTTGAAGTCAACTCCATACTGGGGCCATAGGGACTTCCCAAATCCTTGACTTATTGAGAGTCAGCACCAGCTGCACTCCCAAAAGACCAACCATGTGCATTTCGTATGCAGCAAGAGTAGGCACCGCAGGCTCCAGACCCACTCAAAATAGATAGGGGTCAGTCTGAGACTATTCTTCTGCATACCGTGTGCTCTCAAACTTGGTCTGTTGAGAGTGTGGCTTGCACTCACTTTCAGAAAAAGCAGATGCCAACCACACTCATAAGAGACCAACCCTTGAGCATTCAGTGCACAGCAAAATGGCTTCAGACTGGGCCCATGTATTATGAGAGCAACCAAAGCCCAATTTTCCCGCTCTCCACTCTACAGGTGAGACAGATATATATATAAGGCCAAGTTCATGTGTCATGACACGAGGGTCTCTTGCAAGAATTCCCAAAAGGTAGAACTCTTGTAAGAAGTCTTCCTCTTTCATGATTTAAGGCAGACTTTATATAGGTCTGCTTTATGCATACAGCCAATCTTGAACCACCTGGGCAGCAATGGAAGCTGTCCAACATTGAGATCAGAAAAACCTAGCAACTCTATATGCTGCACTATATGAATAATTACAGTAACTAGATTAAGAAACAGGCAGAAATGACAAAATCCATATTATCATAATAACATTATTAGGGTCAAACCCCCCAAAAGTAGAAAATTCTCTGTGCAAGCTTTATTATTCTCTATCTATCAATTTTCCAACTTCCTTTATTCTTTTTATCTTGATTCATTTAATAAATATCTAGGAGGGACAATGGTTTTTCTACAAATGTTTTTAAGGCAGGTTCCACCAACTATTTCATTTTGATGGCAATAATTTAACAGCTGCACAATGGTTTACCAGTTGAGTCTTTTGTTAAAACTGTTTCTCAGATATTTCAATGGGTAGCACAGTTCTGTGGGGCAGTCATCCATTGTCTATGGGTGCTTTCTAGTGATACAGAGACAAAGCGATGTCTCAAACATTTGAAATCCCACCTGCTTCTCACTGATAATGTTACTGGCTTCTTCCCAAGTCTACTACTCAAAACAATTGCAAACAAAGCTTAGAAGTAACATTCAACGGTCTTATTGGTCTACTAGTTTTTCATATATAATTTGCTACCTTTAAAAAAAAAGATTGGAACAACCTTGCTAGACAACTGCCTTTAAGACAGGCTCTCATTCTACTATGTGCCCTAAAACTGCATCTTCTACACTGATATTT
Organism: Ctenosaura bakeri; assembly: GCA_948474755.1. NCBI lineage: Eukaryota > Metazoa > Chordata > Lepidosauria > Squamata > Iguanidae > Ctenosaura > Ctenosaura bakeri. The sequence continues at coordinate 612,847 of CAOLHI010000424.1, forward strand.
GTGATGAACGCTAAGGAGGAATGGCTAGTAAAATAGAATAGAGAGTGATCCAATCTGACTGGTTCTCTATCAGAAGAACCAAGCTTTAGCCAGAGGGAAGGGCTGTGTGTGTGAGTCAGCAGAACATATATATACCAGGAATAGGGTCTAGAAAAAGCATTCCTTCAGTGAGATTCCAGGGAGAGGGAGAGTGTTGAGATAGAGCTTCAGTCAACCAGAGAGACAGAAGTTGTCTGCACATTAGAGTTGGTCTACTCAAGAGTCTAGAAAGAAAGACAGAGGAGAGACCAACCTAATACTGAGTTAGGTCATAAGGTTTCATCTATACTTGGGAAAATATATGTGTGTGTGGAAGGAAAGTCAAGGGGCTGTGAACATATGGAAGTTTTTGCTTGTGTGTATGAAGTGAAGTTCTGTGCTGTTTGAAATTATTGATTTACCCAATACCTATATATTATTTTTATAACCTCCAGATTCAACGTAATACTTTGTATTTGATAATCCATTTACTACATGCTATCACAAGTTATACCTTGCTTCGAGTGAACGTTTAAGACCCTTTGCCTTTTTTCCACAAGGGTTGTGGATTTAGGGAAAGCAGGACTATGATAAAGTGTGAGGAGGGAGCCAGGGCATGATGATTATAGAAAAGGGTGCTGCTTCTCCAGGAAGGGAGAAAAGAAAGCAGGCCCGGTCTGTTCTAGCCCTGGCTGGCCCTAGATCTCCACGGCCTTCTCCAAATGAAGCTCCTCTAGCTGAATAACACATCCCATCATTCCCAGAAACAGCATAATGGGGGTTGCTTGTGGAGGGTGCCAAGTTGGGAAAGGCTTCACGCCTTAGTAGATTACCTCACATATGTGAATTACATATTTCAGTGTGCAACAATCACAGAGCAAACTCACGTACAATGCATGTGTGCCAAGAGTGCCTAAAGGCAAGGGAAAGCTTGGTAAAACCACCCATATGAATTAAGCAGAAGAATTAAGCGACCTTCTGTGAAGGACTGCTCATTTTGCCCAGCCAAAGTTTGCTAGTCAACCAGAACTGTGGGTGGGGAGATGCCTCCAATCCATGATCAGGACAATAAGATCCTGAGCATGAAGCAAAGCCCTTACCAACCCTACCTAACAGGGCACATTTTTAGACACTGCAAAACAATAGAGAAAACTGTTTATTTCCTTTAAACAATTATTTCCTCTGCCCAAGATCTTAATAGTCAAGTACAAAAATTTAGCTCAGCAGTGAATAAAAAACCTCTGCAATTCTTTCTGCACTGGATGTTTATCTGTTTATTTGATTTCTCTCCTGCTTTTCTGAGATTCAAAGTGACTTAAAGTATAATTTAAAAGAGAGCAGTTAAAACTGTGGGTCTTTCTGCACTACACTGTTACAGGGCTATCATTCCACTTTCAACATCCTATGGAATCCTGGGGTTTGCAGTGTAGGGAGGGTCACTTAGAATTCTCAGCCAGAGAGCACTTGGGCCTCAGTAAACTACAAACCCCAGAATTCCACAGGATGTTGAAAGTGGAATAATAGCACTCTAACAGTTTAGTGTGGAAAGGCCCTCTATGAAATGCCACTAGGCATTCTGAGCCTCTATCAAGAAAACCTTTTGTCTTAGGGCTGCCATACGTCAGAAATGGCTTAAAGATACGCAGCAGTGTTTTCCACTAGCTTCAGCTTCTGAACAGAAACTAAAGGCAGCCCCACAAAGAGTGCATTGCAACTATCCTATCTAGAGATCATTACTACATGAATCACTTTAGCCAAGCTATCTCCATCCAGGAATGGGTGTAACTGTCACCATCAGATGAACTGGTAAAAGGCATTCCTATCCACCAGTGCCACTTAGATTTCCTGTAACAAAGATAGACAAGAGTTCCACAAAACCACATATTTCTCCTTCAAGCGGAATGCTAATTAGCAAATACCCAGCTCCTGGGCCTGAAACCAGCATAATAAACAGGTCCCCATTTTACCAGCATTCAGCCCTTATTTTTTACCCATTACTACATCCAGACATCAGTATAGCACTTGTCAGATCTACTTCAGATCTAACAGAGAAATAGAACTGGATGTGATCATTACACTGATGATATTATGTTCCAGATCCCTTCATGATTTCTCCCAGCAGTTTCATATACAGGTTAAATAGTTTGGAGACAGGATAATTACCAGGAAGATAAGCCATTCTCATCCAGGTCTGCTCTCTGAAACAAGCTTCCTAGATAGGAACAGAATCATATAATACTGTACCATCAGTTCCCAACCCATGAACACTTTGATGAGGATATGATACTCAATGGTGTCAATGGCCATCAAGAATTCAAGTAAAAGTAACAGGTTGTCTCTCTCCTCTCTTTCTCTCAAAAGTCATCCAGTGGGGTGACTACAGACAATTCAATCCCAAAACCAGGTCTGACTCCTGAGTGGTATAGTTATATTTAAACCACAAGTAATACACAGTGCTGTCTAAGATGTTCTGTGACTTGTCCCCAAAAAAGGAAAGATTTCCAAGCTCTGACGATCTATTTCCTCCAAAAAAGTTGGCAACTGAGTGAAGCAACTTGCACAAAAGGGAGGAAGGGCATTCTTAATCAGTCTGTAATCATTCAAAAGCTATGGGCATGCAATGGATTTCTTTCAAAATGGACAGCCACCACCGCTCTCAAAGTGGCAGGTGCTTCTCTCATACATAGAGATGCATTTACCAGATGCTGGAACCCCTCAGCTAACTCTAATAAGCCACAATGGGCAAAAGGCAGGAGTATACAATATACAAACACCCTGTCCACGTGCTCAAGCTAAAGCTGATCCTACCAAACTCAGCTAGATTATTCAAGAGATATTTCATATGTACTTGCCACAGCAACGGTATTTAGGCTGAAGGGGAGCAACTTATTCTTATTGTGTCTGGTAAACATGTTGCAACTGGCTTTGAGGGCTCAGTTGCTCCAGTCACTGGGTTCGATGTTAACAACCCATGAAGAACCAGAAAAGAAATCTTTTGGCTGACTACTTGAATATGTAACAGAGGCAGCAATGTAAGCTTTCTCTGCCACTCTAACTGCCTTACAACAGACACAGATACTTGCTTTTGTATATGATCAGTCAATGGACTGACAGGGAGCTCAAAAGCTAATGTGTCTTGGCTCAACACAATTTTTCATCATTGGGCCACAAAAAGATTTCAAGAGTTGGTGACAACCAAATTAACCAGGGGCACTCTATCTCTCCATGCACACAATTTATATATTTGTCATGGACAGGATCTCTAAAATAGAAATATTTCATTAAAATCATGAACTGCTATTGGATATTGCTAGCCTAGAACTATTGGATATTACTAGCCTAGAAAAGTTTGTCAGGTTAAAAGAACATTGACTAGAGGTTCCTTCCAGTGTTGTTACTATGATCAAATCCCTGATTGTGAATAGATAGAGGATACTCAGAGTTAAACTATGGAACAGCTAATAAAACAGAATAATAAACCAAAAGTTGCACAAGAGCCAAGAACTAGACAATACCCAAAAGTGCTTCTTCAGTCAATGTACATTTACTAATCTAGATAGCTTGATCTTTGGATAGATGCTTCCTGTTAACATTTAGGGGCAAGCTTAAACATTATATTTCAGTTCTCATCTTGGAAATCCCAGTGCAATTTTCTTACTCAAAAAGCTGCTGCAAGGAAGCCTTAGGCTCTTTTCGCACACAGTTTTTTTTGCGCGAGGGCCCCTTGAGTGTCACGCAAATGGGAGCGTCTGTCCGTATGACGCACTCCCACTCACGCAACACTCAGGAGCCTAAAGTGGGACGCTCGCACATTTTCTTATTTTCGGCTCTAAGACGAAAATACTGCGCAGTCACGCAATGCTCGCGGGGCCCTTGCACACTTACCTGTGTGCCGTGCACCGAACAAGCCGGCCTGGTCGCGCTTCCTCCCCCAGCGCAGCCTACAGCTCCCAGACTGCGCTGCGGAAGGAAGAGGCGGGGCGCTAGCACGACGGTCGCGCTATCAGGAAGTGACCTGCGGGACAAAGGAGCGGGGAAGCAGCAGCATTCCGGCTGAGGCTTTTCGCGCAAGACGCGCCCCCCCAGCCGCACAAACAGGTAACGTGCGAAAAGTCTCTTAGTCAGAGTAGAACCATGTGGAAGAAGGGAACATAGCCCATGGTCCACTCACTGATTCATGACCTTAACACCTCACTCCCACCCCTACACAGCTGCTATTGCCATAGAAGGGGGAAATGCAAGCACAGTCCTCATGCCAATTTCCCCCCATTGCAGCTAGCATCACCTGCTTAGGAGCAGTTAACAGAATGAGAATTGCAGGAGTGATCACACACACCCCACCCAATGTGCTGAGGCACTGATTCATATCACACATGCCTACTTCAACTTCTCTTTGAAAAGGAAAGAAATTACACAGCAAGTTCCAGCTCCTCGAGCTAATGAGTAGTTTGGCCCTTACAATGATTTGAAATGGATGACTGATTGTTAGTCACTTCAGAAAGGCAACTTATCCAACTTGCCCAATCTCGTTAGTTTGCTGGAATAAATGGATCCTTTATTGATAAGATCCAGCTGTTGTTTCATTTTATCTCTACCCCTAAAGGAAATATTTCTAACTTTTTCCAACTAATTTCTTTTATACCAGAATTAGAACTACAGTTGGAAATAAATGAACTGTAAGTTAGGTATATTTTACTTGGTTTTGTTTTCTAGCTGCAAGGATGAACTCATACAAAAAAATTCAAGAAGGCTGGAAGTACTTTGTAGAAGACTGCAAGCAACATGGAGCAGCATCTCTCTTCTCCCCAAGAGCACACCAGGATATCTCTTCTATGGCTCATACTTCTAGATATGGCTTCTGGATATTGTGGACACAGTATTTAATTTGCTGAAAGTCTCTGAAGAACATCTCAAGACCCTTACAGTCTCAAGACCCTTACAGGAAAGAGTGATCAAAGAAAACAAAGGTAATTTGCCTCTTCTTAGGAAGAAGACAGAATGACAATTTGCAGGTGATTCAGACAGCATATGAGTAATGCATTCCACAAATGTTGGAATTGTTCAGAGATGGGTTGATGCAGATCTGAACGTGAAACCAACAAGGTGTGGCATACCTCAAAATGTACTGTTATTTTCCCCACCCGCAGGCACCTAATTTCTCCCAAAACCTAAATGGTAAAGAACAACTGAAATCTGGCCTGCACAACTTGTGACCCATCAAGCCAAACACAGCCTACAAGTCATCTATGGCAGTCCAGGAGAGGCCCAATTAATTCCCTGCTTTTACTGCCAGACCTTGTACATACAAGTGTATCACCAGAATGACCTTACAGTTCAGAACCAGTGATAACGCCAGCCCAGAAGCTTCACTTTTATGGTTCAAAAGGCCTAAAGGAAAATACACAAGGAAATAATCATATTCATATACATGTTGTCTACTATAATCAATAGCCAATCACAGTGACTATCAAGTGGGCAGTAGCCCTGATGCTGAATCAACCTGAAGAATTGCTTCAGACATTACAGAAAACACAAATCTCTGTACGCCTCCCACAACTTTTCCATAATGTTTAATGAGCATTTAAGTATATTTCACACTTTGGCCATTTCCTCACTAGACTGTTATAGTGCTATTATTCCACTTTCAACATCCTAAGGAATTCAGGGGTTTGCCTTTGAGGTCCCTCCTTAAACATCCATGAAAGCTACAATAAGGCTACCTTGGAAAGAGCTGACCATTTATTTCAAATGAAATACTTTCATTTGTTTAATGTTGCTGTGTGCCTTCAAGTCATTTCTGACTTATGGCAACCTGAAGGCAAATCTACCACAGAGTTTTCTTGGCAAGATTTGTCCAGAGGTGAGCTGCCCTTCTCTTCCTCTGAGAGAGTATGCCTTGTCTTAAGCCATTTCCGCACTATACCCTTATAGTGCTATTATTCCACTTTCAACCTCCTGTGGAATTCTGGGGTTTGTAGTTTGCTGAGACCAAAGAGCTCTCTGGATGAGAATTCTAAAGGCCCCTCCCTAAACTGCAAGGCCCAGGATTCCATAGGAGGTTGAAAGTGGAATAATAGCACTATAACAGTGTAGTGCAGACATGGCCTTAAGGTCAGCCAGCTGGTGTCCATGGTGTCACAGTCCGATAACAATAACAATCAAACAACACCACCATACTGGCTCTCAACTGCAATGAAAATTGAAAGACCTACTTCACCTATTTCTCTTCTAAATTCCCCATTTCTTCATAAAGACTCTCCATCTATGACCTTCAAATTAAGCCCTGAATTGTGTATGACTCCACTGAAGGTTATTCCTTTCTGAATGTTCCAAGTCTTACAGGAAACAAAGGGAGACTGCTCCCACTCATGGCAGGAGCTAATGGCCAATTCCCTTGCTACTTCAATCAGTGATACAGGACTGAAACCCTGGGTTAAAGTGGATGATGGCATTACCTGCCAATCCCCTTGGGACACCCTTGTTCCCTCAGGTTTTAGCTGAAATTCCCATAGTAGCTGGAGGGAAATTTTATTTTTCCTGGCATCAGTGTAGTATTATGAGCTATGCTTGTGGCAATCCAAAATACTGGGAGTGGCTTGATGTTGTTGGACAACACCCAACAGCTTTACAAAAGACTGTCCCTGAGATCAAAACTGTTTAAAATAGTGGGGTGAACAGACAGACAGACAGATCAATACAGCCACCTGCACTGTTGGACTTTCAGTGGGGGTGTTGTTATAGGGCCTATCACAATGAGGGTCTGCACTTCAGAATTTAACATTGGACTGCAATACCTTTTGGGCTGTCCCAGGGGAAGCTTATTTTCCAGTTGATGGCTGCCCCCTTCCTCCCTCAGTCCTTCTCCTGACACTCCAGAGGTAAATGGAGTTTTCTCTTACTTTCGTCATTCCCTGGAATGTTTTCTTCAAACTCCCTCAGATGGCCCATTCTCTTTTCATGTCAGTAATTTTAAAAGAATCTAAATCTTCTTCAAATACTATCTTATATCTGTCAGGGAATATAAGTACTTTTATCACAGCTCTGTCTTTCATCTCTTCTCTTACACAGATTTAAATAAATCTGTTCCTTTTAGTATGAGCTCTGAAAAAGATTTATCTTCTTGCCTAAATGCAGGATCTAATCTCATCCACTGTGCCTGATTCTCTGTGTAAGTTTTAAGCCAGAGCTTGGAAGTAAGAAGTTGAATGCACTTAAAAAACGGGGAGTAAAAGTGTTACTTTTGGTGATGCAGGTACAATGAAATCATATATCACAACCAACAAAACAAAATTCTTTTATGGGCATAATGAGTAAAATGAGTGGGCAAAGATCCTACATTACGGTCTACATATTCGATCTGTCGGTACATTGCAAAAATGGAATGACACCCTCTTAGTCAACTGTGAAGAAGCACATCTGGTATAAGTGCTTCAATACACATTGGGTCACTTTTGATGTACATGGGGCATTTCTGATACACAATGGGCATTTTTGTTGTGCTCCTACACTTCCTAGTCAATGTTCTAATATGCATTACGGAGTGTCCATGATGTATATCACTGTGCATTGCACATCATGCCATGGTGCATTAGTACTGTATTGGTTACCATTGCACAGTGGATACCCATACATTGTAACATCACAGTAGCCCCTAGATTAATATGGATCTAAGTCCCAAGCAGAATCCCAGCCTTTCTTATTCTTTTAACTCCTTTTTGAGGGCATTTTTACAGGCAAGATGTTGACAAGGTGTTTTCAAATTTTATACTATTCTTTTACCAATCCTAAAGTGATGAGTTTCTAAGTAACAAAAGAAAAAAAACCCCTATAACTACAAAGAACAACAAAAATTAATTAGTTTTCAAACACTACAACAGATGCCCAAAATGAATTTCTTTTTAAAAAGTAATTTTCCAATTTATTGAAAGGCAATGGGGAATAACAGAAGTGGACCCAGGCTGGCAGCAAGTGTTAATTCCTCAAACTCTGAAACACCTCCATTATGGAGTCAGTGAAGAGTTGGATGCAATCCAGAAATAAACATACAAGTACCGGTATGTTCCATTCATTCTTCCCTGAAAGAAAGGTAGGCCATGAGTTTTTTCCTTTGTTACACATATGAATTCCAGGATGTTAAAAAAAATCAATCACCAATTAAAGGATAAATTTGCAGAGAAAATTCAGAGAAGCAGAGCCCAACTTTTCATTCACAATATCTGTATAAAATATTGGTGCATAAACTGATTCCAAATTGCAAACTGGAATGACAGCCAAGGATGGAGAAGGAAATGAGGTCAACATAAACTTGTAACCAAAAATCTCTACAGGCTGAGGTAAACCATCTCTCCCTAGTTATTGTTGGACAGCAGGTCCCTTCATCCCTAGCTAGCATAGTCAGTGGTGAGGAATTCTGGAATCCATTTGTTAGACCCGTAAAATTGATGAAACCCATGTTAGTGTTGACCTCACAAGTTTCCCTGTATTGTAGGGGGCATTGTGGGATCTGATCCCTCAACACATGGAGAGCCACAATTTGCCCACCCCCGTTTTACATTATCAGTACAAAATTGTTTCGCAGTATGAACAAGGTAAATAAATGAATATAAATGCAGAACAATATGTGAGGGAAAATGTAAACATAAGCAGAGAGTTACAAATCAATGAAATTTTGTTCTTCAGACATGTATCAGTTGAAAATGCAAGAAAGAACACTACTCAGGACATGTGAAGGTGAATACTGAAGGAAGCTCAATGTAATTTAATGCATCCTTCTGTCTTCATATGAAGAGGACTGATAGTTTCAAGCAGGAAAGAGGAAGAACTATTATCAGCACAAGTCATTTTACCTTTATTTGCATATTTAAAGAGGAAATGTGAAGCAAAAATATACGAAAGATAACAAAATGCAGTCAACAGCAATTGTATATGAGGTGACAATGCATCAGGACATGATTCGTCCCAAAAGAATTTGTTGTGGAAGTGGTAAGAGAAAACAACAATGTAATACCAAGATACACCACTATCCTATCTGAATATATTTGTTTAATATTTCCACATTTACTAACAGGCTTTCACTAATCATAACAGCAAAAACAATAATTTCACATCCAACTGACGTCTTTTAAAGGGGGACAGATCCCACCTTCTCATTCAAGTTACGACTATGTCATGGAAACGAATAAAAACATTAAAATTAGTCTAATAGAACTGAACGACCTAAATGGACAATTAAAAAAAAACACTGAAAGTTTATAACAAGAACACTCTGTTAAAAAATAGAGAACAGAATTGTTCCGTAGGTGGCCCATAGCGGTGGGGATTCATTGACGTCATGGTTTCAAGTAATGTGAAGTTCACTCAGTAATTAATAATGTTAAATTATCACAGCTTTCCATGTGCTTTGAGTGCAGCCTACAGAAATTCACAACATTCCCCCTCTGTTCCCACACTTAGTCACATTCGTCAGCAAACAGAGGAGACATATACACATTTAAATTTGTTTACAAAATACAAAAGACCAGTTGAGAAATTTTAAATTGTTTGCCGTTTGGCTCTGCCTTACCCATCTACTCTAGTAATCACAATATTTTCCCATCAAAATCAACATATCCAACAAACACAAAACCAATTCTTGGAGGCAACATTTCAGACAAAACAGATCTCCGTTAAAGTTGCAGTCCTTAATAGGAAATGAACTCTCTGTAACAATTAATGAGTGTGTATGCCTTAACCTCCACTTAAAAGTTTCCTATTACTGCCTTTTCTGCATTCAAAAGTCAGCAATACAAAGTACCATGTTATACACTTAGTGACTAATAATAAACATGATCCTGCCTTGAGGCAAAGGATGGGAGATGGTCTTTTGTTCTGTTCCAGCTCCATGATTCCCACAACATTTTTCCTATTAGCTGGATATGACGAAAGACAAAAGTTAACAGGGAAATTCTCCAATCATACAGTATTACAGACTTACAGCATTATACAGTTCCCAAACCAGTAAATACATTATAATACTATGAAGTAAGTACAGTATTTCTAAAAAGAAATAGGGGAAGACTAAATAAGAAATGTACAGATTACTGCCAAGTCTTCATAGGGAAGACCATACTTCACTTCAGACAAATTCAGACAAACTCAAAAGCTGTACTACATAATAAATGCAGCTGCCACACTCAGGCAGTTTTGTACATTATGTGGCACCTACAACCATGCAATGAGTAATTAACCTGCAACAGCTTGACACGGGCCCTTTTTGCACTGTATTTTCCATGCAAAAGGGCGCCTGGAGCATCGCACAATTGTGAGGAGTGATCTGCACGATGTACTCACAATCGCATGATGCTCTAGGGGCCAGCAGGTGCTGATTGCGCACCTTTTCATTTTCAGCTAGAAGCCAAAAATGGTGCACAATCGTGCATTGCTCCCAGGCCCCGCACACACTTACCTGGCGTGCGGAGCCTCCAGAGCTGCACCAGTCGCACTTCCTGCCCCAGCGCAGCCTGGGAAACTTCCAGGCTGTGCTGCAGAAGGAAGAGGCCAGGCTCTCACTCGGGCAGGCAGCTTGTGCAGAGCTGAAGGACCCCGGACGCAAGAGCCTCTCGCCGAAGGCTGCTCGCGTAATCCCTGCACCCCAGTGCCGGAAGAAGGTAAGGTGCAGAAAGCGCCATGGTGTCAATGCCACTGCTAAGGATGTTTTGAAATAAGCTGTCTATGAATTTCCAATACTGATGGGTGAGAAACAGAGTCATAAGGAAGGACTAAGATCTTCATCCTAGTATGAAAGGTGTTTTGGAGATCCAAAGGCAAGTGGAGTCCCTGGCATTCGGTTTGGCTGATGAAGCTGATGGTATGCTTTTTAGGACTGTTTCAAAAGGAGGTAGGAAAGTAAGTGGAAAGTGAGGATGGAGAGTGAAAAGACTTCAACCTCCTCTCTAGTGGCCTTCCAAAATTTAATAAAGGGTTTTGTTTTCATCTATAAAAAGTACCTGTACAGAACTGGTTTTAAATTCTCTTTAGATTTTTGGGTAATCTTCACTGTGCTGTATTTTTGATACTACATCCCTCAGTGCTGCATCAGTGTTTCAAAGTTAGATGACAAGGCATACTTTAAATTCTTAAGCTGTTGGTTTTGATTTGCTATTAGCGGCCTTAACCTCTTTGGAAGAAAATAAGGATATAAATATTTTGAACACAATAAATACATTTTTTAAGAAGAAATGGGGATTGCAAGGTATGGTGAATTATAAACTATTACTGTTGTTGGTTCTGCTATGCGAAGATGAAATGCCAATTCTTACGAAGATTTTTGTCAAGCCAGATGTGCTCAACACCAAGGATTTACTAAAAGAAGTAGTTATGAATAACCAGATTTGTTCCCAGATTTGTAAACACTGATATCTTAACACACATACATATTAATAGACAGAATGAACATGGGATGCTTCTGAGAGAAGATGGTTATCAGAAGCCCATTACATGACATTACTACTAACTTCAAAATGCACCTATTCTAGTTCAAAAAATAAAATTTCTAAATAAGTAAACTTGGCATATCTCATTGCTTCCCCACATGATGTTCACAACATATTCTGGTCAAGGCTGAAGGAGATAAAAGCATGCATATGCATATAACAAGGTTATGTGTATCGTTTCAGAGAAGCCATAGATCTTTAATTTTTAAGAACTGATTTATGCATGGAAAGATACTCACAATGTAAATCACGCCAGCATGAATGGGATCTTAACATTACACAGAAGAATTTGCTCTTAGGGTTTCTTTTCCTACCCACAATGCTTGCATTGTTTGCCAACAACTGTTAATTATCCACAGACTGAAAGGCACTGCTATTCCCCGCCTACAGAAATTGGACTTACCGTGAAGGTCCTTTCTGTCTAATAGTCGGGAAGGCAGGTAGGATGAGATTGGCAAGGCTAACATTGTCTAACATCCCTGCCTTGACAAGAACTCCTTTCCAGGAGATAGCATCAACCAGATACAACAGATACAACAGTATAGCAAGAAAGATCTAATCAACTGTGAAATCAGAAGACTGATGAAAGAATAAGCAAGGAAACAGATAAGCAAGGAAAACAAAAATGTTCTTAGAAGGCCCTGCTGTAAACTTCTCTAAACATGACCCAATTTCATATTCTACATGTTCTCCTGTCTACTAAACAAAAGGGATCTTCACAATGAGAGCTAATATGGGTCAACGATTGAAGTGCTAGAGAAATACATTCAGATCCCCATTCAGTCTTCAAGTTTATGGGGATTCCTTTGAGCGATCACTTTCTCTCAGGTTGCTGTGAAGTTAAACTGAAATAAAGTGACTGCCTGAATGGGCAAACCACATACACTATCGCTTAGAGGAATGGCGGGATAAAAACTCAAATCATTATCATCTTTCCAGCTTCACATTTTCATCTAGAGATAATACAAGCAGAAAGGATACAGGTAGTCCAAAGAAGTACTATATCCCAGATTGGGGCCCAGAGTAGCTGGCCCCCTGAAAAACATGTGAAGATAGCTCAGGTTTTAAAATAATCTGTCCCTTGAGGAATCCAGTTTATCAGATTTCACCATAACAAAGTAAATGTCCACAGTAACAGATTACATCCAAAATTTGCTGACTGTATTTGTTCTGAATTTATCTTCCCCAGCTTCAGAAGTTATTTTACAGATATGTTTTAATTATTCCAAAGATCCTGGAAGGCAGTAATCATGTAACGTGACTTTTAAGGAAGAATATAACATCTAAACTGGAAGACTGTCATTCTCCATTGCAGAGTGAGCAACTGTTTGCAAGTATATTTGGAAGGCCATCAAAAAGAGAGACAGAGACAGATATCAGAAAAAGAGGTTATAGCAGAAGATTCACATAAACTTCAACTGCCGGCTTGAATTCCATGGCCCTAATTCTAGAAATGGCAGGCAGCCTAACACTGCAAATTAATTAATCTAGGAATGTTTTCCACCCAAAATCTTTTTTTAAATGATGATCTTGGACAATACAACTATTCTGCTACTTTATAATCAGAACTCTGAACCATGCCTCAAGCCAAAAGAATTCACCATTTTAGAAGAAGGATGATTCAGATTCCCTATGAGACCACAAGCTACATGCCATCTTTCCCAGCCACATGAAGGAAAGGGCATTTGTACATTAGATCAGGCTAAAGACAAATAAGAGAGGGCACAGCAACTATGATCAAGTTGTGTTGCTCTGCACGCAGAGCAGAAAGCAGCTCCCACTGTTCACAAAAAGTAGGAGGAAGTACACATGCCAGTGTAGAATAATCATACCAGCCATAGCCAGCACTAGAAGCCCTCCATGTATGCTAAATGCTAGGACCAAGTCTACAAATGCCATCCCTGGTGAGGCTGCTGGTAGGCTTCTGAACAGCCCAAGAACATGTAGATGAGCTGGCTATATGAACAAACACGCTCTCATGCTGTGGTTATACAAATGGCCGTCACAATGTGGCCAGTCAGATCAACATCCTCTCTTTTAAGATGTTGGTTTAGACAATCAGCTCCCCTTTCATACAGTCCTATCCAAGTCACAGACCCACCAGTTGCTCTTCCCATGCTCCCACAGAAGATGAAGTCAGAACTGCCATTTGTACAGTCTAGATCATATATAATGTGTGAAGTAAGTGTCAAGAAAGAGCCATGACTTTCTTAATTAAGGGCATCTGCCCAACACAATATTGCAGTTAATTCTAGTTACTTTTAATAGAGAAAGCATGAGAACATTAAAGGTTTATTAATGAATCTCAGGAAAAGTTTTGTTCTCTCTGTCTGGGAACAGCAAGTTCTACTTTGAAACACAGTGCCAATGGTTTAATGCATTAACTTTTAAACTGAACCATAACAAACCAGATTGCTTCTAAACCTCATAATGCTCCTCTACAATTTCCACCAGTGAAGGCCAAATTAAAAAGTTATCTTAAGCAAGAGAACCACCACTAATCAATACTTTTTTATATAGCTACCTACCCCAAGTCTTAGGAGTGAAGAAAGCTATAAAATGCAAATAAATAAATAGTTAAATAAAAGAGCAATAACATTACCATTTGTATCACTGAACAACTTCAAATAAACCATTCTCAGCTGCTTTGCAGGAAGGACAATATACAGATCTGAAAACTAAGTAACAAAAGTTTTCTAGATGTCTAATTCTTTATGGTAGACACAATCCCAAGGTCATTATTAACACCAGAAAGCCCAGAAAGAAATAACCCTTTTTAGATTTCAAATTTAGATTTAAACAACATATGGATCCGTATTTCTCATGTACAGGGCAGGATTTTCCACCAGTCAACTATGTAACAATTCTTTCACCTGAAATTAATTTATTATTTTCTTGACTCCTCTACTCACGCATTTCTTTACATCATAATAGTTCTTTGCAACTATAAAAGCAAACTGTGCATCAGTTAGCAAGCTTGTTGAACTAAATGTAATTTCACTTCTGTCCTGCACTGTTTCAGTACCAGCATTTTCCACACAGAAGTACCTTCTGACAGTTCAGGTTCAATTTGTTCCTCATGATAACAAATGAAAACTACTCTTCTACACCATCACCAAAAGTTTCCCGATAAATTTCAAAGTAGATGAGAGCAGCAATCAGATAAGTGGAAAACTTTAAGTTAGGATCATGAAGTAGCCACGCTTGGCTTCTGTTGGAAGAAAATTAGCAGATAAATTATCAATAATAAGGGTTACCATATTACCTGGATGCCCAGATTTTATCTGTATTCTAGATATGCTACTCTGTGTCTCTTCAGGCCATAATTTGGCCTAGATTCCAGTTTTCATTTTTGATAGTTTAGTTTATATCCCTCATAAGGATGAAGGTATGAGACAAAATGCACAACTCTATTGTTTTGCAAGAAATTAACCAGCTTCCGCCTTTCAGAACAACTTCAAAGTATTTAAATTGACCGAACGTCTTCAATATTATTAATCTTTACTGGATTTTTCTCTACCCTAGGGCTCCTGAGAGCTGACTTCAACCCTGCCAGGAGGAAAGGAGGAATGGAAAGGCAAGAGACAAGGATGGATGGATGGACGGACAGACAGATAACAAAAGTTTACTAAGGTAAACAGGTGCTTGCTGTGGATCTTAGAGTCCCAAAAAGTGGTTTCAGATATAAGTTCCATTACATTTAATAGGACTCACATCAAACTAAATGTGCACAGGAGCTTGCACATATACAACAAATAGCAAAACCCAATCTATTGGGCCAACCAAATGATGCAAAATATGTCATGCTAGCTTTCAAAAGTTTCAAAGCTTTCAAAGTCTTCTTCATCATGCAAAGATGGTAAAATAGCATTCAGGGAGGAAGAAAGTGACAGTGTTATGACCACAGCGTCTATAGTTTGGATGTTACAGAAAGTGTTAGTAGATTAAAAGGACCTC
The DNA here is from genome assembly GCA_948474755.1 of Ctenosaura bakeri. Taxonomy (NCBI): domain Eukaryota; kingdom Metazoa; phylum Chordata; class Lepidosauria; order Squamata; family Iguanidae; genus Ctenosaura; species Ctenosaura bakeri. The sequence continues at coordinate 628,293 of CAOLHI010000424.1, forward strand.
CTATGGCCATTAGCTGAATGGGAACAAAGGGAATAAGACAAGCAGTTAGGACTTCTAAATAGGGGAGACACAGCTATCTGAGCATCCCAAATACTGTCCCAAAGGCTGGAAACTCTTTTAGAACACGTTTTTAGAAACCAGAGGGGACAAACGAAAGAAGAAAACAGAGCAGAAAATACCAATATTACTGCCGGCTCCAGCTTTAAGAGTTGTGTGTGAACAAGTACTTGGATCATAGTATGTCAGCTCAGCAGTCTCTCTTCCCGAGTTTTGTTCGGTAACATCTCAATAAACTTCGTTCCCTTCCTTTATTATTCTCTGAAAATGTTTAAATGATAAATTTTACTCTTCACAAAGATTCAGTGTTGCACCACAATGTTTCTAGTGCATCTCTCCATCTATTCTGTGCATAAGTATCAATTAAAAGATGTACTATATAAGTGCATAAGTATCAATTAAAAGATGTACTACAAAGTTCCACCATCAGTCACTGAACTATGGTGTTCATAGAAGGAGATTTACATCATGTGAGCCAACCAATTTGGAGGGAGGGGTTCTGTTAGCTGCAACAGCAAGACAATTTGAATACCACATAAAGATGAAGATTTTTACCATCAGACACTACACAAACTAATGTGCCAGCAAGATTTTCCACCAGGAACATGATCAATTTGCACTGTATTCCACCAGCCATTGCAAGTTTGCTGTTCTCTTTAGCTGTTCACTTATGACAATGTGAACGTTTGGTCGCCTGTCATTCACAAGCACCCATAAAAGAAGAAACCTAGACATCAGCTAACCTCAGCATTTCTCGTTCAGAAGCACAAACCATGAAATACTGCTATCAAATACAACTGACCAGCAGCACTGTTTGATTGTTAAAACCAGCTCATTGGAAATTAGTCTAAATGTCATCTTGCCCTGATCAGTGCTCCTCTCCCTTTTGTTAGTATCAAATCTAGTATCCCAGTGAACAAAGTAGTAACCTTCATGTGATGGATTGCTTAAACCTAAATCTACCCCCAATCTTAGATGTACTCATTCTGTATCTGGAACCTGCTGTTTCAGCAACCTCCTACAGCATAAAGCCAAGTCCTATGCTTCTGAATAAAGAATACAAAATACACAATCAGCAACAGGTAAAATTAATGTGATCAAGCTGAAAGCAAAACAGTAACTGACACTGACTTCAAGAGAAGAACAAAACTGCTTGTAGCTATAGCAACAGAGATAGCTGAATAGTGGTTCTCAGCCATGAGCAGACTGAATGTTGCTGGGACTTCAAGTCACAAAACGTCAGCCAACATGGGCAATGCTGGGCGATCTTGGGAGTTAAAGTCCACCAACAGCATCTGGTCTCTCCCTTAGCTGCAAAATACTGCACTAGAAGATCAGCATAATACCTTGTTAAATCTGTGCAGTTGTACCTTTTGGGAGAGAGGAAGAAAGGGCAAGAAAGCAAAGCTCCCTGTTTGACCCAGAAATTGACATACATATGGTCATAGGATCATAGAGCTGAAAAAGACCACAAGGGTCATTGAGTCCAACCCCCTACCATGCAGGAACACACCAACAAAGCATTCCTGAAAGATGGCCATCCAACCTCTGTTTAAAAACTTCCAAAGAAGGAGACTCCACCACATTCCAAGGCAGCACATTCCACTGCTGGTCATATTCTGCCTTCAGAGGCAGGCAGCCGAATTAGGGGATAGAATTAGGTTTAAGCAGTCTATCATCTCTGTGTGACTACAGCAGTTTGGCAAGAGTCTCTGTCCCCTGTTGGTTAATAAAAGTAACAAAAATTGAGGATGCTACTTAAATGAAGCTACTAAGGGTGAGTTCAGTTAAGGGGAAAGCTGGAATGGATGCACATGTGAAACAGGGGTGGGCAACTACCAAAGGACCAGGAGCCAATCTTCAAGTTATCCAAAGGCTCAAGAGCCTTACTTTTGTTTTTTTCATTGTATCTTTAGTTGAAAATCTATAAAATTAACTACAATATGAATAAAGTAAATTAAACCAAGCTATAATTGATTAAAATTAAGTCATTTATTATTATTAAATTTGTTTCAAAACCCCAGTGGTTATTAATAAAGTTCTCTACTGAATTGATTATTGTTAAATATGTTTATAGATAAACCTTAAATCGACTTTAGTTAATGTGATACTGACTGCAATACTAAATTTAAAAAAAAGTACACTGTTTAATATATTTATTATTGCACATTTTGTTCCTTTCCCCATTGACTAATATACATCTAGTGCTTTGCTGTCTAATGTTGGCAGCAAACTGCAATGCCAGTTTTTTGTTGTTGTTGTTGTTGTTGTTGTTTTGTTGTTTTTTAAGGAAGGAAGAAAGAAAGAAAATAAATTTGTGAAAGCCTGCAAAAAAGAAAAAAAATCTTGGGGCCACATATAGCCTGCAAGCTGCATTTTGTCAATTCCTGGTATAAAATGACTAGAAGCTCCATTCTGCTATAAAGATAATCTCCTGGGCTGCGTGCACGCTAATAGGCACCATGCTCCTTAATTCTAAATATCTGGCCATAATATGTGTACTTTCTTTGCCTTAATACTATCCAAGCCTATAGTCTGCACCTGGAGGACCTTTGTGTTTTAGTAAAAAGGAGGAAGAGAGCATAGAAGATCTAGCAAGTATGAAAACTGCCTCCTTCTCTTCTGTTGCATATGCACAAACTGGACAAGGAGTGATGCCCAGGGTTCAGAACATTACTTTGAAAAGTAATGAGTTATAGGTACAGTTCCAAAATTTAATTACCTTGATAGTTTGATCTTTTAAAGGCAACGACTTATTATCCTGCCTGGCAGAGAAAACTAAAACAACTACAGGTGGTTCTCAGTTTACATTGGAGTTGTATTCTTGGACTTGTGAGATAAATTCAGACTGAGATAAATTGGTGGGAACCAGCACCACATTGAATCACTGGAGATGACAGGGATGCTTTCCAAAAGGAGGTGAAGTAGCCACAGTTAGCAATTTTACTCAACTAACAATTTGAAAGAAATTTAAGGCATAGAACACCAGCGCTTATGCTTTCAAGGCTATGGAAATTTCAGATGCTCTCCAGAAGTACCAGAAGAGGCAGCAACTGCTGATCCCAAGGAAGCTGAGTTGAGTTGACTTGCCATAGCGATTCATCTTCAGGAGTACATAGTCAGAAAGCAACCGGTAGGAACTGTGTTCTTCTCTTGTGCCTTTTCCAGCAGGCTTTGCAGGGGGACAAAGTATATCAGGAGAGTACAAAGTACAGGAGAGTACAGCAGTATATATCCTGCTATGTTTTCTGCAGCAACTACAGAGGACATAGCAAGAGAAGAAACAGCACACCTCCTATACAGTAACCAGCTGCACTAAAAAAAGAAAACAAAAGTTCTTGCTCACAATGCCCACTGACTTCTATTCCTACTCTATTTCTATTCCCACTCAGTTAATAAATGATAAGCAGGCTTTAAGATGCCACAGGGTTCTTTGTCATTTTTACTGCAATGTGTTTATTAGTTACTCCTTTTGGCAAATAACCCAATCACTCTTTTCTTATCATGATTCTTTCACCTAAGCAGGCAGGAGAAACCCTTCCCTTCAGTCACATCAAAACTGTAAAGATTCCAGTTTCTTCCTCCCATTCATACAGACTCTTTTAAGTTGACAAAGGAAAGCTCTTCATTCTAGCAATTCCAAGAGTACAGTTGCTTTCTCTCCCTTCTCATTGCTAGAACCTAGGCAAGTACAAGAAATTCAGCCCAGTGGTGCTTTTCTTCTATGAAAAATGCCAACTCACCTCAACCTCCCCCCCTCTTTCACTTCTCTCACTTTGTTCAACCGTACAGGCATATGGGCACACAGAGACAGCTATGCATCACGGATATTTATTAACATTGTAAATTAACACTATATATTTTAAATATTGTAAATAGGATAATGTAAACTGAGACTCTCCTGTACTTTTTTGTTTGTTTGTTTCTCATTTGTTTTGTTTCAAAGCACCTGAATGCTACAAATCACTGGACTGTAATATGAAACCCACTCATTACTCATCAATTTCAATGTCATATCAACATCCACAAGAGAGCATGAAGCAAAGCTTGACAGGATGTTCCTCCTCTACCATTTAGTGCAGCGGTTCTCAACCTGTGGGTCGCGACCCCTTTGGGGGCCGAACGACCCTTTCAAAGGGGTCGCCTAAGACCATCAGAAAATACGTATTTCCGATGGTCTTAGGCTCCATTCCCTCCTCGATGGTGGTCGTGTCCTCCTGCCCCCTTTGGCAGGAGCACGTGCAGCTGCACGTGCTCCTGCCAAAGGGTGCAGGAGGACGCAAACGCGTGGCTCGCGCTTGGCACCACCACTCCTGGGCCTTTTCCACACTTTACCTTATTGCAGAGGTGGGGGGTGCCATGCGCACAAGCAGATTCTTGCACGAAGTGCTCTCTTCGCTGCTCCTTCGTCCCGCAGCTGACTTCCTGGTCACATGACTGCCCCGCCCCTTCCTTCCGCAGTGCAGCCTGAGAGCTGTAGACTGCGCTGGGGGAGGAAGCGTGACCGGCGCGCCTGGGATGACGTACCACAGGGCAGGTAAGTGCGCGCGGGCCCCGGGAGCATTGCACGACCGCGCAGCATTTTCGGCTTAGAGCCGAAAATGCTGTGGTGATGCTGCTGAGCCCCCCCATCTTCCCTGGGTGGTAGTGCGGAAGTACGAGTGATGGTGCGCAAGCGCGAGCCACGTGCTCTCGTCCTCCTGCCCCCTGTTCAGAAGGGACTGAAATCGCTCCCCTTCTCCGCTACCGGGAGAACCTCCTGTCTGACGGGTCAGCTTGGGGGGCGGCAGCAACACGGGGAGCAGGCCCCCTCCTCGCCACGGCCCCTGCCCCACTCACCATGGAGGGGGGTGCTGCAGAAGGGCCGGGGGGCTGCAAGGTGGCACTTTTCCGGGGGGGGCCAGCTGCGCCTGGCACAAAAGACAAAGGTGCTGGGATTCCTCCCCCCTCCCCCAGCCAGGGTCGACACTCTGGAAGCTTTTCCCACACTGCCCCCCCCCAGTGGATATGAGAGCGAAGCAGAAGCAGAGCCCCGGGGGGGGGTTCTCGGAGTTTTTTCCCGGGGGAGACACGCAGCTCCTCTTTCCCTCCCTGCCTCCCCCCCCCGTTCCTGGCCAGCGAGGTGGTCTTAACCGGGGGGGGAGGCATTGTAAATAATAAATAAATCATTTTATGGTTGGGGGTCACCACAACATGAGGAACTACATTAGAGGGTCGCAGCATTAGAAGGTTGAGAACTACTGATTTATTGAGACCACAAGCTCATAACTATTGAAGCAAAGTAAAATTAACAGTTACACTACAAAGGAACAAAGTCATCCCTTTTTAACTTACAATCATAATGCAATGTCAGTATATGTTCCTTACTGGCAAAGGAACTGCAAGTAACTAGCTGTTTCCAAGCTCTAGATCTGCAACCACCAGACCCCCACTGAATCCCTACCATCCCCCCCCCGACTTGATCCCATGTTTACTCACTCTAAACTAATTTCTGAAAAAAGGTTAAAGACTGTTTCTAGAGCACCCATCTGTGACCCATTCTTTCAAAGAACAGTATTTTTCCAAGCTAATATTCCATAGAAATGGCAAGGGGAAAAAACTAGAAAGAAATGGTTAAAGAACTGAGGTAACAGATCAAAAGTAACTTCTAGTAATACAAAAAGTAATGAGGAAGAAGCATGCACTGCCACTTTTGAACTATTAGGGTAAGGAGAAAACTGCAAAGCTAGAGTGATTATTTCAGTGTCTGAGTAACAGTTTTTAAAAATATTTACCCAGGCATAGCTGTGTCGGCCATGAGGCAAACTATAGCAAAAGCCAAAAAACACACTGTGGTGATACCTTATTAGGCCAAACAAAAAGCACAAAATACATTAGGCAACAGCTCAGCACTATCACCTCAAGCTTTAAAATTTCTAGAAAGATGAAGCCCTGTGACCTTCCATCAACACATTTCTTCCCCTGACACAACTTTTAACACCCAAGCCTGATGAGGAAGACTGTGAGCTTCCAAACCTTGCATAATGTATTGTGCACCTTTTGGTTGGCCTAATATGAGTATCACCCCAAAGTAGTTTTTTTAAAAAAAAAATGTATTTTATATATTTATTTATTTATTTATTTTTACAGATAGGATTACTGACATTGTGGAAGGAAATAGGAAGGGAGAGGGAAAGAGGGGAGAGGGAGGGGGGAGGAGGGGGAGGGAGGATCTTGCATGCTTTATTTTGCTTTCTTTTTTCTTTTAACCATGACCATCCCAACAAAACCTCAGTGAATCAATTTATTCAACACCTTTGCTCTCTCTCCTCCAGTACCGGTTGGTATCAGTTACAGGGGCAGGGGCGGAGGGAATTCCCAGGCAGAGATGCTGGTTTCTGGAGTTTCTTGGCAAACAGGAGAACAAGCTGGAGCCAAAGAGGTGGTACAGCTTTGGCACCACATACCTTCACAAGACTCAGTGACTGTCATCGTCATTCTCAAACATTAATCCGTGTTGCTAGGCAACTAGACAGGGAAGAAATGCCGTACTTTCGGATTAGCGTCTAGACTGCATGACCTTTCCCTTGGTTTTCTGGATATAATTGGCACCAAAAAAAAAAAATCTGGGCTCATGAGTAGGTAGCCTTTTAAAGAAAAGTAAATTATTTGCAGTTCCTAAAGGACAAGATTGGGAGCAAAGAAGGGGAAGCTGAGGCACATTCTTGCATCTGAAAAGGCCGTTAAATTACCTGTTTTAGGAAAGTGATGTGCAAAGAAGAATTTCAGGCCTTGCAGTCCAACTGCCAAGATTTTGATTTGCCCAGCAACCAACTCTGACAAAGGGTTCTTTCACTGAAGGGGATAATGTCAACTCTTCAATTAGCAAAGAAAGAACCAAAGAAGATTATTACCTCCAGCACTGGAGGGTGGGCGGGGAGGGAGGGAGAGGAGTGCCCCCCTCCTGATATTTTCATTAACTGTTTTATCATTGTGTGTAAAAATGTTCAAGAACATACGAATGCTGCCTTGGAGCTTGAAGTTTCTCATTCCCAAGTTCAGCTTCATCTTATTTGTTATATTTCTCTCTCTCCCTTTTTCCCTCTGTTAGAGGGACACAGAGTCCCAAAACCTTACATACTTCCTTATGTAATCTGCAAGTCCCTATTTTTAGTGCAATCTCCCTGCAGCAGGAAACTTGCAGGATTTCAGTCTCTGACAGTAGATCCTGTTGGGGTGTGCCCTGCCCAAAGGCTTTGGAAAGAACTGAAAGCTGACTAACGCTCTAGGAAGGCATTTTATCCATGACGGAATAAATAACCAGAGGCACTTTCTAGAACTAAGCTCCTGGGTTAATTCTGGTTCCACTTCTACAAGAAGGGAGAATGATAGAGTTGTCAAAGTCCCATGGCTAAACACGAGTGTTGGTGGGTGGATCTGACCACTTCCTCTTACTGAGTGTGAGTATGTGCGTCTGTGCCTTCAAGTTGCCTGTCAACGTATGGCAACCCCATGAATTGCACCAGGTTTTCTTAGGCAAGGAATATTCAAAGGTGTCTTTGCCGGTTCCCTCCCCTGGCATTTACTGGCAGTCCCCCATCCAAGTACTAACCAGAGCTGGCCCTGCTGAGCTTCTTAGGTCAGGCAGGATCAGGTGCCTTTAGGGTATTCACTGAGGGACTCTTTTAAATGGCATCTGTAGCGCTGCTTTATGTATGCCCTACCAATGCATAGTATCACAGCATACTTCACATGGGACTACCGTTGAAGAATTTTTGGAAGCTGTGTGAGGCAAAGGATGCCGCAACTACCATTCATTTGATTTGTTTTTTTGTTTTTGTTTTTTTTTTGAAAGTACAGATTGAAAATCCCTTATCTGAAATGCTTGGGATCAGAAGTATTTTGTATTTTTTTTAATTCTGAAATACCTGTATTTGCACAAGCAGGGAGCCTGCAAATGAACCACCAAGGTTGCCTCAACCATGCCTTGAAGATGGAAGTGGGCAGCTGGTGGGCTCCTTGGAGATCTCCTACACAATACTGTTTTGTTTTTTTTTTAAATACAAGTATCAGGTCCCTTATATCCTCAGTCTCTCTGATCTTCAGTCTCTCTCCAGTCTCACGTCTCATACACTACACACATAGCAAATGAACACAACATAAGACTGGAGAGAGACACGAAGCTGGAGAGAAATGGCAAAAGACACGGATTCATGACAGGCACTATGCTTGGATTCCTGCCATTTCACAGATCCTCATGTTTCTCTCCAGACTTGTGTCTCATTTTGTTTGCTACCTGTGTCGTATATGAGATGTGAGGCTGGAGAGAGGCTGAAGGTCTGAGAGATGAATAAGCAGGAGCCCTGCAGCTACTGCCTCAAAGGTAGAAGCAGGGAGCTGGTGGCAAAAAGTTTCAGTTTTTAGAAGTTTTGGATTTTGGATTTCTGGATTAGGGATGCTCAACCTTTAGGGAAAGAAATAGAGGGAAAGAAATAGAGGGAATGAATAGAAACAAAGCCATTCTACAGTGGTAACAGTAAGAACTGAGCAATCACTATTTAAGCATATATATTCACGTAAGAAGCCATAGACACCTAAGAAATTGCCTCCACCCACGCAATCTTGCCTCCTGCCCAAGAACAGGAAAAGTCCCATTCTGTGTTCCTCCAATGGACTGAAAGGTGGAGACACAATTGATGGCAATGAGAGACCACCAGGGGCTTTTCACTAGTTGCATCAACAGTTTACACCATGAAGTGAAGGTGGACCCCTTCTCCAGCTTTTACTGGCTGGTACCAGATTAGGCTCCCTTGTTCAGAGAAGAGATTTCCGCTGAGACCATGACTCAAACTCCCTCTCCACATGCTTCAGATCCTCAGCTTACTCAGGTTTCTCTAAGCTGCTAGTTATATAAGACAACACTTGCACCTTAGTTGCATTCACACAAGTAAGTTCACACCTAGTTTGGCCCTATGATCTGTTGGAACACATTCAAAGCAATAAACACCTAACTCAAAAAAACAAAGACATTTTAGAAAAGAGTAGGTGTGATCATCTCCTGTGATTAATGTGAATACTAGGTTAAATGTACCTTGCAAAGATTTCAAAATGGTACATTTCAAATGGATTTTTATCTAAACTAAAACTAATGGGCCATAGCTCCCATTAACTGCAGTGTGTATGCATGCACAAGTGTGCAAACACACACATGCTTTTTTTACTTTACCTGTGAAAAATAAAAGCATTCATTTTTCAGGGGGCAGGGAGGAAGAAATGCATCCAAGTGGTTTGGAAAAGTGAATATCTGTACTGTGCACTTATCTGTCTGTAACTTTTCTGGGAAAGTTATTTCTATTTATGTAATCATAAAAACATAAAAATACTTTATAGAGTACAGAATGATTGCTAATTAATACTCTACAAGCTCTTGTCCAAGAACCAGTTCAAATAATCTCAAACCGATTTACAGATAATTTCCCTGAAGCATATCAAAAGTTCTCTGATTAACAGATTTGTCAGCATATTTGTTGGCAAGGCTTCTATTAATTTAAAAGTTGCATAATACGGAAAAATTTGGCAAGAAAAACTGCTCACTAGCATTCATGGGGTAAGTTTCACCTGATGAATTCTAGCTTGGTCATTAGGTGCTAAAGACAGAGAAGACCTGTGACAGAGAAAGAGAAAGGAAAAAGGTTAGTGGGGAGGCAACCCTTAAGGACCACTTTGTCAAATGAGACAGAAGAGTGTCTTCTAAGCTTTCGCATCAGGAAGAACAAAAATTCCACAGATCATTGGCAGCAGACAACTACTGGCACTAGTGGAAAGCAAGGTGTGGTCACCAATGGCAAAGCCAAGAGGTCACTAGAGACAAAGCCAATGACATGTAGGCTGCTATCCAGACCCCTTCTTTCTGAAAGCTAATTATACTTCATACACCTCCTGGTGTTTGGGAAGGTTGATGAGGACTAAGTGGGGCAGTGCTCCCTCCTGCCCAAACAGCAGAAATACCCCATCCTTATTTTCCCCTAGCTCAAACAGGGGTGACTAAGAAGATCAGTGATCAGCTGTTGGCAGACTGCAGTAGCCACAAGAGTCTTCAGAGCACCCCTGTCTACTTCTATATGTCAACACATGTAAAAAGCTGGTCTAGTTTGAGATCTATGTCCTGTTCAGGTAGGACTGGCCACCATGACCCACCTCTAAAGAAAGAAAAGTCTGGACTCAGAACAGTTGAATGTAATCAGTAGTGTCTCACAGGGCAGCAGAGTAACTCAGCACACATTTAAGTCAATGAATACAGCTCCAATTAGTCGCCACTTTGGAAAAAAGTCCCTCTGAAACTGGGAGAACTACTCATCAGACCATAGGTGTGAATTCAACTAGACAAAGAACCCAATTGTCTGCAGTTGGCAACAGCACAGTCTCCTTACTAAGGAAATTGCCCTTGATTAGGTTGATTATCTTCAGTTATCCTTTTGTTGCCCCTTTTGGTTTTCCAGCATTTCTGGAAATGGCAAGTAAGGTGCTGAGCCTCCTCAGTCACCTTTTGGTTAAAGTGCATGCCTTTTGTTAGGATTAGCATCAGCATGGCAATGATGGACCCTTGGGGCTTGCCCTGCTCAGAAAATACAGGATTTTCAGAAATAATATTTTAAAAATGGTTAATATTAGCTTGCCCTTGTATGTTTCATACTATGATGCAAGCTGAATGGACATTGCCACTATTACCCATTAAAAACATATCACATCTAATTTGGCCTTTTGAGTGGTCTCAGATATTTCCATTTGACTTTTGCATTATGGTACTGTTTATTTCCATCCATCTCCATTATGTGCATACACACAAAAGTATTAGTTTGCTCCACTCCCAGTAGAGAAAGAGAGTAATGCACAAATAACTGCAATCTTTCTTCACTTATATTGGAGAGAAAGAGAAGCTGTGCCTATGTTCTGGAGTAGATGTATTTCCTATTCCTTCAACATTTTTGTAGTCTTCAACTTTTTCTTTAAATTTCTTTTTATTATATGCATATTAGAAAGTTGTACATTTCTGGTTCAATTGTTCATATATACAGTATTATACAAAGATACATCTTTTCTTAACAATATAAAAACATAACAACTACTATTTTTACAATACTATGACTTCCTGTCAACTATCTAGAGTCGCTAAACCTGTTATTTTAATTATAAAGAAACTCCCCAAATCCAAAATTTTTAAATATTGTTTGTAATCATGTCTGCTACAATGTCATAAATAAAAAGAAAAACGTTTCATGACTTTACTGTGTCCTCATTATTTTTCCATTTTCCCAAACAAGTTGCATTGTTAGATACACCCACGTATTTAATTACCTTTCCATCTGTTTTGCCATTTTTATTTTTATTTTTTTCCCCTTAGAGCCAGTACCCATATTTCCTCATAAACTTTATCACTACTAAGTGATAAAGTAGTCTTCAACTTTTTTGAATGTAAATCCCTTCTGCAATCTAACTGCCACCTTACACTCTGTAGACACTGAACATAGGATAATGAATAAGCATTGTAGTTTGTTCCTTAGAAATGATGTTGTCATTATGTGCCTTCAATTGATTGTGACTTACACTGAACTTATCCTAGGGTATCCTCAACAAGATTTATTCAGAGGAGGTTTCCTATTGCCTTCTTCTAAGGCTGAGAAAGTATGATTTGTGGCTCTCCAAATGTTGCTAGGTTCCAGAGTACCAACCAGAGTTTGTTATGTGCCTTCATGCCAACCACAAGATATGGTGATCCTATCCCATGGTTTTCTTCAAAGGAGATTTGTCATTGCCCTCCTCTGAGAAAGAGAGAGAGTAACTTGCCCAACATCATCAAATGGGTCTCCATGGTTGAGTGGGGATTCAAACCCTGATCTCCCTGGGCTGTAGTCCAGTACTCAAACCGTTATACTATGCTGGTTCTCACTACCTTTTATAAGGCTAAAATATAGCCCTCTGAGTGAAGACAGACATCATATACAAAAAAGCTTCGCAATGCATTTTTCAGTGAGCTACAAAGTCTGTCTTCATCAGTGACCTATCAAACAAGCAGACTACTTAAGCTTATACTCAGTGAAGCCCATCAGTCTTGGTCCTCCCCACCTGCTGATACAATTGACTTGTGAATCCAGGACAAGTCTTCTTTTCTTATGTTGGCCATCAGCTTATGTTGGGCCAAAATCCAATAAAAAATCTTGTTGCCACAATAAATATTGCAGTTTGACAGTTTGACAGACCTCTGTTATTCATAACAAACAAATACAATTCGAAAACTTAAATCTATTAAGTCAGGGCTCCTTCCCAAAATAACAACATGTTTTAACTAGCTTGTTGTAGTGGTTTGAGCATTGCACGAGGACACTGGGAGACAGGCTTCAAATCCCCACTCAGCCATGGAAACCCACTGAATGACCTTGGGCAAGTCACACTCTTCTAGCCTCAGAGGAAGGCAGAGGCAAAGCCCCCTCTGAACAAATTCTGCCAAGATAACCAAGTGATAGGTTTGCCTTAGGGTCTCCATAAGTAGGAAATCACTTGAAGGCGCATAACAACTTCAGTTCATATTTTCTAAAAGTTAATTGGATGCACTATGTATTTCCATTATTACATTCGACAATTGTTTAAAGTTCTATGAAACGAGTGCGTGTCTGAGTAGGTAACAGATACTAGAAGCACGCACAAAAATACAGAAATTGGTCATTTAGAAAGGCAAGTAATGAAGATGTTTTGAGAAATACCATTTAGCATGTGAACATTTAATCTGCCATTAAGCAATCTGAATTTGAAATTACTGAAAAGAGAGGGCATGTACTCACATTTCAGTTGCTTTATGTATTCAGAGTACCAGGAAGGAAGTATTTAGAAATAATGTATTTAGAATTCCTATTGAACCTGGACTTCTTTTGTATGGACAGAGGAATGAAAATAGATCAATAGTTGCAATGAAAATCTGAGTAAAAGGATGACATAAAGAAAGAAATTTTCTGCTAACTTTTGAAAATACAGAAATAGAACAGCGGAGCTTCCCAAACACTAGAAAGGGAGTATTCCAGGGGCAAACTCCATATCCTCCAAGAGAATGATTAACATTCTACTATAGCTTATTACAGCTGTTCTATTCTGATAAAATATGGAAAGGAGCTGGAGAGACAGAGAGAGATAAAAGTTAAATACATTGTAAAATCCCGGTGTCTTTTCATATGGGCTAATGGGGATTTCCCCCTTGCTCAAGTCCTCTGTCCAATACCTAGAATTAGCCTCTACTTAAAATTCATTGAAGAAATAATGACACCTTTTAGCTTCTCTTCTGTTATGACAGGGGCAACAAATACAGAAGCTTATACAGCAAATCAGGGCTGTTAGAAAGCAATATTGCAAGAGCAGCTGCATCCAGCAACAGTTGACTATAGCTGCTACTGATACATCAGATACTCCATGAACAGCACACCCTTTGTCCTTCAAAATGCCTGAGGTGAAATCTAAACTCTTTAATACCTCCAACACACCTTTCCCTTTTCATTACCTCCTACAGTGAAGGCTTTCTTCCTCAGACTTAATCAAAATGAGAACACACAGTTCACTGCCAGTTCCTGCTACTTCATGACTCTCTACGACACCACAGTATGAAATCATCTGCGATAACATATACTAATTACATCAAAATGCATTTTCTTAGAGCTAAGTAAGAGAGAAAGGGCTGATATAGCCTGCATATATGAAATAAAAGTTGCATATCTAGGTAAACTGAGAGAATTATCAATGGGTAAACACCCTAGGCATGCCTCAAGCCCCACATGCTTCTATGCTGTAGCTTTTGTCTGCAAAGGATTTCTAGAGGACACCCCACATGAAACATTGTTTGGGGGCAGAGTCTGAAACAATTTTTTTTCTAGTCACTAAATCTATATGATTATAATCCATAATTTATAAGTTAGAGATGCATTTTATGTTCCATAGGGAATGAATATTGTAAAGAGCTCCACTTAAAACTGCTTGTAGACTCGTGCCTATCATCCAGAAAACCATGGTTTAATTAGTATTTCCTGCAACAGCCTTGTGGATTGTTCTTTCATTAGGACTTGACTGACACCAAAGTCTCGCACATCTTTTGCCACACATGCTCCAGTGCTGCCTTGGAAAATGCTAACATACTGGGTTGATACAACTTTGTAGTGAGCTTATATTGAATAATGAAAATAACTCCTCTGAAGAAGGCCTACAAAATGACTCTACACGTTGTAGACATCTTGTTATCATGTATAGACTGGATTTATATGGACCTCATCTCTACCTGTGCTTTACTTTAAAAGTTGTTTTCTATGAATATTTGTAATCCACATTATGATTTGTGGGAATTTCACTGAGGCCTGAATTTTTGTGGTTATTTACCTGAAATTACTTATTATTTGCAGGGCTGCTCGTACTAATATCGTTTGAAATATTATAGATTGTTTCGATCATTTGTTTGGGGTATGCTTGTTTATTTATTACAGTCTTGCTAAGTTGATGTATATTCTTCTGTGTATATCATGTATTCCACAAACCTATATCCTTTGCGCCAGAGTCTATAGACTTGCATTCAAATTTACTGCAATGCATTTTGCAGAAATGACCATACATCAGAGTGGATAGCTGCAGGAGAGGAAGGAATCATTCTGCCCCACAAATCCCATGAGCCACACAGCTGCCCCTAAATGACTAACAGTGACATTGCATCATTTTCATTCCTAAGAGTCTGTGAAAATATGACCACTTTTCAAGGTTTGGGGAAGCCGGCAAAAGAAGCCAAAATGCCATATCTCTGGTAGCTTAGGTGATTTTTTTTTTTATGTTCTTACTGTTTTTAAAACCAGAGCTTGAAAGTTACAAGTAACACAGTTAGCTGTAAACAGATTTAGCTATTTGGCTATTTTATTATACACATTAACAGATAAACAAATATACATTCCCCTCAGGAAGGAATATAGACTTTTCAGTGTCTAGGCACATTACATTCATGGCATCACATATAAAGCAGTGATTCTCAGACTGGGCACATGTACTTCTAGGGGTATGAACAAGGTCATTCAGGTGTACATGGGAGAAAAAATTGAATAATGATGAGGAAACTATAAAGTATAAGCCATTCTCAGAGGACACCACAACTCAATGGGTCCTTGATGGTTTACAGCGTTTGTGTTGCTGTCCTGGAATCTTAAGGGACAAGCGGATAATCATAGAGATAAAGAGAAGAATGACACACAACCTGAACTTGCAGCAGCCATTGGCCCACAAACATTTTTTAAAAACATTTTATAAAAAATCTTATATGCATGTGCAGATACAGCCTTCTATTTGAATTCCCATGACCCTAGCCCCACCCAGACTAGGTAGCTTCATGAGCCTTGTGCACACATGCTCTTCTCTCCTTCTTGAGAGAGAGCACCCAATGAAAATATCCACTTCCACCCCAAATCCATCTGAGGGAGAGACTCACAGCATCAGTTGCTCCTCCCCATGCCTTCAGCCAGGAGCAAGCTGGACACTGAGGCTGTAGAGAATTGTCTAGTTGGTTAACTGGCCATGATCGGATGGAGAGGCCTGGGCAGCTTCTGTGAGGTTGGCCTGACACCCTGTCTTTCCTTCTGTGGATATAGGGATGTCGCCTCAGACCTCACAGAAGCTTTCAAGGGGGATTTTTTTTCCCCTCACAGAAAGGATGTGGTGATTAGGGGAGTACAATTTAGGGAAATGGGCTGCCAAGGAGTATGCAAGTCAAAAAAGGCTGGGAAGCATTGATGTAAGGTATTATACTCTCATAAGGAATAAACCTTTATACCTGCTTTTCCCTACCAGGCATCTCTATACTACAGCCAATTCACAGGACTCCTTAAAAATTAGCCCTTGATGACCAGGAGATTTCCAGCTGTGATTTGTGAACTGACTCTACTAAAGATTATCTTTGAAACAGAGTTCTATTTGTATTTCTTTAATACAATAGGACCCCCATATCCGAGGATTCATTATCCACTGATTCAGTTGTCTGTGGTTGGCCCCCCACCACTGTGATAGCAGCGGTGGTGGGAAGGAGAGAAGCGATGACTGCGGGATTGTGCTCATCACCACCTCCTGCCCCTCGCCCTGGGCCCGATCACACCAGCGGCAGGCAGGAGAGCAGCGATGAGCACGCAATCGTGCTCATTGCCACCTCCTGACCCTCACCCTGGGCCTGATTGCGCCAGCAGCGGGCGGCAGAGCAGCAATGAGCACGCGATTGCCTGATTGTGCCAGCGGCAGGTGGGAGAGCAGCAATGAGCATGGGATCACACTCATCACCACCTTCTGCCCCTCACCCTGGGTCCGATCGCACTGACGGCAGGTGCAAGAGAAGCGACGAGCGTGGGGTCATGCTCCTTGCCACCTCCTGCTCCTCACCCTAGGACCGACCATGGTGGTGGCCAGCAAGAAAACAGTGGGGATTGTGGGACTGCACTCCTCGCTATTTTCCCACCTTCTGCCTCTGGCACCAGGCCAATCATGCCAGCGGTGAGCAAGAGAGAAGCAATGGGCACAGGATCATGCTCATCACCGCCTCCTGCCCCTCTCCCTGGGCCCGATCACACCGGCAGCGGGTGGAAGAGAAGCGATGAGCACAGGATCGTGTTCATCGCCACTTCCTGCCCCTCGCTCTGGGCCCGATCACCCTGGCAGTGGGCACAAGAGCAGCAATGAGCATGGGATTGCACTCATTGCCACCTCCTGCCCCTCACCCTGGGCCCGCTTGTGCCAGCAGCGGGCAGGAGAGAAGCGATGAGCGTGGCATCGCGCTCATCGCCACCGCCTGCCCCTCACCCTAGGCCCGATCACGGTGGCAGCCAGCGAGAAAATAGTGGGGACTGTGGGATCACGCTCCTTGCTGTTTTCCCACCTCTGCCTCCAGCCCCAGGCCAATCACGGCAGCTGGCAGGAAAACAGCGGGAAGTGTGGGATCCCACACTCTCTGCTATTTTTCTGCCAGCCGCTGCTGCGATCAGGACAGGGCAGATGGCAGGACAGGGTGTTTGGTAATATCAGCAGATTTCAGTATCCGCGGAAGGCCCAGAACCAATCCCCCACAGATATGGGGGTCCTACTGCAAGTATGAATGATCCACCACCTAAGTCCCTTGTTGGTGTTGCAGTCATCAAATAATGGCATACTTGTGAGAAAGATAAAGAGAGCACATCTCTTAACAAGATGTGCAGCAACTAGGTTTATATTCATTATGTAGAAAAACATATCAGAAATTCCAGAACCTGTCTGCTTCTCTCATAACAACAAAAAGAGTGTTTCTGTTAAGTATCATTTCTTCATGTTCCCACCCTAAGATCACTCAGCCTTTCCTTTTGGCTTGTATTATGAGTCATCCATATTAAGAATAATTTCACAGGCCTTGTTCTACAATATGACCCATGAGAACAAGACAACTATTTATGGATTACTAACACTGGAATTTGGACCTGCCACTGTGTTGACCTTCTGCTGCACAAATAAGACTAGAAGCCACCTCTCTCCCACGGTGAACAGTATTTTACTCACTTGCAGAAATTTAAGTTTCTCTTGAGTGCATGAGAACCCATATCACCTATCACATGAAGCAGATAGTGTTAGAAACAATTTCCTTTTCAATTGGGGCCAACTACTGCCAAATATTAATAAAATCAAGATGTATCCTCTTTTAAATATGCTGAGGGTACCTGCTTTCCCAGAAGAATTATAAGCCTGCTACAGGGGTTGGAATAATAGTTATATTTCACCCACTCCCTCCCATATACACACTATATATTTTAAAGCAAATGTGTAAACAATTTTTTAAAAATTGAAAAGATGATATGTTTGTTGATGAAACATATGATGCAGACCAAGGACAGTACATTTATCATATAGAGATTTTTTTTTCTTTTCTAAATGGATGCACTTGAAGTAATAATGTTATTCTACAAAATAACTTCAAATGGGGGCAGGTTTTAAGAATTGTCAGTTACTAATTTTTATTAATGATGTCAGCATCATAGGCTGCAGTTATAGCTATCGAGTTATAGCTATACGATATTAGCAGACAGAAAACAGAGTGGGGTTATCTACTCGTAGATCTCTGGGCAATTTACAGTTGATTAACAATTATTTTTGCCTTGCAGTTGTTTAGTAGTAAGCACAAGAAAAATGTAGTTTTTTATGAATTATGCCAATTAAATAAAGAACGCTAGAGATACTAGACAAAGTTGGATAAAAGGGTCTGTCCACAAAGTCAAGTTTTTATACTAAAAACAAATTCCTGTGTTTAGCATGTACTCAGGATAATTTTCTTCCATAAATTTATGTTCACTTTCCAGAGTCATTGTTTTTTCCCTGAATCTAGCTTGTAGGTCTTGGGATTCTACTGAAAAACAAATTACATCCCATAAGCCTACACCCTGCCCACCTATAACTCCAGCAATATGCATAGAATGCAGCTGACAGATCCCTGCTCCAAGAAGCTTCAATGTTGTTGTTGCGTGCCTTCCATTTGTTTCTGACTTATAGCAGCCCTAAGGTGAACCTATCATGGAGTTTTCTGTAGCTGAAAATGTGTGACACATGCAAGGTCACCCAACCGGTTTCCACAGCCAAGTGGGGAATCGAACCCCGGCCTCTAGGATTGTAGTCCAACATTCAAACAACTACACTATGCTGTCTCTCAATAGCTTTTAAAATCAACATAAATAAAAAGGTGCAGAAGAAAGCAGAGGCAGGAGGAAACCATTACTCATACATTACTCACAGGCTTAGCTGCAATAACACATGAGGGGCAACGCATGTGCCACATTCAGCCTTGTACCCCTTTCTTGTAGCACCCCACAGACTCAGTGCCAGCAGCCACTACCAACACTCTTCAAGCAGTCACAATCACAGCATTCTGCACCGCCTTCCCTTCAGGCTTCTCCCAGAAGAGGACTCCCCTCAGCTTTCTGTCAAATTTTCCCTAATAACTGTCATCATCACCATCATCTTCCATTCATTCCTCAAATTACTCTTCTTTGAAGAGCTGCTTCTTGGGATAAGTCTACCACCACACTGCAACAACTATAGTGAACTGTCTGCTAATTCTCTTCTCCATTCTGAAGGCTGATCTAGTCATTGTCTGTTGGTAATGTAAAGAAACATCTCTCGAATAGGTACTTGTCTCTGGATGTCCCTCTGAAAATGCTTAGCCACAACCTACACACAAGGACTGGAGCTAGTGAATCACAGAGGCAGTACACATAGGGTCCTAGGTAATGACTTGGTGCACTCAGTGTGTGCAGCATCTACAAGCACATAGCTGTGGACTGTCAAGAAGGGGAGCCAAGAGTTTCACTATGGGAATCCTATCATAACTGTGTAGGTGCTTCCATGTGAAGAAGTTACTTCATGCAAAGGAGGCATCATACACACAACATATGTCATCTAATAACATTTTTTAAATAAAAGAAAAATTGCACATAATATAAAGTTGCCCACCTCAAAAAAAAAAAAAAAAAAGGACTTGTAATCCACAGGATAGGAGAAAGCATTTTCTTCTGGTTCAAGAAAATTCTTTTATTGGTCCTTTTTTTTTAATACAAATTGAAGCTTTTTAATATATATATTTATATTGCCATTAGATATATTTAAGGATCATTCAAACACTTTATTAATTTTACAGCTCTGAGTCCCTGATATGTGTCCAATGTTTAACCACAGATTCTCCGTTATCACTTTGAACTCCCGTGAGATGCCTATGGTAATTCCTGTCTTGGTAAGCTCTCAAATTTTTAAAAAGGAACAGAGCAAACTCTTTGAAACTGTTATTTAAATATAATCCTTGAAACCATTAAAAACAGATTAGTCAGAAAAGTATTTAGTGTCTACACAGGAAAACAGCAGTTAAAGAAACTTAAAGGGGGTGGAAGGATGAAGAAATTAAGTGGTATATTAAAATATTTGATGGCTAAATTGCATAGCATCTGTCAGCACACTGTGCCACACACATGGGTCCCAGGCAGGATAAAGGGAGCAACTAGAGGGAACTTTGGTTCTTTTCCCACCATCTCTTGAAAATTAATTTCCTTCAAGGGCTTCATGGAATTCTTTTAAGGGCATATTCAGAACATAGATCCCATGTGCCTTCAGTGAAACATTTGAAGCAAGGAGGGTTATCTGCAAAAAGCACACAACAGATAGACAAGCTTCAGCCAGTTTAGGATGTATGTTGAATATGGGTACCATTCAAAAGACTGGACACATTGCAGTCTTTGTTTCCCTGTGATGCTTGCAGTTATCTGCAACTCCTGAACATCTCACTGAGCTATGTTTATTCAGTTTCAAGTTCTGCACCTCTCAGAAGGTGTCCAATTCTGCATCCAGAATATACAAATATGTATACGTATAATATAATACAATATCATCTATTTTCCCTGTTATTCTGTTAATGGTGAGCTGAACAGCTAATAACACCAAAACAACCCAATATATCAACAACATTTAAAGACAAATATGATCATCCTTGATATGACAATAATTTAAATGTAATCAAACAGAAGTAATAAAACTCTCAGCTGCCTAAATACCCTAAAGGTGCCAGATCTTGTCTGATCCTAGAAGCTAAGCAGGGTCAGCCTTCATTCGCATTTGGATGGGAGACTAGCAACATATACCAGATGTTCTAGACTATATTTCGGAGGAAGGAACTGGCAAAACCACTTCTGAGTATTCCTTGCCTAAGGAAACCCTATGAAATTCATGGGGTTGCCATAAATTGACAGGCAACTTGAAGGCACATATATACATACATAAAACTCTCTGAGAGCAGATCATACTCAAGTCCAAAGGACTGAAGAAGCCGAAGTGTCTTCAGCATTTTCAGTCTTTGTCTGAATTACTGAACTGGGGAGCACAAATCAAATGCCGCACAGGATTTAGTTCCCCAAATGGGGCACTGCCACACAGAATGTCTTGTCTCAGGCCAATTACCCTAATATCCTACTCTCTGTTATAGCTGGGAGATGAAACATGGTATTCCCTGCCATATATAAGACATGGTCAGATGGCAGCATAGTCAATCCTACAATGCCAATTTGTTCTTCTGTATAAAGCTGCACAATCCACGTGCTTTCATCTAAATGTCGTACTTGAAATTTTGTGGAATCTGGCCAAGCAGAGGCCTCTGGGAATCCCAAGAGGAGGGTGTGAAGTCAATAACAGCCTCTGCTCTTTGTCATTGCTCCTGAATACAGTCAACCCTCCATATCCACAGATTCTGTATTCAGATTCAACCAATCATGGCTTGAAAATATTCCAAAAGAAAAAAATCTAAAAAGCAAACTTTGATTTTGCTATTTGGTACAATGGACATCATTTTACTGCACCACTGTACATAAAGGGACTTGAGCATCCATAAATTTTGCTATCCATGGGGGCAGATACTGAGGGCCCACTGCATCGTAGTCAGAAGTGTACTGCCTCAGCTTCTACAACTTAATTACAGTTGGTCCTCCACATTTACTAGAGTTAGGGGTGAGGATCCCCACAAAAGTATAAAAATCCAAGTATCAAAATGTGTGTCTATGAAAGGAGGTGAGGCATGATGGGAAGAGCAGCAACCACAGTCCCAACCAGGCCCATTTCTGCACTACACTCTTATAGCACAATTATTCCACTTTCAACATCCTATGGAATCCCGGGGTTTGCAATTTTGGGAGGGGCTGGCCGGCCCCTTCCAAAACTGCAAACCCCAGGATTCCATAGGATGTTGAAAGTGGAATAATCACGCTATAAGAGTGTAGTGCGGAAAAGAAGCAGGTCAGGGAAAGGAGAGATAAACGGGATGGGTCACCACTGGCCCTATACTGTTACCACAGTTATGATATGTCTGGTGAGAGCACTAGATATCTTTTGATACCAAACTTATTTGGCCTTTACTTGACCTTTCTCTGCCACCCTACTCCACGTGTTTGCAAGGGCCACCGGATAAGCATGTAATAGGCGCGGCCGTTAATGGTTATACATTCCAAACCTCATTTAGGCAGGAAGCTTAATGCCTCTTCGATGCTTAAGGGACCACTCCTTCTTGCAAACCAGCCTTGCTCAGTGTGACTTTACAAAGAGGCCCGGCCGAGTGCCGAGCCATTCCTTTATGTTGGGCCATTTGCATACTGGCCATACTATTGTCATCCAGAGCTAAGCTCGTCATGTAAAACCTGACTTTTTCCAATGCCTTTGTCCAGCTACAAATTTCCTTTGTTCTCACCAAGCATGGCATGGCCTGTAGGTAAAATCCACCCTATAAAAAGTCCCCAATTCCGAACCTTCCTCGGAACACTACCGACTGCTATCCTGCCTTGCTGTCGGTTTGTCCAGCAAGTCGCCCCCTCAGCAAACCGCGCTGAGCTTTCCTCCCCTCGACCTCCTCTTCTCTCCAGGACTACGAGACCAGGTGTCGTATTACCCATTCCCCAAAAAACTCTCCATTTCTATTTCTTAGTTAGTTAGTGTATGTCGTGTCTTTCGTGCTGTTTGTCCATAATAAAAATATTATTTGTTGCTTTAAAACCTGTCTGACTGCTCTTCTGACCTGACACTGTAGACATAGGGTAAAAGATCCTAGCTAAAGTTACCCTGCCTCTCACTAGCTTAAGAGAGTGCTCGAGTCTAATTTCCCCCATCTTGTGCTTTTATTTGGTAATTCGGGCACCCCTCCAGGGACCCCCAACATACAGGGTAACAATACCTCCTCTCTCTTGCCCATCGTGCTCTCTTGCCCTTGGGTGCAGGAAGGCACTGGGGGAGAGCTTGTGGTGATGAGAAATTGGTCTGCAAGCCATCTTTAGCTGGCTAGGTAGCAGCTGGTGAAAGAAGAGGAGGAGCAGAGGCAAGATTTTAAGGGGTTATGCCACCTGATTGGGACTGCTGAGGAAGAAGGTTCTCCTAGAAAAGAAGTGATTGAGTTGGGGGGGCATAGGTTGGAGAAACCTGCAAATAATCAAATCCATGAAACTCAAACCCATAAATGTAGATGGCTGACTGTATAGCTATCATGACTAGTACTGATAAGACCAACAACCTCATTTTCCATGGTTTTTCCTAACCATTGGCCAGCACAACATGCTGTAGCCACAAAATTCCACAACAGTTGTGTGTTGTCCCAGTTACTTTCCTGTGATTCTCCTGCACATACTGAAAAATCCATTTCATGGGATGACCCTGAGTTTTAATTTTATAGGACGAGAAGAATTACATCAAAGGGGCTACTCCTCTCTTGGTAAATGCTAAAATGTAAATCTGAAATAATGAGCAAAGGAGGAGATTCCTTCACAAACCCGCCAAAAAGAGGAATTCTATTTATTTATCTCTCTATTTCCTTCCTTTTTTCTTTCCTTGACTAGGTATTTCCATTTAACAATGTTACCTTGTCAGACCTTCCTAATCTGTCTCCTTCAATATAGACTTCTCTGAAACCCTGCAATACATAGGATGAATTCTGAGGAAGGCTGTCCTCCCATGATTCACAGCCACTCAAAAAGAGAGACACTGCTGTTTTATGTCTGGTTGCCTACTGTCAGGCTGATGTCCACTAGCTGCCAAAACAGCACTTCTAAAAGAAGAAATTAACAATGGGTTGATTGTGTTTTATCCACTGAGGCACATTATGGAAATTAAGTGCCTCAGTGGGCATAACACAACCCATCTTTAAGCAATTCTTAATCCAGATCTAGATTTAAGCCAAGTCTGTATTTAGTAACTCTTTATCCTCTTTTGTTAACTGAGACTGCAAAGCAAAAAGCAGGAAATGACCTCAGGTAAAGCAGATCAAAGAAGCTACTTCTATGTATGTACCCAAAGGTAGTCTGGCTTACAATTCCAAGTATATGCTACTAACAGATGTCCTAGATCAACAATAAACACTTTCTCTTGGTGATCCAGAATACCTGTCAATAAAACACAAATAAGAATCATGTCCTTGAGCCACACAACCCTTTCAACCTCTGTTAGCTGCATTTTTCAGTCAACCTCATACTATTTCATTTGTTGTTGTTGTTGTTATGTGCCTTCTGTCGACTCTAACATATGGTTACCCTGTCATGGAGGTTTGCCTTTGCCTTTGGCTGTAGTATGACTTGCCCAAGGTCACCCAGTTTGTTTTTATGAGTGAACAGGAATTTAAACCTTGGTGTCTAGAGTCATAAGCCATTTCCACACTAGACTGTTATAGTGCGATGATTCCACTTCCAACATCCAATGGAATCCTGGGGTTTGCAGTTTCGGGAGGGGCCGGCCATAGTCCAATACATAGAAATGGCCATAGTCCAATACTCAAACTACTATACCAAACTTACTCCTATATGCTATCTTATTCTCAACAGTTAAACTCACACAGGCCTTGTTGACCAAATTGGTTCTAAGTTATTTTAGAGAAGTATGTTTTTAAAAGCAATAAGTAATTACATCAGGAATTGTTGGTGGTACAACAAAAGAGCATTGACTGAACTGGAAGTATCAGGTATAACTGTTGTTGTGTGCCTTTGAGTTGTTTCCAACTTATGACAACTCTAAAGCAAACCTATCATGGTGTTTTCTTGGCAAGATTTGTTCAGAGGGGGTTTGCCTTTGCCTTCTTTTGAGGCTGAGAAAGAGTGTGACTTGCCCAAGGTCAACCAGTGGGTTTCCATGGCTGAACGGGGATTCAAACCCTGGTTTCCAGACTCACAGTCCAATAGTTCCAACCACTACTCCACACTGGCCCTCAGGTACAATTACAAGCAAACAAATCAGTTTATCTCTAAAAAAGGATAAAGTGACACCAGGTGACTTTCTTGTTATTGCTCTCTTTGGACATTTCCTTTCAAGAGAGAATCCTGCTCTTCTCTGCAAGCCTTCCAACCCCAATCCTAAATGCACTCTTTCTGTGCTAATACAATTATCATAGAGGTGTTAAATTAAGCAAACCTTTCATTCTATTCACAAGGCAGATAAATATCATCCCACATACATACAAAGCAAATACCACACATTTTAGCAGCCTTTGTACCATATTAAGACAGAAGGTTAAGTGTCACCCATTAACTGTTGAGAAAATTGAAGACTGGAAAGCTAAACAAATGTTCCAAAGCCCCAAACCAAGTGTCTGTCAATTGCATTAACACACTACTGTGTACTAACAAATGGTTCATCATTAGTGTACTAATAATCAGTGTCCTTAATAAATAGCTCACCAGTCCTTTTCCTTTAGCTTGTTCCTTGCTTGCCTTTTGAGGTTCTGAGCACCATAAAACTGAACATTTTGCCTTGTTTGGCAAACAAGGAAAGGGAGCTTGTTAGCTTTTACTGAGCTCTTAAAACCAGCAGGTCCTTAACCTTGTCTGAGCAGAAGGCCACCACTTTAAAAGTTTAAGTTTGTTCAACTACATCTTTGTTCTGCTTCTGAAGTATTGGTATAGCATATATGAAGAGTGAAAGCAACAGACAAGAGAACACATTAAAACATTATTTCACAAAGCAAGTTACTTTAATCAATAAGCGCAACCTCTCCCTTTCAATATAAAGGATAAGCTCTCTGGTGTCTGCATTTGAAGAATAGTGAAGAATATCTAGTATATTTGATATCTGAGAACTGCAGATTGCTTTTAAAAAGTTAACTAGTACTGACTTTGCTTAGGAATAATGGAAGGAAAAATAATCATAAAATAATTTTGCTGTATGCCACTCAGATCTCTAGATATAAGGCAGGAGACCTAGGCCATTTCCGCACGACACTCTTATAGCGCGATGATTCCACTTTCAACCTCCTACAGAATCCTGGGGTTTGCAGTTTCGGGAGCGGCTGGCCAGCCCCTCCCAATACTGCAAACGCCAGGATTCCATAGGAGGTTGAAAGTGGAATTATCACGCTATAAGGGTCTTGTGCGGAAATGTTCAGAGAGACAGAGGGAAGCAGGAAGCAAGAGATGGAGATATAAATAAATAAACAAATGTTATTTGTCTGCTTTCTTTAAATGTTATTATGCATCTTACTCTAAATATTTTGTTACACGTGGTATCAGATTTTTCTGTCTCTGTAATCACTGAGATGAATTTCAACCTGTGTTTTATAGATAATAGCAAAGCCTTTGATTGTGTAGGTCTCAAGAAATTATGGCTTGCTGTAAAAAAAAGTGGGGGAGTGCCACAACATCTGATTGTCCTGATCCATGACCTCTACTCAACAAGAAGCCATCTTCAAGACAAAATAGAAGAAACATAATGGTTCCCAATTGGCAAGGGGGTCAGGCAAGGCTGCATTTTATCGCCATATCTGTTTAATTTATATGCAGAACATATCATATAGAAAGCAGGATTAGACTCCAAAGAAGCAGGCATGAAAACTGGAGGAATTTAAGATATGCAGACAGCACCATATTACCAGCAGAAAATAGCAAAGGTTTGAAATAACTATTGAAGAAAGCCAAGGAAGAAAGTGCAAAAACAAGGTTACAGCTGAATATTAACGACTACCGACAATTTACATAACTTTAAAGTGGGCAACAAAGACATTGACATGGTTGAAGATTTCCTATACTTTGGTTCAGTCATTAACCAAAATGGAGACTACACTCAAGAAACTAGAAGAGGACTAAGAGTTGGAAGGGCAGCCATGAAGAAACTATGTAAAATCCTCAAGTATAAAGATATATAATTAAAAACCAAGGTCAGAATCATCCTGACTGTAGGATTTTCCGATTTCAATGTTACGGCTATGAAAACTAGGCAGTGAAGAAAGCTGACAAGAAGAAAATCAACTTATTTGAAATGTGGTGCAGAAGAAGAGTTCTACTAAAAAGATAAAAGAATGGTCTTGGACTGACTGCAGTTTGATGCCATTATCCCATTTACTTGTGTGTGTGCGTGCGTGCGTGCGTGCGTGTGTGCACATGTGTGCCTCCAAGTCACCTGTCGACCTATGGTGGCCCACACTTCATAGGGTTTTCTTAGGCAAGGAATACCTAGAAGTGGTTTTGCCAGTTCCTTCCTCTGAAAATACAACATGTCTACAGCACCTGGTATTTGTGGGCAGTCACCCATCCAAGTAGTAACCAGGGCTGAGCCTGTTTAGTTTCTAAGATCAGACAGGATCTGGTGCCATTAAGGCATTTAAGCAAATATGTGTGTATGTACCTTCAAGTCATCCATTAATTTATGGCAACCCAAGGAATGCTCAGAGATGGTCTTGCCTTACTCTGAAATACAGCCTACAGCATTCAGTGTTCACTGGACTTTTCTCATCCAACTACTAACCACAGCTGACCCTGCTTGGCTTACCTCACCAAAATTTGCAGGTAAACACGATAGTCTGTTCTCCTTCCAGACCTCCTCACTACTCATGCCTAAGCAGGAACATTTTATAACCCATTTTACAGAAAGCATCAAAGACTTTTGTAGATTCATTATTTGTTTAATATTCCTTCCCATTTTCAAGACTATGGTCTTTCCAAGGTAGCTGCCGTTACTGAAAAATGAAAAAGAGAGAGACCAAAATTTGTTGTAAAAATATTAAATTACTAACTGGATGACCTTGGGCATGTCACATACTCTCAGCCCCCAGAAAACCCATGAAAGGTTAACCTTAGGTGTGCTATAAGTTGGGAACAACTTGAAGGCACACAATAACAGCAAACCTTAAATTTGAACAATTTTGAAATAAGCTAATTGCAAGAAAATACAATTTCAAATATATAACAGCGGCAAATAGTGTATCTTCAGCTAAAAGCCAAGGAGAGCAAGTATGTTTTTAAAACCCTAGCACAGAGAGCGGCTATCTTTCTTTGCATGGAAAAAGGAAAAGAGTTTATCCTTTCCTTATTGCAAGAAGCAGATAAGCCCTTTCCCTAACACAGCTGCAGAAAGAAGGAGCCTCTCTTAGCAAAGTAACAGAGAAAGGGCATATCTCTGATCCATGATAAGCCATTTTTCCTTCTGGTGCTCAGGTTGGGGAAAGGCATAGTGTTCAAGGAAACGGGCAGGCTCTGTCAAAGCTGGGGCCAGATGATGAACCTCTGCAGCTCCCACCAGATCCACAGTTTGGAAGTTCCCAGTCCCAGCCTCAAAAAGGAAGTGA
Source organism: Ctenosaura bakeri (assembly GCA_948474755.1). Classification (NCBI taxonomy): domain Eukaryota; kingdom Metazoa; phylum Chordata; class Lepidosauria; order Squamata; family Iguanidae; genus Ctenosaura; species Ctenosaura bakeri. The sequence goes on from CAOLHI010000424.1 coordinate 656,455, forward strand.
GCAACTGCAATCCGTGCCAGCTGAAATTTGTTCCAAAGCAGTCCAATTTTACCGTGGCAGTCTAGTCTGGATGTGGATATAGCAAGCATAACTTGGGCCATTTCTGCACAACACTCTTATACCACAATGATTCCACTTTCAACCTCCGATGGAATCCTGGGGTTTGCTGTTTCGGGAGGGCCCAGGTGGTCCCTCCCAGAACTGCAAACCCCAGGATTCCATAGGAGGTTGAAAGTGGAATCATTGTGCTATAAGAGTGTCGTGCGGAAATGTTCTAAGACTACTTCTGCTTTCTCTGGATTGGGTCCAGTGAAATTGTTAAAGGCTACTGCCACCACCTGTACTTTTCATAGTCGACAACAAATACAAAAGGATTACCAACCTACAAACTTAGTCCTTCAGCCAGAATGCAACCCCATCCAACACATCAGTTCAGCCTCTCTACTAAGATTAGAAAAATGCTTTCATCTTGTCTGGATTAAGCTTCAGCTCATTCACTTTCATTCATCCCATCCAAGCATCTATTGAAGAGCCTCCCTGATATTAGTGGGTAAAATACAAGTGTAGAAGTGTGTACTTCTCTCCTGCTGCTGTCGTCCAAAGTCCTTGGCCACTGATGTCTACAAAAAATGTGACAGGATAGCTCAAAAGAATAACAGCTGAGCCCTACAGGTCTTTGCAGGGGAGGAAATGTGGACAGGAGCAAAGAATAAATAATTATTTTGTATGATATTTATGTAATCAAAACAAGCTAACAAGGGTACATATAACCTTAGGCTCTGAAAAACAGAGCCACTTTCTTTCCTTATCTCCATCTTAACATTCAGCTTCCTTTTATCTCTCTCTAAAGAAATGTAGAGCATGAAGTACACTGGGTCTTTTTTTCTTTTTTTTTCTTTTTTACTATATGGAAACCTGAGGTGAGGAAGATGCTAGGAATGTTAGCTGGTTAAGATTTCTCTACTTTATAATCAAGGAAGGGAGTGCAGGGTTCTTTTATTACATACTTTGACAGTTACATGGAAAGGACTAGGAGGGTTTTCAAAGAGAAAAGGCAAATGCATAAATCAAGTTGGATTTAAAAGGATTAGCCATTAGGTTGAGTATGACATGGAGTGCAGATACAACCACCCTGGTGGGGTGCTGACATAGTAAAACATCTTGCTATGGGCAGCTGCACCATCCAGATCCAACAGAGTCTGTCAACGGCACCAATAGCTACAGCCCTGCTGCAGAGACTGCTTTCTTCTGCTGCTATACAAAGGGGAAAGATTTTCTTAAACCACACTACTGTACTATTTTATCCACATATGGCAATAATCAAAGAAGCTGACCACAGCAAAATCCCACCCTCATGCCCTTACCTACACAGCTATGCCTGCAAATGGTGATAAGACTAACAAGGGACATTCAGAAAGTGATGCTTTGGTTTAATTCCACTAATTAACCTCATGCATTTCTGCACAGAGTTTAGAAAAATTTCCTTCAGACTGCAATTCCCAAAAATCATTAGGCAGCAAAGCCACACCTGCGCCAATCATATCTTTTGGAAATCCACCTTAACGAATCCTAACAACTGCATTGTCACATAATTATTATTATTATTATTATTATTATTTCCATCAATGGCATGTTGAAGCCTACAGAATTCTCAGTGACATAGAAGCAACCAAGCGAGAACTGAATTCTCTGTAGATTTAAGGATATCCAATATGTATTTGTGAATTAAAATAAGAGACATTACATAAAATTAATGGAAGTTACTCTTGATTTCAGCAAATACTTATCTTGCAATACAAAAACTGTTTCTGGCTCAGCTGTATATGCAAATGCAACAAAACAAAATGCTAGCATAGGTCTTCCTTTGAAGACCACTTAAATATTTTTAAAGTGGACATAAATCCTGCTACTGGAATGTTGGCAAGGATGGGCTAAACAAGCCATTTCTTGTCAGTCATTAAATGACTGGCAGATTGTCTACTTTGAAGTGCTGGTCTAAATCCGTATAATGGCTTGGGATCTGGCTACCTAAAGGCTTGCCTCCTCTCACAAGAACCTGTCTGAATATTTAGACCATTATTTGAGGCCCTTTTCTCTTCCATTTGGAGACCAAGGAAACATCACACTCATCTTCACAATGTTCTCCCTGAGCCTGAGCCTTGGAAGACTTTTCTGGCACCTCATCTTGTGTCTTTCTGGCAGCAGATGAAGACTAGCAGCAGACAACTTCCACACCCAAACTTTTCAAAATACTGTTTAGATCAGTTTTAAGTCTGCTGTTATTTAATTATTTCAGGAGAGGTTATGCTGAAGAGACATTTTCGCAAACCTTTGTGATCCTTCTTCTTAATGTTCTTCATCTATAAAATACTTACATGGACATATCTCAATTCATTGATTCATCTGGTTTATCCATAGCACACCCTCCGTACTTTGGATACAGGATGTGTTTACACAATGTTCTCTCCTATACCCTATAGGCTTAAAAATACATTTAAGTCTTCCAGATGATTAGGCTATCACATGACACTTTCAATATTTGAAAAGATAATTGAGTTTGCATCCAATATACATTTAATGAAGCAGGTATCTCACATACCAAAAATGCAAATATACAAGTATACCAGCTATCACTTCAAGCCTTATATAAGTAACATATGTCTTAGTTATAAACTTTATTAGGGCCACAGGTTCAAGTTATTAATGTAGTCTGAACATTAAATAGCAAGCTGGTATTTCCTCAGATGATATAAAAATAAATGTGTTGTTCCTGCCAAGAACAACCTATCCAAACACAGGAGAAACTGATGCAGGAACCCGCTAACTGCTTTTAATTTGTGGCATCAGAACAGTTTGCATCTTTAAGAAGTTACTCTCAATGTCAAAGGAAAAACAAATTCTCTACTAAATACCTATCCTCCCTCCCACAAAGCTTAAAGTCAAGTTCTCAGGGTCAGTTATCTCCAAGAGATGGGACATTTTGTGGGAGGAAACATTTGTAGATAAGAAAAGAAACACAGCAGGGGAGGGAAAGAAGAAAACAACTCAAATATTTACTTTCCATGGTCTCAGTCCTGAGTAGGAATAGATAGCCCTGGGTTCTTAGAAGAATCAAGTTACATACCCTGCTATGATGTATCTATTGAAAGGAGTCCAAGGAACTACAGCCCAGAAGAATCCAAATGACCACAGAAAAGGCAACATTTAGAGCTATTCTCCTTTCAGTATGTAAGTACCTATCAGGTAATACTTCCAACAATATTAACACTGGGGACATTTTCACAGAGCTTCTTCTTCACTTGCAGCAGTCTAATATGAGAGGCATCAATGATTGATCTTGGAGAATTAACCTATTTCTTTTTTGAGAAGCAAAGTGCAACTGAAATGATGGGAGGAAATCATGAAACTTTAGTTGGTGCTTTTAGTTTTTCTAATAATGTTTCCATATTAGAAATCCAGATTAGACACCTCTACAGAGATATATGCTTGTCATGTTCATTTGATGTCCAAACCCAAGCTCACCACACTAAGCTATCTCAGCTTGGTTTGCTAACTAGCTCACATGAAGCAGGGATCAAAGGGACTGTGTCTTATCATTATGTCCACTGGATAATACATCTTTCTGTCCAAAACAACATGGCTACAATGTCTACAAAGAAACAATCTTGAAAGAGATCTAGGATAGTTCCTGGCTAGTCATTGCAGGAAGGAAGCATAGTAGAAAAGATAATGAAATGCCTTCAAGAATTACAGTAACTCAGAATAAATCCACTAGTTCCTAGCTCATCCATAAAGGAAATAATTCAACAACAGAAACCTGCATTAGAATTATTGTATTGAGAAGTCGTTAAAAAGGTACAGGAACACAGTTAGACTGCTGCCAATAATTTGCATTGTGATCTTCTCCTTCCATATTTAATAATAAGTACAAAAATATGAACTAAAATGCAATATTTGAAGTATAACCCTGCTCCACAGGGTGCTGTACCACTTCTGGATGTATGCAAATACAGCCTGGGAAGAGTTTCTGACAAGGTGACCATTACATCACCACCCAGGCATTCTGTAGCTGCCCTTGCAGTCTACTCTGAAGATATCTTTACTGCCTCAAATGCAAATTATATAAAGGTCTGTAGCAGAGCTTTCCAAACTTTTCATATTGGTGACACTCTTTTTAGACTTGCATCATTTCACAACACATTTAGTGTTACTGGTAAAGCAGAGGTTAAACTAACCCCTCATAAGAGATACAGACACATACATAAATTGTAATAACAAAATATATGGGGACACAATATGTCTCATAAAAACTTTTCATATATTTTTAAAAATACATGATTTATAAATAATAACAGACATTTCCAAGATCGTAGGTGACACACCTACACACTTCAGGCGACACACTAACGTGTCACAACATACTGTTTGGAAAGCCCTGGTCTATAGTAATACAGAATGGACTGTTTTGCTTCTTTAGAGGCTGTCCCATGCAAAAAAGTACTATGATTAAATTGTTACCATTTTAAAAGCATAGCTCATTTTGCACACTCTGACATCTCTCAGGAGCTATTTGAGGCAATTTAATTTTATCTCATTGAGAAACAAGAATGACCAATGTCAAGGATACTATTTGCTGTAATATCTTTCCCAAAAGGACATGTGGAAGGAAACTGATTGTATCCATGCACACAATCACACCCAATATCCTTGTAATGAAAAGTGTATAGTGAACAACTGAGAAATTCAAATATATCAGTTTTTCAGCACATTCATTTATTGGGTTATTCAAGCAGATAAAGAAGCAGAAGCAGCAGCAGCAGCAGCAGCAGCAGCAACAACAACAACAACAACAACAACAAGAACAACCAAGTCATTAGAAAGCACTGAAAGACAATAGAATGATGTGTCAGTTATGCTAAAGGACTTTTAAATTTCACAGTAGAATGACATAAAATACTTGTTGATAGAACAGAGACTTCATAGCCTTTCAGGAACTACTGTCTCTATTACTATTTTCAGAATAGAAAGGTATCATTGTTGCAACAGGAAAATGGGGACAGTAAAAGCATCATTCTGGTCAGTTGCTGATCCATTTGAGGCAAGAGCCAAGAAGGTGAAGAAGAATTAAATAAGATATGCAGCTAAAAAGGCACTATCTTGCACCAGAGATTAACTGCTCTTTAAAAGCAAAATTAAAACATAACATAAACATATAACACCAGATGACAAAAGGAAGCTTCCTTATTACCTTCCACCAGGAAACAAGAATATATAATTATATTATAATCATCATCTTCTTCTTCTTCTTCTTCTTGATAATAAAAACCCTAATTATTACAGTTATATGTGGTCCTGGTATTTGGAGGGATGTTTTAGAACTCTTTAACTTGCAAAGACATTTGCTATTTATCTAGTAGTAAGTTCCATTCATGCCCATTGTCAATGAGTTGCTAGATAAATCCATCACCAATGTGGCTAGAGCTTAAGTCAGAATATTCAAAACTTTTACAAACTGTTCAAGATCACACCACAGTATTCCATTTTAATTACCCACAGGAATTATTATTTGTTTCTGCATTAACTTGGGCCAGAACCACACTTTCATGCATAAGCCTCCATTGAAGGTAGTGAGTTATCATCAACACCTCTTGTTGTAACTATAGCAATAATGCTACAGCATGTTTTGAGTGGCAACTAATGTAAACCTCAGCATTTACCCACAAAAAGCCTCCGTAAGGGGAAAGGAGGGGGGCTATTCCTAGCGTGCCCTAGAAGCCATCATCCATGATGCAATTCTCCCATACAACACATTACAAAAGTATACAGGCTTCCCCCCACTTATCTGAGAGATTAGGATCCGGAGTACTGCCAGAAAGCAGAAATGGTTGAAAAACAGAGCCTGATCTACTGTAGGGAACACGAAGGGCTTCTGGAGGCTTGGAAGCTCACTTGGGACTGACTGTGTGTCTGTGCTGCTTCTAAAGTCTTCAGCTGATTTTTCCCCCCTCTGAGCTCACTTTGCAAGCAGCACATGTGAGCCTCTGCGGGCAAGAAGAACTGGCAGAAGCCCACTGTTTCAATGCTTGCAATACAGACAAGTTCCATTATTTGACCAAGGGATCCATTCTTTCCATAGGCAAGACTTGGGACTGTGTGCAAGTCCCAAGTCTCCATAGGCAAGAGGAACTGATGAAAGAGTGGACCCTATGTCAAAGTAATAGAACTTGTCCTTGATTTGGAAGTGTCAAAAGAGCAAGTCATCAAATAACAGGGCATCAAAAGGCAGGAACTTCCTGTAATGGTACTATACAAAAAATTGACAGAGTTCTAGACAAATGTTATTTCTTTCCACAGAAGATTCCTATGAAATATGAGAGCATTTATTTCCAACTCTAGCTAACAGGCAATCAGACTAAAAACAAAACATGAGTCCAGGCCGAAAGTCTGCTTTGTGCTCCCCTACCCACACACAAAAAGATAGGCAGAGGTCTGACACACACACACACACCCCGTCCCAGTGCCATAACAAACAGAAGCTCACGTGGGTTCTATCTCCTAGACCAACTAGAGGGGAAAGCTCAGCTTCTGTCTACAATTTTAGCAAATGCTTGATATGCAGAAATGAGCAGGTAAGGATTTTCATGGTACGGGCCAGAGGGATCCCGGCCTAATTGTTGTAGAATAGATCAAACTCTTGTTAAAGGTACAGATACAGGGCCTCAGTTCTGATGCTGACAGCCCAAGGTACATCAGACCAAATCTTGGAGAAGTTACTTTTTTGGATCACATCTCCCAGAATCCATTAGGATCCCAGAATCCATTAGGATTAGCAAGCACCTGAGCTAGCAGCAGGATTCTGACAGCTGTCATTCAAAAAAGCAGCACAATACCCACAACCGTACTTCAACAGGGAAACAAAGAGGAACAGTAAGGTCAATATTACTATTAGCTGCAAACACATTATGCCACAGGAGATCCCACTGCCATCACATTTTGTGTGCATTTTCTAGTAATATTCTCATCTGAATTCTTTCTTTTATACATTAATTCTTATATATGAAAAGAATTTTTATATATGAAAAGAACTCTCTCTTGTATACATGCTTTCATGAGTCATCCAGCTGAATAAAGATGGTAATGTATTTTCCAGTAGGGTGTCTTACCAACACTTCTGCAAGAATAAAATCAGCAGCAGTGTCATGCTCTCCTATCTCTATCAGATGTTGAAAAGGGAAGCTGCAAATCTTTTATGCCACCATTCAGGCTTCCCTCACTTATCTGATAGGTTAGGGACCACAGCACTGTCAGAAAATGGAACTGGTTGAAAAGCAGAACCCACATACTATACCATAGGGAACATGTAGGACTTAACAGAGGCTCACTTGAGCCCAACTGCACACATGCTGCTTGCAAAGTCTCTCAGCTAGCTTAGCACCTTTTAACCACTCTCAGCTTGCTTTGCAAGCAGTATGCACATGTGAGTGGTTCCAAGTGAGCCTCTGCAGAAAAGAAGAACTGATGAAAGAGCAGAACCCCCATCAAATGAATGGAACTTAATTTCGAAGCATCAAAAGAGTGAGAAATCAGATAACAGGGTGCCAAAGGGTGGGGGTTTCCTGTATTCAGAAGGTATACTGCCTCAGAACTAAAAGGAGCATCACTTTTGCTATTAAGGTTAACTAGTTACATCTGGATGCAGATGAAGCTCACAAGCAAGAAACCATCATCTGAAGGACATTCTACAGATTTAACAAAGGTAAACACAACAGGAACCTAAAAAAAATGGCATCACAGCTTTGGGGGCAATAAAAGGCAATAAAGTACTGCATCAATAAATGCACATAACAGTCAAAATTAATGTCAGCAATTGACCAGAAATGTGACAATTAAAATAAGCATGAGTTATTAGGCTAAGAGAAAGTGGCAGGAAAGAAAAGGAAGAGCAGGGCAGTTCATAAAAAACAATCTAAGTCCCACTTTGCACACACTAAGAAATCAGCACAGCATCCACAATTCAACTAAGATGAATTGAGGAAGCCTCAAGGCCCCTCCCTAAATTGCAACCTCCAGGATTCCATAGGATGTTGAAAGTGGAATAATAGCACTATAACAGTCTAGTGCAGAAATGGCCACTGCCATACATATAGGAGCTACGAACTCAGCATGCAGTGGACAGCTAGTGAATTCTGCCATGGCCAAAGCAGCAAATCCACTCTGGATATTACTGCTTTTCCTCCTGGACAGCTGAAAAGGAGATCTCACCAATGCACGGTAGATTCACCACATTCACCGAGGTGAGCAGCTGCACAGGGGCCAGGAACCAACTCCTTCACCATCAGCCCCCAACAAGCCCTATGCACAGCTCAACATTTCCAAATACCTCTAACTTCATCTGAGTCCCTCCCAAAATGGTGACAGGAAGTGACCTGGCGTCATTTCCAGTTGCCATTTTGGGAAAGAGTTGCATGAAGATACAAGTATTTGGGAGTGCTAGAAGCTGTGGGTGCTTTCCGTGTGGGGCAGTTTGCAAGTTTGGGGGGTTCTCAGCATGATTTGGGAGAGAAAATAGTCTAACACTGTGCCAACATTTTTAAAAAAAACATGTGGGGGCTGGGGGCTTTGAGGAGCTGGCAGGGGCCATAAAAGTGGGTCCAGGAGCTGCTTATGACTCAGTGGTCACACTTTGCCCACCCCTGCCATCAAGGCAGATCCATCAGCTATCCCTGGTCCATGAACAAATGCCCAATCAATCAGCAGGTATAAGTATTATGCAACCCTCTATATGATGTTGAACTATAGCTCCCAGCATTCCTCACCATTGGCTATGCTGGCTAAGACTGATAGAAGTTGCAGTCCAACAACATCTGGAAGGTTGCACAATTCCCACTCTGACTCTGAGGTGTCTTCTTTACAACCCAATGGGGACAACTTAGTATCAAAAGTGTTTTTGCACCACACCAGAAATAGTTCAGCCCTTCAAAAAAGCTGTATCCTTCAAAGATTATGAGCTTGGGTCTACAGTGATCCCTCCTTCAGTTCTGACTGACAAGTCAATGCAGCAGAGAACAGCCAAACCACAATGTGCCAGTTCGCACCAGGAGTTTACCATCCCCGTTAATGAAACCTGCCACACAAATATGCGGGGTTCCACACTTTTTCCCTTGGACAGAAAATGCATACAATGAAGAAAGAATGAGCAATGAGGGGAACTACATTTGCCCGCTGCAAACCTTCCTCTCCTTGTCCTAACATGTTGCTTCACAGTAATCAAACTGATGTTAGCCTCAGAAGTCAGAGAATGAAACAGTCCCAAAGCTCCCATTAAAGAGTCTTACCAGTCAATACAAACAGGGTCTATGCTTAATGGAATGTGTGCATTTGTTGACAGAATGTGTCGCCCTCGAGGTTCCACTCAATGACAGTACATGTGGATCACACTTAAACACTCTAGAGTTTTAAAGCCAAACAATGTTTCACCTTTAATAGGTTAACTAACAGTGCAGAGACACAAGATTTTTATTAAGTCATGATTCACGAATAGCCAGAGGCATTTTAAAAAACCCGTAAAGAGCTCCTGAACACCTGCCTGGCAAACACTTATGTTTCTGAGGTATCCTTGACTTCAATGAACTACTTTCTCAGACATGTTTATAGACCAGTTCTTAAAGGGAAAATGACACAGAAGTCAGTCACTCCCCTAAAATGCACCATTCACTTTTATTAGCCTTGGCAAAATGCTTTAAAGATGACTGAAATATGTTTAATCTGTAAGTCTAAACTAAAAACCAGTGAAGTCTCAGGTTTCTCTATCTATTGCTGCACAGACACAGAGAGGGGGGAAGAATCCCTCTCACAACTTCTTGCACATTTCATACTGTCAAAGGGACAAAATAGACATTTCTGATTACAAGTGTGTCACCAGGCCTTTGGTATAAAAAGTATGGGGAGCGGGAAGATCCCATGCTCTACATAATGCAGATATGTGTCATAAAACAGTAAGTGGCAATACCACCATTTTTAAACCCATTGACCTTACTCTGCCAGCTATAGACAAAAGTCTTAGTGTAATTTTAGCATCTCTACGGGAAGGTTTCTGAAGAAAAACTAGAAGCACGTTCATTGTTTAGTTTGACACTAAACTCACACATAAACACACATCAAGCACACACATGTCTGTGGTTTTAGGCTTTATTCCCCACATGATGGGATCAATGTGAGGGACACAATGCAGTTTGCTAATAGGACTTCTAATAAGGCAACAAGACTCTTCAGTGTACCACTGTACATGTTGGGTTTTGAAGCAACATTTCCTATCATAGAAAACCAGACAGGGAGATGGAGGGGCAAGCCCCCCAAGACTATGTAAAGGGGAGGGCTGAGAGCCCCTGAACGCATCAGGTGAAACTAGATCACCTGCATTCCAATGTTGTTAATCCGTCTCAGGAATTATCAGTCAGAAATATTATTTCGCTATTGATTTCACGGTGCTCAGCTTGTTACCAGATTTAGTTGGAGGAGGAAGAGGCAGAGGAATGTTTCAATGCAATGTTTTCTGTTTTCAGCGTTTTGTAAAAACATATCTTCAAGTAGTCAATTAGTAACAGCCTGCCTACCAATATTTGAGCCCTCTCCTCTTTAAAAGCAGTTCCAGGGTCTCTGTTTCCTATCATTCTTGCCATATAGTTTCCTATAGGGTTCATAAGAAACTCCTCTGGAGCAGTTTTAACTAAGATTTCATGGGGAACTTGCATAAACAAAGCATCTTCCTGAGTTATAGCCTCAGGGCCACCTCTTAAGCCTCAAAAGCATTTCACAAGTGATGCTAAGGATGACTTTTGGTCTGGAATGTATCACTTGTAATGGCTAGTAATGGAAGGGAGAAAGCGGAAAAGAAGGCATCTCCAAGCCAAAATACATATAATATCTAGCCAAGATACATTTAAGATTCATATCATACGGATGGGGAATGTGCACACCAATAGTGAAGGTTACCTCACAACACTCATATGTTTGTCTTAGTATTTCAGCAACGAAATCTGTTGAGGAATATACTTGCTTCTGAATGAAAGCATTACAGAGCCAACCTCTGGGTCAGGGTATTCTGCAAGAAACACCTTTTCCTACCCTCTCCTGCCCATGGCAATTAGTATATTCTCCACGTGTGAGCCTCAACACCAGTTTCTTTCTATTCCACACATTTAAATAAACTGAATTCCACCCCAAGACAAACAAATTCGTTGTCATTGCACAGGCACTGGAGAATTCACTGGCACAAGCTGCACATAGGCTCAAATACTGAGGGCCTTTCCGCACTACACTGTTATAGTGCTATTATTCCACTTTCAACATCCTGTGGAATTCTGGGATTTGTAGTTTATTGAGGCCAAGAGCTCTCTGGCTCAGAATTCTAAATGCCCCTCCCTAAACTGCAAACCCCAGGATTCCACAGGATGTTGAAAGTGGTATAATAGCACTATAACAGCGTAGTGCGGAAAGGTCCTGATTCTTCATACTTCAACTCCTCTAGAGTAGGGCCCTTTCCACAGGACACTCTCATAGTGGTGGTATTCCACTTTCAACATCTTATGGAATCCTGAGGTTTGCAGTTTAGGGAGGAGCCTGAGAGGTATGAAGTTTAGAAGCCCCTCCCTAAACTGCAAACCCCACGATTCCATACGATGTTGAAAGTGGAAGTATAGCACTAGGGCCATTTCCGCACTACAGTCTTATAGCGCGATGATTCCACTTTCAACCTCCTATGGAATCCTGGGGTTTGCAGTTTTGGAAGGGGCCGGCCGGCCCCTCCCGGAACTCCAAACCCCAGGATTCCATAGGAGGTTGAAAGTGGAATCATCGCGCTATAAGACTGTAGTGCGGAAATGTCACGTAACAGTGTTAATGCGGAAAGGCCCCTAGGTCAAAAGCTCATTCGGGTTGAATTATGCAGGGCAGCAGTCCGGAGGGAAGGGGGAGGGACCGGGTTTAGGCAGAAGTCCGCTCCCAGTCGTTTCAATGGAAAAGCGCGCTCCGGCTGACTGCCCCGCAACCTGCCCGGCCGAAACTTTCGGACTTTGCAAGGCGGCTTCGGGAAAGCGGGGGGGGGACGAAGGCAGCCACCCTCCCGAGAGGCGCCGGCACGGCAGGGGGCCCTGCGCGAGCGGGCCGTGTCCGAGGGAGCGTCTTTCGGGGTCTCGAGGAGGCGGCGAGCGCCCTTTGTACGCTGACAGCCCCTCCGCGGGAAGCCCGCCGAGCCCCTCGGCCACACGCCGGCCCCCCGCCCGGCAGGAAGGAAGGCATCTCCCACGGGGGGGGGAGGGACGCTCTGGCCATTCCAGCCCTGAAAGTCCTCTCCGTGAGGGAGAAAAGAGGCGCGCCGGACCCCCGCCCGTCACACGCCCACCCCTCCGCGCCTCGCCTCACCTCGCTGGGGGGACGCGGGCGCCGCCAGCCAGACAAAGAAGCCGAGGAGGAGCCGCCGCGGGAGACACCTGCAGCGAGAGCAACAGGTTAGAGAGACCCCCGCGGCCGGACCGAGGCGGACCCCCGCCTGCCAACCCTCCCTCCCTCCCTCCCTCCCGCCTGCCCCCGGCACAGGCTGCCGGCACTCCCGCGCCGCTCCTCACCTGGCGCGCATGGTGCCGGCGCTGCGCTGAAAGGGGCAGGGAAAGAAGAAGCTGCTGCTGCTGCGGCTTCTTGCCGGGGCGGCCAGCTCGGAGCAGGACTCGCCGCCTCCCCCGAGCGCGCTCGCCTTGTCCGGCGGCCGCGAGGTCCTAGCGCCTTCTGGCGTCGGCCGAGGCGGGCGCGCCTTCCCTCCATCCTCCTGCCTTGTTGCTCCTCAGAGGGGGTTGCTCCCTGGCGCTCTCGCTCCCTCCGAAATCTGGCCCAAAGACCTCCCTTTTGCCTCAGCAATAGCCAGCCACAACCCCCGGGGTGTGTAGGTATGGGGTTCAGCACTCTGGAGAGCTCCTGTAAAGTTCAGACTAAAACCAAGGCCAGTTCCGCACGACACGCTTATAGCGCGATGATTCCACTTTCAACCTCCTCTGGAATCCTGGGGTTTGGAGTTCCGGGAGGGGCCGGCCGGCCCCTTCCAAAACTGCAAACCTCAGGATTCCATAGGAGGTTGAAAGTGGAATCATCGCGCTATAAGACTGTAGTGCGGAAATGGCCCTAGTGCTATACTTCCACTTTCAACATCGTATGGAATCGTGGGGTTTGCAGTTTAGGGAGGGGCTTCTAAGCTTCATACCTCTCAGGCTCCTCCCTAAACTGCAAACCTCAGGATTCCATAAGATGTTGAAAGTGGAATACCACCATTATAAGAGTGTGTGTGGAAAGGGCCCTACTCTAGAGGAGTTGAAGTATGAAGAATCAGGACCTTTCCGCACTACGCTGTTCAAGTGCTATTATACCACTTTCAACATCCTGTGGAATCCTGGGGTTTGCAATTTAGGGAAGGGTATTTAGAATTCTCAACCAGAGAGCTCTTGGCCTCAATAAACTACAAATCCCAGAATTCCACGGGATGTGGGCCCCTCCCGAAACTGCAAACCCCAGGATTCCAGAGAATGTTGAAAGTGGAATCATTGCACTATAACAGGCTAGTGCGGAAATGGCCTTACTCTCTTAACTTACTCTCTGTGTTTTTCAGCATTTAAACACTTTAGGCTTGTTTAAACCGTCTATAGCAAATGATAGATTATTAACATTTTATTGCAATACGTGATATAATAAATAGAGGGAATATCAATAATTGTAATCCAGAAAGGAAGAAGGAAAAACATGACATGGAGCATTGCAGAAATTACTGTTTGTTTTATTTGTTGAAATTTGAATAAAATTATATATTAGACCATCTGGACAAAAAACCCTGGCTATCCAACCTCTTGAGCCTTCTTTCCATTTGGCTTCCCATCCTTAAATATTCCCGTCTGTTCAATGCCTGGTCCTTCCTTTTTCCTGCCAAAATAGAAATAACCCCTTGTCACCAGGGCCTGAGTCCTGTTTTTCTTAGGGCTGTTGACCTTTCACCGCAGATAAACAAACAGCACTGTTTGTCAACATTCTATTTCTAAGCCTCTTCAAAAGACAGAATGTTCATTAACATTCCATGACATCATACAAACACCCAGTTGCAAAAGGAGGGGTTCTCACAGGCTACATCCCATCTTCATTCTTCTTCTATGCACTGGACCCTCCGCTTTTGTGGGGATTGAGGAACAAGACCCTCACAAAAGTGGAAAAACTGCAAATATAGATCACAATTGTATATGCTTTTTTTTTCCCCTGAGAGGACACTTCTGTAGGAATCTCCAGGTCCTCCAGCACATCTCTATAGTAAACTTCCCTCAGAAGTTGACCACATAATCATGTTGGAGGACCTAGAGATTTCTAGAGAAGTGTTCTCTCTAGGTATATCTAGGGCCCTTTCCACACAGGGAAATAACACGTGGTAGTGCAACCTCTGTGGGAGGTTGTCTACACAGTAAAGTGGATTGGGGTGGATTACTTTAGAGTAATTCCACACCCTAATCCACACTAGGGTGCCTGGAAGTGGCGGTGCTGCGTGCTTTTTAAAAACCACTTTTTATGTGGTTTTTAAAAGGCACGGGGCGTGGAGCCCAGTGCAGCCGCGTCGCAGCGCCCGGTGTGGATTTGCAGGCGTGTGCAAGGGCGTGCCTGCAGATCTACCGGGGGCGGAATTTCCAGCTGGCGAGGTTCTCCGGTTGGTGGAGAGCCTCCGCCAGTCATCAGCTACCATTTTGGGCGCTGCTGGACGCCACAGGATGCCGACGAGTGTGGAGCAGCGAAACGCGCTGCTCCACGCAGCAACGGACTAAGGTAAGCTCCATTTCAGCGTGGCTTACCCCGTTTCTCCGCCCACGTGTGGAAAGGGCCCTGGTCTTCAAGTGCAACCTTATGGTCAACTCCCAGTGGAAGTTGACCATAGAATCTCACTGGAGGACCAAGAGGTTTCTAGAGAGGGAACACATCAGTCAAATCCACAAATCATCAGATACACAAAAGGGAAAGTAGCAAATGAGGAGAGCCAACTGTATAAACAGAATAATATAACATACAAACATAATATAGCAAATAATATAACATACAAATCAATATACCAATGCCTTCATTGGTGTCAAAACTCGACATCTCAGCAGGACCTGCAACTGGGACTTGAGCAGTAAGTATCAAGAAAAAATTCAATCTAAGTACTACCACCAAGTTCTTGTCAGAAGAGGAGAAACTGTAGGGAAGCTGTCCAGGTCTGTTAGGAAGGTTCTTGGCAACAATAAGCCAGACATGGTCATAAAGATTCCTAAATAACCTTTCAGATCAGGTTTGCTCCCTGATCTCAGCAACAAAAGGACTTTATTATTGTTAACCTGGACCAAAGTTTGATAAAAGGCAAGCCTGGGATCTCTTCGAAATTATGTTTAACTCCTCATTCTGGGAATATCTACATACGTTGCTTTTCTCTTGAACTTGGAGAGAAGTGGAATGTGCATATGATCACTGTATATGGTGTATATGATCACATGTGGTTTATTTGATCACCATATACATGTAGATGATCACCAAACCACTTTTGACATCAGCTGCGTCAACTCTATGTACCAAGCACATACCATGTAGCCAGAATCATACATATGGCAGCATCTCTGACCTCATCTTTGTTTGGAAATAAAAGTCTTGGTTTGGATGTGCTATTTATTCCAGCGACATCTGCTGGCAGGGTCCTTGTCCTTCATGTGCTAAAAGAAGTATATAACAGGTCTTCCTTTAAAAACAGAACAAAGGATTGGTAACCAACTCCCCCCCCACAAAAAAGAAAACACCATGATAAGTTCATTTTAGAGTCATCATAAGTGAGAAATGACTTGAAGTCACACATCCACAAATTAAGGCCTTGGCCTATAACCCTAAAGGCACTAAATCCTGTCTGATCTTGGAAGCTAAGCAGGGTCAGCCTTGAGTAGTACTTGGATGGGAAACTGCCAATGAATAGCAGGTGCTGTGGCCTATATTTCAGAGGAAGGAACTGGCAAAATCACCTCTGTGGATTCCTAGCCTAAGAAAATCCTATGGAATTCATTGGGTCTTGGAGGCACATACACACATATAGTAAGGCTTAAATACCTCAAAGGTACCAGATCCTGTCTGATCTTGGAAGGTAAGCAGGAGCACATCTGTTTAGATGGGGGACCAAGGAAGAATAGAGGTTGTAGTCTGTATTTCCAGTTACTGGAATGGCAAACCACCATAAATAGAGATGGAAAGGATATTTGGAATTCTTTTGTTTTTTTTAATGTTGTCAAGAGTACCATATGAGAACAATTCTGGGAAGAACCTTTGAAGTTCTGAACTTATTCTGTACAAAAGTTGCATGTGTTTGTGCAGAAAACAACACAGGAAACACATTCTCTGTGCAAAATTCTTTGTACAGAAGAAGGCATTTCATGTATAGAAAATGCTGTTTTCTGTGCAGATCAACCATATGTGAATTTAGTGCAGAATAAGTCCCCAGTTACAGCATTTGGTGTAGGAAATAGCTTTTTCTGCACAGCAGTACTATTTTCTGCTCAAAAAAATTGTATGCAAATTTTGCATAGAATAAGTCACAAATTGAAAACAGGCTTTGAAAACTGCAGGGCTTTTGAAGAATTCCCTTGCAGCAAGAAGAAAACTGCTAAAATTACTCATTGCTTCTTTTGAGAAGAAAATTAGTGAAGAATCACATCTTTACCCTGGGCACTTCTTGCCTTATGAAAGTCATGGGATCACCATAACTGTAAGGTATATATACAGAGAGAGCAGTAAATTACCAGGCTGTCGAAAGGACGGAGAGACAAAACACTGCTCTGCCAGGGAAAGCAAATAAAGATTCAATTTTATTTCCATCTGCTTGGTTAATATAAAGCATATTACCCCATGTTTATCCCCAATTTGGGAGACTAAAGGTGGAATGAAGAGGAGAAGAAGAAATCATTGGTTTCAAGACTACCAGTAATCTTTACATCTAGGAAAGGGTTAAACACATATGGAAATAAATTTAAGTTTTCCTAATAAGACAAAATAAATGTTCTGACCCTAACAGAAATGCTCTTTCCTCTTTTATATTGTATTGTGACTCCTGAAAGAACTTGGCGTGGAGTTGACTTATGGGATCCCAGTGAGTGAAATCAAATAAAAATATGTTTTTCATTGATGCATGATAACTACTGGATATACTTACACAAAGAACTCACCCAAATCCATGTTTATTTCTATTCTATTCATTATCTTTTCCTACAAGGAGTTTAGAGAGGAGCATGTAGCATTCTCTCCTGCATTTTATATTGGCAGCAACCTTGTGAAGTAAGTTAGGCTGAGAGGTTGTGACAAGCTGAAGGTCACCAAGGCATTCTCATTGCTGCATCTGGATTTGAACCTGAGACTTCTTAATCATATGTAAAAATCTGTCAATTATACTCCAACACATCGAGATTCATTATTTTATTCATGATCAATGTTAAGTATGGCAAAATAATTATCTAGTTGCCTTTACTTTCATTCTTAAACTGCTTGACTGAGTTTTATAGGTCACAATGTAGAGGAACTAAGTTGAAGTCTTCTTGGAATTTTACTAGCCCCTTGCTTTCTATGAGATTCCAGTTCAATATTGCAGCCAGAACCTTTACTTTCACATAAATCACCGGGGTGGGAG
Organism: Ctenosaura bakeri; assembly: GCA_948474755.1. Lineage (NCBI taxonomy): Eukaryota > Metazoa > Chordata > Lepidosauria > Squamata > Iguanidae > Ctenosaura > Ctenosaura bakeri. The sequence continues at coordinate 674,162 of CAOLHI010000424.1, forward strand.
AGGGCAATCTAGACTGAGAGCACAGAGACCTAAATGTGATGGAGGGAGCAATCTCTTTTGTCTTTCTAAACACTGGCAAATTTGAATACCATGCAAGCTATAACTTAAAGTGACTTAAATGTATTATGGCATTTCCTTTGTCTATAAATGTTACACTGACTGGAACCTATTAAACTTAAAATGACTTCCTTCTGTTTTCTGTTCTCTCCATATGAGCAGTCCTTACAATACCTGTGTTCCCAACCAAAAACTTGCTTTGAAAGCAGAACGTGGCAAAATTATTTTAGGACTACAGCTCCCATAATCCCCAGCCACACCAACTAGGGGATTCTGAAAGTTATCATTAAAAAAAATTGCAGAGCTTTGATTCTAAGCGTGTTTATTCAGAGGTCCTACTGATTTTGATAGCCCTTGGAGGTATGTTTAACCTGCAGTTTAAGGCTACTTTTGTACTGTGGGGCATTTTTCTTATGATTTCATGGTTTTGGTTTATTATTGCTTAGCTTTCCATGTTCCTTGAACTGCCCCATAGCAAATGCATATTGTCTTCTGACTGTTGTGTTGTGCAAATTAAATTATGATTGCTGGACTTTCATCCACATATCTTTGTAGTTCTCACCATGGTGTCTTTATATTTGATGATGTTCCTCATTCTGGAATTGTATAGCAAACCAGTTAAGGGAAAGAAACTCACAGTCAGGAAAAGGCACAAGTGTGCTATTTACTCAGTCTAAAAGAGAGAACCTTGATTGATGGGATTTTTTCAAAATACACTCCAAAGGGAGTAGTAATATGATTAACATCTGAAGGGTAGGAAATTTTCCTTCAAATTTATTTAATTTTCAGTGCCCTACTGATATTCATGATACAGCTTCCAGATGTGTTCAGAGCAGATGGCATAGACTTAATGCAAGTTACTTATGCTTGGGATAACTCTGAATCCCACTAACCTGCCAGTTGCAAACAAGGCCTTCTTTTCAAAAGCAGTTGTGCAATGTGTGAGACACATGTACTCTCCTCTAATTTTTAATCCCCTCCTTCCTAATCCAGGAGAGGCTGGTACTTACTGAGGGCCTCTGAAAGGGAGCTTTTTTACATGACAATAATGGTGGTCATCTATGACCCGGAGCTGATCACAGAATGCCAGCTCATACCAAAAAGGACTCCAAGCTTGGCTAAACTAAAATCAAATCCTTCCTCTGCCTCCCCCATGCCCCCACTTCTTCTCCCTTACTTTTCTGACACAAGGAAATGTTAAGACTCATACAAAACATCAAAGCAAGAAGGTCAAAGCCTGCTACTCTCTTTATTAACTGTAGTCATTCAGATAACCATTATAGTCAGCCTGCAAATGAAGAGTGTTGAATTCTTAAACGGCATGAGTTCAGTGGGCTGATTGGCTTTCCACCCTTTCTCCTGATATGAATTAGTTTAACACAGGAATTCAGATGACTAAAGAGAAACACCCAGCACACCAGTTTAATGGTGTTTATACAGTCCTGAACAACTATGCAAACTTCACTTTTTATAATAAATAATGCTCTCCCCCCTCCCATATTACGGTACATACTGGTAATATTAGTGAACACATAAACTAAGGAGTATTTGCACATTTTTAATCAGCATATATATGTTCCAATATTAACAACAAAATGAAAAGCACATGATGGGAACAGGGCCAAGTATTGCAGAATATTTTGCCTGCAACATGCAACATAATAATCTACAGGTATTCCTACTAAATTGTATGATAAAAGAATAAATCAAAACTAACATAACAGCAACCATTTAAAAATATTATTGTTCAAAGGAGAAGTAGGGGAAGATTTGAAATCTAGACACTGTTCTAATTTGCTAATTTGCCAAGTGCTGTGAAAGCTGATAATAATCTTTCAGAATGCTAAACTGTATGTGGAAGTGGAATTGTTTCCTACAGAGTGGCCTATATCCAGTCATTAGTCTGAATTAGAATAGGCCAAACCAAATAAATGGGAATTTAGTATGTCAATGCTTATGCAAGTGCAATAGATTCAATGGGATAGAATCAATGGAACAGTTAAGATTAACAATTTAAATTTAAGTGATAATATTTCTATTGTAATAGAATACCAACAATTATTGTTGTTATTATGTGCCTTCAAGCCAAATCTGACTTATGCCAACGCTAACATAGAGTTTTCTCAGCAGGATTTGTTGAGAAGAGGTTTGCCATTGCATTCGTCTTAGGCTGAGAGAGTGTGACTTTCCCAAGGTCACCCAAATATTTATTTATTTATTTATTTATTTAAATTGAATCCAACATTCAAACCATTTCACCATGCTGGCTGTAAAACTCTCCCAAAAGAATACTTTATCCGGTTTGGTAGACTATACCACTTGAACCTCTAAGCCCACTTTTACTTCACAGCAAAATGTACCAATTCTGTTTCCCCGTATGCCATTAATATTCAAGAATGTGGAAGGATGTGGACACCTGGTATAGAGCCCTGCTTTGAGGCTCACTTCCAGTCCCACCTGCATCTAGGAATTTTTCTTACATTTGGTAAAGTTCTATACATGTGTTGAGATAGAACTGTATTGTTTGAGTAGCTATAATTCAGAAGGTTGAAGAGAGCTGAAGGTGGGATGGCTTGAAAACTAGCAGCAGCTCCAAATTTTAAAGTGGCTTTGAAGAAGAAGCCCTCCCATTTCTAAGTACCCATTGAGTTGTCTTCTCCCACTAAGGCCCTTTTCTCATGGCATCTTCCATGTGAAAGGGTGCCTGGAGCATTGCGCAATTGTGAGGAGCAATCTGCACGACGCACTCACAATCACGTGACACTCCAGGGACCGGCAGGCACTGATCGTGCACCTTTTCATTTTCAGCTAGAAGCTGAAAATGGTGCACAATCGCACATTGCTGCCGGGCTCACGCGCACTTTCCTGGCATGCGGAGCCTCCAGAGTCACACTGGTCGCACTTCCTGCCCCAGCGCAGCCTGGGAAACTACCAGGCTGCACTGCAGAAGGAAGAGACGGGGCTCCCGTGCGAGCAGGGAACTTGTGCGGAGCTGAAGGAGCCCGGACGCGAGAACCTCTCGCCAGACGCTGCTCGCACGATCCCCGCACCCCAGCCCTGGAAGAAGGTAAGGTGCGGAAAGGGCCTAAGACTGATCAACACAATCTACAGTGAGTGTAGGGGGCAGGACAGCATGAGTAGAATCCTCTGTTACTGCTGTCTTCTCCCATCCCTGCTCGCTTGCTCAGAGGGGAGAAGTAAATAAGCCCCAACAGCAGGGCTACGGGTCCAGAAGGTTGGCACTGCCCAACTACACTGCAACCTGACACCAACCCTGCTTAAAACAAACATAATATATGTGTATAGGAGGTACAGTAGTGAGCATAGTGTAATGGCTTGAGCATGGACTATGACTCTGGAGACCAAGACTTGAATCCCCGCTCAGCCATGAAAATCTACTAGATGACCTTGGGCAAGTCATACTCTCTCAACCTCAGAGGGAAGCAAAGGCAAATGACCTCTAAATGAATCTTGGCAAGAAAACCCTGTGATAATTTAACCTTGGGGTTACCATAAGTCAGAAACAACTTGAAGGCACACAACAACAACAATACAACAACATAGGAGGTAGATGTTGTCTTACAAATGTCATCATGAGGGGGACAGTTAGCTTCAACCCCATAGCACAGTGGTTTTCCAGTTGTACTCTAGTAAGAAACTTTGTCTGGCATCCCATTAGTGATACATGCAGACGTGCATTCCATTACAGCCTACAGAGTGTTCCTGCTGGTCATTGTGCAACAGACATATCTGATTGATGGAATGGAAGCAGAAGTCTGCATGCAGAACACATACTAATGTACATTGACTAGGGTGGATGCAACCTACAGTTGGCCTCTGTTACATAATGGGACGTAAAGCCCCACTGTAGAGTGGGCAGGAGCCCAGTGCAGAGTGCATACATACAGATGAGGACCACACTGTGCATTGCAATTTCACAATTTCAGCCATGTACTTCTAGCACAACTAGACCCGTTTGTTATCCTGTTCTCTGGGGGTCCCAGGAGGGGCGCCCAAATAACCAAACAACAACAACAACAGCAACAACGGCTTGGGGAAAATTAGCAGGAGCACTCACTAAAGCTAGCGAGAGGCAGGGTAACCTAGAGGGATCTTTCAACCCAGCATCTACGGGGTCAGGTCAGTCAAGCAGTCAGATGGTTTAAAGTAGCAAAAACAATGTTTTATTAAATACAGACATACATTAAAGACACCACAATCACACAGCTAACTAAAGAATTGGAAATAGGGATTTTCGGAGGGGAATGGGTGATACGACACCTGTCTCATAGTCCTGGAGAGATATGAAGATAGAGTTCATGGATATGGAGTCTCAGTACGTGGGACTGAGGGGACGGCTCACCAAGCGGAGTGGCGGCAAGGCTGGATGGAACTCAGGAGCGATCCAAGCGGTCCAAGGAAGGTCTCAGAATTGGGGGCTTTTATAGGGTGAATTGTGACTGCAGGCCATACCTTTCTCAGTGAGAACAATGCAATTTTGGAGCGGAACAAAGCATTGGAAAGGTCAGAATTTAGCATGATTGGCTTAGCACCGATTTAACAATAGTGTTGCCAGTATGCAAATACAGAGCGCTTAGTATAGCTTTTGTGAGGCTACCTGCTTGGGGTCGGGTGCATAAACATAGTATCGTGCATAAACAAAAGAGTGTTTGCCGGGGAGATCCCTGATGCGACAAACCGGCTCTGTCTGGCCTGCCTAGGTGGAGAAAGAAATGTCCAGCAATTATCGGCCGCGCCTGTTTATGTGCTTGTCCAGAGGCTTCGCAAACACATGGAGTGGGGTGGCAGAGGAAAGCCGAATGGTTTGATATCAAAACAATATCAAGTGCTATCTCCAGGTAGGCCTGGACCGCAGTAACACATTGTGCTATAGTGGTATCCAGTACAGCAATTGTACATGCAAACAAAACATAAGTCCTTTGGCAGTTATTTACACTATACTGTGGCAATGGAGAATCATAGCCCTTGAATTCCTAAAAACCAACTTGGGAGTTCCTAAATAAGCTTACTTGTGGTAGAAAACTTCTGCTTTGCTACAAATAATGTTAGGTGATGAAGGAGCAGGGATGTAACTTGCAGCGCGGTGAATGAGGGCTCTGCTCCCATAAATAAGAAGTCTGCCTCTCTGGAAAAAAAAAAGTCCCTGAATCTCTAGCATTGCAGCAAGTAAGACACTGAAAATTGCTCACATTCCTTTGGTAACTGCTTGTCCATTTCTTCTGGATGCCTAAACTTGATTCCCCACTTGGCCATAGAAACCTTGGGTGACCTTGGGTACATCACACACTCTCAGCTCCCAGAAAATCCTGTGATAGGTTCATCTTAGAGTCACCATAACTCTGAAACAACTTGAAGGTACACAACAGCAATAGTTCCTCAGAAAGTGGGAAGGACACATACTAAGTTATGAGAAGGCAGTGGTGGCACACACACCCCAAGTACTGCTCAAGTGAACAAGGAATGTGCATCCCATTGTTACCATGGCTCAGGCCTACCCAGTGATAGCACTAGATATCTCTTTTGATATCAAAACCATTCGGCCTTCCTCTGCCACCCTGCTCCAAGTGTTTGCAAGGCCTCCGGACAAGCACGTACACAGGCACAGCCAGTAAGTGTTGGACATTCCATTCTCCACCTAGGCAGGCAGAATAGAGCCACACTGTAGCTTCAGGGACCTCCCTACAAACACCTCTTGCTTAAGCGCCACTCTAAACAAAGACGTCTGGCCTCGAGCCAATAGTCTTACAAAGCCAAGCTAAGCACCTTGCATTTGCATACTGGCTATACTGTTTTTACATCTGCGCTAAGCCCATCATGTTAAACTTGACCTTTTCCAAAGCTTTGTCCCGCTCCAAACTCGCATTGTTCTCACCAAGTATGGCATGGTCTGTAGGCACAATTCACCCTATAAAAACTCCCTGATTCCAAGACCCCCTCGGATCGCTCCCGAGTTCCAGTCTGCCTTGCTGCCATTTTGCCCAGCGAGCTCCCCTCAGCGAACCACGCTGAGCTTTCTTCCCTGCCATCTTCAAGTTCCTTCAGGACTACGAGAAAATGTGTTGTATCACCCATTTCCCCCGAAAAAAATTATTTCTAATTTCTAAGTTAGCTGGGCATTTGTGGTGTCTTTTCTGTTGTCTCTCCTTTAATAAAGATATAATTTTGCTATTTTAAACCTGTCTGACTGCTTGACTGACCTGACCCCGTAGACATCGGGTTACAAGATCCCTGCTAAGTTACCCTACCTCTTGCTAGCTTAAGAGAGTGCTCGAGTTAATTTCCCCATCTTGTGTTTTTATTTGGTTATTTGGGCGCCACTCCTGGGACCCCCAGAGAACAGGGTAACACCATAACACATCCTTCAACCCTCTGCAACATAGTGAGAGCTTCACAAAAATAATGGAAACAATATAAAATGTGCTGTGGAACTGGGCAAGTTAAGTGCGCTTAGAATAAAGTCTACCCCAACTAATATTAGCAAAAGCAACAAAATGTATGGTGGCACCTTCCAAGAGTAACAAGTCTTATTGGACATAGGTTTTCACAGATTTCCTGAAATGGGCTGCAGTCCATGAAAATAAAACTTACTTGTCTTGAAGCTGCCACTGGACTCTTTGTTAGCATAAATACTTCCTCAGATCTGTGGAGCATGTTGCCTTTTAAAACATTTTGGGCCTTTTTAATTCCTTTCTTGCTGCACACTTGATTGTGAGAATATCTTTCTTAACATCTCTCCAGGAACAAGCTTTCTTCCTGTCTAGGTTACCTAGCTGTAAATCACTGTCTAATTGGTATGAATGGCTAAAACTAGAAAGAGGCCTGTATCTACAAGCCTATGCTCATGATTAATTAGGGAAGGTGCAGTTTCTTTCCCTATTCTCAAGTTTTAAGTATGGGAGCAGTCCCTTAACAAATTGACAAAAGATTAGGCTGACAAAGAGCAAAAACTTTGTCCGGGGGCAACACATTTGCATGGCAAAAAGGTGTGTACATTTAGCAAGAACATGGGTGTTTTAGACCAGTGAGGGAATTCTTGTACTTCTGGTTTTTAAATTCAAACATTCAGCCAATGTGTGGGAGTGAATGTGTTTTCCAGTCACAGATTGGTGTCTAAGCAAGGACCTGGCAGCCAATTAAGATCTTCCCACACAGGAAACCTTCAGGCCAAAGCCACAGCCATTCAATGGCTTCCAAGATATCCTTTTAAAGAACAGCTTACTAACCTGAAGAAACAGATGTTTCTCCTTTCAGCCTTATGTCAGAAGGAAGAGATTTCATTGTTTCCAGGTCACACCAATGTACAATTTCTCTATTTCTCTGTTTCTCTGTCTTGTCCTATGAACAGAAAGAACAGTGGCCAACACATGCTTGAAAAATCCCTTATTGTAGAAATAAATCCCTTATTGTAGAAAAATCCATTATTGTAGAAATATTGTGGATAAACTTAGTCCATTTATGCTATGGTAAAGTATGACCCTTTCCCCCAGGGTGTCCTCATCCCGTATTTAGGACAGGAGATGGACAGGACCCAGGCAATGTTTATGCACAACATCATCTGTGTCCTGTCATTCTTCTGTTCCTAGGCAGCAAAATTGTACCACAAATCATTGACGGGCTCTCCCCATCAATGACAAGCAACTGCACAGCACTCCCACTGCCCTCCTGCACTTACCTGAGCTACAGAGGGTCAGGAAGCATGATGGCCATGTTTTTGCCCCAGCATGGCCTGTGACAGTGCCCAGCTGCACTGCACAAGGAAGAGGCATGGCCATTGCACCCCTCCATTCCTTTAGGCAGTCAGTGCGGAGGGGAGCACTCCTGTTGCACTCCCCTCCTGGGAGAGGCTCTACCAGGATCCTCATGGAAAGCTGCCAGGATTAGGTAGGGTATGGAAAGCACCTATGTCTTATTCTTGATTCAAAGAAACATACACGGCTTTCCTCCCTACTTTATCCTCACAACTCTTTGAGGTGTGTAATGGAGAAAAGGGGGCACTAAGAATATCTTTCTTGACATCTCTGAACAAACAAGCTTTCCTCCTAAACTTAATGTTGATTAGCATTTGGATGTTCTAAGTTCCAGAGCAACACTCTACCCAGTGTACAACAGTGCCTAGCTTTACCCACAAGCATTGATCCACACACTAGTTAACACAAACAACTAAGAGAAATGCCAAAGGGCTCAGCTGTTGAATGGTAAAAACCTCTTGTGCATAGCCACAGAGTAATCATGTAAACCCCTTCTTTGCTGACACTCAAGGCCATTTCTGCACTACAGTGTCATAGTGCTGTTATTCTACTTTTAACATCACGTGGAATTCTGGGGTTTGTAGTTTACTGAGGCCAAAGAGCTTTCCGCCTGAGAATTCAAAATGCCCTTCCCTAAACTGCAAACTCCAGGATGGAAATGGCCTCAGCGTTTATACTACAGGTCTTTGTGTTTTCATATGTCTTAGTTTGCTAGAGAATTTTTTTAATAGATGCTGTGAAGAGCTGTTTTAAAAATCATAATAATGGGTTGTCCACATTTATGGAAGGAGAACAAACAAAAGAGCCTGGCTTTTACTGAGTCAGAGCCAATGACCCATCTAGTAGTTTCGAGATTCTAGTTTATTTCTTTCAACTCTGTCTGGCAGCAATGGCTATGGAAGGTTTCAGACAGGATTCTTTCCCTGCCCTACCTGGTGACCATGGGTTGTCTCCCATCTAAGTACTAATAAAGCCCAAGCTTGCTTACCTTCAAAAACTGGACAAAACCCAAAGTGTTCCGGATGTTTTTGCTTAAGATTAAATGGCAGACTTAGCTATAGTCAGTTCTATGGGGTCTTGGTACAGTGGTTTTCAAACTCTGCTCCAGAGAATCCTTAGACATTTTTCAGGAAGAGGATAATCAATGTGAACATCAATAATGGAGGATTAAAACAATTTACCAGTCACTTTCCATTTTCCTTAGCTATGAATAGCCACAAAGATTGTGGTGGTGTAAGTTTTAAGTACACACACTCAATCCACACCAAAAAATTATGTCATCCATCTCAGTCTGGCCTCAAGAGAAATGAATGTATTGTATATCCTAAAACAGTGGTTCATAATCTGGAACTCAGGGACCCCTGGGGGTCTGCAGAGCCCTCATAAGAGCTCCATGAAGTCCTGCTACTAGACAGCAACAGCAACAAGGACATGGCAGAGGGAAGGGGGTTGTAGGTGTTGAAACTGCTCCCTCATTTGCAAGGGACATGGCATCACACCACAGAAACCTGAACCTCCAGATTCAAAGCTGAGTCCAAGAGTACATCCAAACTATGAAGTCTTCAGGGGAAGTGTAACCTCATCTAACACAGGCTAAATCCCTATTCCTTGCTCTGCCTTCCAACTGACCAGGAGCACCTCTGTCTTGTCTGGATTGTTTCAATTTGTTTGCCCTCATCCACTCCTTTATTGATGACAGCCAGTGGTTTAAGATCAGAACAGCCTCCTTAAATTGGAATAGAAAGGAGTCATAGAGTTGGGTGTTATTTGCATATTGATGTACTGCACCCCAAAACTCTGGGCAACTTCTCCTAGCAGTTTCATGTATATGTTAAATAGCATGGGGGTCAAAACAAAACTCTGGGGGATCGCACAGAACAATGGCCAGGATGTCGAATAGGAGTCCCCAAACACTATCTTCTGGATTCCATCCCCCCACCTCCTACTGAAGGAATGCAGCCACTATAAAACAATATTTCCAAGAGCCATCCCAGCAAGGTGGCCCAGAATTGATGGTTTTGAAAAGCACTAAGAGATCCAGCCAAACCAACAGGAATACACACACACTGATGAGTTCCCTGCATAGGTCATCCAGCAGTGTGACTAAAGCTATCTCTGTGTCATACCCTGCTTCCAGAACATGGAATGTGACTCAGAGTTTGAAACAGGGGACATGCCAAAGGCTGAAATGGGGGGCATGCCAGGACCTAATGTACAGGAAGAGGTTACAGTGCCACAAACAGAACGGGGTGTGTGTGCCAGTTCCAGCAGAGAGTCCTGCCCCTTCAGACATAGAAGATAACTTACCAGTACCTACCTTTGCTGAGTGCAGACGACAAAGAAAGAGCCTAGGCCAATCCCAGAGAATTTATTACTGCCAACAATTAATTACTCAGGCAACAACTGCGTTAGGTAGCTGACCTGTATATAGCTGCCACCCTTTCCCTCCAGGAGTTGTCAAGAGTTTATCTGACTTCTCTGTTTGCTGGATGCCTTGCTGAATTCTGTGCCTGACTCTGGATTACTCTGACTGACTTTGGACTCACTTGCCTTTGAATCCTGTCGGACTTTATTTTTGACCTTGTGCTTGCTAAATAAAGTAAGTATCAAGCTGGGAGCTATTATGTTTGGGTGTTGTTGTTTTTTGTTTGTTTGTTTTTTGAATTATCAGTTATGCTGCTGGGACTGAGATAGGACACTCTCTCCCATAGCCAGGCCTGAAACCAAATTGAAGTGAACCTAGATAATCTGTTTCATTCAGAAGCCCCTGGAGTTGAGAGGCTACCACATGCTCCAATATCTTTGGATATTAGCTACAGATGGCCATAGACTAAACTGTATGTCACACAGGGTAAGAGATGTGTGACTGAAAATCCTGTGGCTTCCATTCTTAATACAAAACAGCCATGGAGGACTCCAGATTTGAACAGAGAAGTGTTTGAAGGGCCTATATGTTCTAAAGACATGAGATTCCATCTTGGAAGCTAAGCAGGATCAGCTCTGGTCAGTACTTGAATGAGAGACTGCCAATGAATACCAAGTGCTGTAGGCTATTTTTCAAAAAGGAACTGGAAAAACCACCTCTGAGTATTCCTTCCCTAAGAAAAATCTATGAAATTCATAGGGTTGTCATAGGTCAACAGGTGACTTGAAGGCACATATACACAAACATGGTGGAGTGCTTGTGCATGTGTGTGTGTTTCTGAATAATTTATCCAGCCTATCCTCATACCATTTTCCTGATATGAAAGAAAGTATCCCCAAGTTACTAGCTCTCACACCCTGCCTGTCCCCCTTCCAATGGGACTAACAACAGCTTGAGGAAAAATAGGGAAAAAACAACTGGGAAGCATTGTTATTATAATCATCACTAGCAGTAGCAGCATTGCCTTGCTATGCCCTACAGTGACTTTAAATTAAAAATGAAAACGTTGGGAGATCCAATTATGAACCTGATGCCTTCCATGCTGTGGTATCCTCTTGTTTCTCATACTGAAAATTATTCTCATACAACACTGCCTCCTGTCAAGTATGTTTTTTATAGGTCCACTTAATTGGCATGACTTCAGTTTTATTTCCCTTTTTTATTGAATTAATTGGTCTATGAGTAATACACCATCGCTTATATTTTGGAATTCCTGCAACAGCTAAACCTTACACATTTCTGTTCACCTAATTCTGTGTATCTAGAAATGTTAAATTTCTGGAAATTTTGAAACCAAGGGTAAAGTATGTGTTTGGTTATTTATTTTTTGGAGAGGAGAGAAATGGAATGTTTTGAACAAATTGAAAGATACAGTATTGGCATCTTTTATAGGACAAAAGTAACTTTGTTACTTTAGGAACATGAAAGGCATTTTTTCTATAACCCGGTCTGGCATGAAATTATCATGATTGATCTACTGAAAATATACTTTATTCAGAATACAATTGCAGATTGAACCTTGTTGTTGTTATTATTAATATTTATGTATATACATATGTATGTATGTTGCATACAACATTCTGAATTGTATAGAATGCCTGAACTACAAGGAACCTCTTTGGTTTTGCCAGTTTGACAAGCAGACAAAAAGAAAACACCAATAAAAACAGAAGAAACAATCAACATTAGTAAAATAGAGAAAATCATGTTGTCTCCACTAGTTCTCCATAGTGTCACTTGCTTATTCCCATAGGAAGAAAGAATATAAGGAAACCAAGTCTGGGAACTGTAATGATTCTGTTATTGTACATAATTTTTAGAAATCATTTGGGGGCAGAAAATACATGAACATCTTATTCTTAAAAAATTATTCACCATTCTAACAGAAAATATTTCGTACTCGCTTCGGCAGCACATATACTAAAATTGGAATGATACAGAGAAGATTAGCATGGCCCCTGTGCAAGGATGACATGCAAATTAGTGAAGCGTTCCATATTTTTATAATTTTAAACAAAATGGGTGCATTTTAATTTGTCTCTCCTGGGAAGGATAAACGCTTTTAAAAGGTCTTTATTACCTAAGCTTGTGTTTCTCTTTCAGAACTTACCAATAACAGGAAGAGAAAAGATTTTTAAAGAATGGGGGAAAGAATTATGAAAGTTTATTTGGCAAGGGAAAAAAACAAGAATTAGGTTTAAAATATTACAAGCTGCAAAAGAGAGAGGAGGGTTTGATGTGCCATCGTTAAAAACCTATTACCAAGCATGCTGTTTAGATTTAATCAAAGATTGGATACATGTAGAAAATACAATATGTAAAGAACTGGAAGGAATTAATAATAGGTTTGGATGGCACGGATACTTATGTTACGACAAAACAGTGAATAAAGAGTTTAATAATCATTGTACTTGAAAGTCATTATTGAAAGTGTGGTTACAAATAAAGCATAAATTTTATAGAGGACTTCCGATTTGGACCTCACCTCAAGAAGCACATAAAATTGCCCTAACAAAACAAGGAAATTTACTAACTTATCAAGATTTGTTGACATGGCAAAAGGATAAGCCAAGAATGTGCACAGAAGAAGAATTAAAGGCTTTGGGACATGAATTTAATTGGTTCCCATGGAGACAACTTAAAGAGAGATTGAAAATAGAACAAAAATTATATGGATTTGAAAGAAAAGAAAATGAATTAGATTTATTGATGAAGGAGGACCAAAAGAAGAGAATCTCCAAATTCTATAAGCTATTGTTGCAAACAGAAATGGAATCAGAAACTGTTAAAGATAAAATGGTTAGATAGGCACAAAATATTGGACATCCAATTGAGTTGGATACATAGGTGAGGGCATGGAAAACAGACATAAAATTTACACCAAGTTTAAATTTAAGAGAAAACTTTTATAAAATGCTACATAGATGGTATATGACACTTGAAAGGTTGCAGAAAATAACTAAAATTAGAAATGAAAGATGTAGGAAATGTGATGAAAAGGTGGGGGCGTTCTTTCACATGTGGTGGACCTGTAAGATAGCAAGGAAATTTTGGAAGGAAATACATGATGAAATACAAAGAATTTAATTTAAATTTTGAAATGAAGCCAGATGTTGGGACAACAAAGAGAGATAAGATGTCATCAGAAGACATTGTTATATTTGATAACTGCTGCAAGACTGACATATGCACAATATAGGAAAGAAAAGAACCATGTTGATATAAAAGAATAGAAATTAAAAGTTCTGGATATGATAGAGATAGAAAAGCTAACATTTTCACTGAAAAATAAGTCTATCCAGAACTTTGAAAGGGAATGGAGAGAAGTCTTAAATTGGATAAAGATATAGTAATAAGAAAAGGAAAAGAATAAAGCAAGATTGTATATAATACAAGGCAATAATGTAATAAGGCAATGTAACAAAGCAGCAATGTAACAAAGTAAGATGTAACAATGTAAGATTATCTTTTGAAGAGAAACTATGTATGAGTGGAATGTAAATAAGCAGACTCTACCGGGGGGGGGGGGGAGCTTGGAAGGGGGGAAGGGGGGGTATTTTCACTTTGAACTTTAATAAAAATATTTCTAAAAAAAAACTAACAGAAAACATTTCATAATCTATTTTTTAAAAATTTTCTCAGAAAAAATGGAGAAGGAATCCATTTAATCCTAAATTCTCTCCCTGCCTTTCCCCCCTCTGGGCCTTCATACCCATGTGTATCCTGTATTTATTACACATTTTAAATATGAAAACTGAATACATTAAAAAATAATTACCATCTGTACTGTAATTTGTTGCCTGCATATTCAGAACACTTTTTTTATCTTGGCTCTGCTTGAACTTTCATGCCTCAGTCTTGACATCCTGGCATTTCTTCTGTTCTCGATTTGTGTTTTAAAAAGGGTTTTCCAATACCTATATTAGAGATCTAGGCCCTTTACGCACGCAGGTTTTTTTGCGCGAGGGCCCCTTGAGCGTTGCGTAAATGGGAGCGTCAGTCCGTACGACGCACTCCCATTCACGCGATGCTCAGGAGCCTAAAACGGGATGCACGCACATTTTCTTATTTTCAGCTCTAAGCCGAAAATACTGCATGGTCGCAAAATGCTCATGGGGCCCTCGCGCACTTACCTGCTGCGTGAGGTGCACCAAACAAGCTGGCCCGGTCGCGCTTCCTCACCCAGCGCAGCCTACAGCTCCCAGACTGCGCTGCGGAAAGAAGGGGCAGGGTGCTAGCGCAATGGTCGCACTACCAGGAAGCAACCTGAGGGACGAAGGAGCGGGGAAGCGGCAGCGTTCCAGATGAGGCTTTTCACGTGAGACACCCTCCTCAGTCATGCGAACGGGTAAGGTGCGAAAACCTTCCTAGATTCACTGTGAAAGAACAGGCCAGCTTGTAATGGTGGGAGGAGCTTGTATGTGCCATGAATCAAGCACTGTACAACATGCTGGATTTGTGAAGCCTGACACACTTGGACAACACAGAAAAATTAATTAAGAAAATGTAAAAGACTGTGAAAGAAGAAATCAGACTCAGTTGAAGAAAGATCATAGGGACCTGGGGACAACTGATAACTAATCTTTAACTATTCAAATGCAAATAGTATTGGAGAGGGGGATAAAAGCAGCAACTCCAACCAGGAGAAGTTGCTAAGCCTCTGCAATCAAGAAAAAGAGGAAACCCTGTTACATCCTCTGACACATCTACTTTGACCCGCTGCATACCCTCCAACTGTCCTGAATTGGGAGGGATAGTCCCAGATAATCCTCTACCATCCTACTTTTTCAGCTGCTTTTAAAAATCTCCATTCTCATCCTCCTCCCATTTCCCCCCGTTGTCCTTGGCATACATCAACTGCTGTAAAGTGACTTCAAAGTGGAAAGTAATCTGCACTCAACTAACTCAGCAAGAGGAGCAAAGTGCAAGGGAAAGAAACTTTCCTTTCCCAGTAAGCTCAGACCAGCTGCTGTAGCCTCTACTAGCTTGTATGTTCTTCTGTGATAATAACTTTTGCCATCTTGACCATATTCTGATGTGTTGCATGTCCTGGTTTTCATCTGTGAAGTGTTGAAAGGTATGTCTTTGGTTTCTCTGGCTTCACTTTAAAGCAAAGGACCCAGCTAACGTCACTTGAGTGTAAGCAGCCAGGATGCTAATTTGTGCCCATGGTTGTCTGAAGGAAAAAGATCAATAAGGTATGCACAGGCAAGCAAGTGTTTTGTGCCATGCCTGAGTATCAGCCCAAAATATCTCCCACAGATGAGACATTCTCATAGTTCAAAGCAGTATTCCATGCAGAACAACCCCTTAAGTCGGGTACATTCTTTCCTATTATTATAGGCCAGAATCCTATTTAGCTAAGGAAACATAACTAAGTAGCATCCCCTTGCCCATCACCCACCCATCCACCTTAATAGGCATCCATGAGACCAAGTAAAGGAGGTCCATTCAGCTGGGAAATTCGTGAGGTCACTACAAGTCAACAAGCAACTTGATGTGCATTCAAGTCACCTGTTAAGTTATGGTGACTCCATCAATTTCATAGAGAGCCCTGGTGGCACAGTGGTTAAATGTCGGTACTCCTACCACAAGGTTGTGAGTTCGACCCTGCTGGGCTTCCAGGTTGACTCAGCCTTCCATTAAAATAAGTACCCAGCTTGTTTGGGGCAATTAGCTAACACATTATAAACTACTTAGAGAGCACTTGGCTGATAAGTGGTATAGAAATACACATGCTGATTAAATGGGATAATGATGTTCAATCTTCTTATAAAAGAAAAAAAAATTTAGAAGATAACTGGCTTTGGGGAGTGGTTACCTTTAGAGATAGTTTGATATGTTAAGAAATAAGATTATATTTAACAATAGTAATAAATTAAATGGAAGCGAAAAATATAGAATTAAGAATGAAATGATTATAATAAAAATGAATATAATGAAAATAGGAATTAAAGATAGGTAACAAAAATGTATAAGTAGTATGATATAGAATAAGCTGAACAAGTTTATGATTTTAAGGGCAAAAGAGAAAAAAAATAATGTAAGTTTGTAGTGTTTAGAAAAAAAAAGGAAAAAAATTATTATTTTTCTTTTTTTTTGTTTGATTCACTATTATGTATAACACATGGTGTTTAATTTTTTGTTTTTGTTTTTTGTATGTTATATAATCAATAAAAAATTATTAAAAAAAAAAAGAAATACACATGCTATTGTTATTGGGTTTTCTTAAGCAAAGAATATTCAGATGTGGTTTTGCCAGTTCCTTCCTCTGAAACATAGCCTACAGCATTTATTAGTCTCCCCTCCAAATACTAACCAGGGATGACCCTCCTTAGTTTCTAAATCAGATGGGATCTGGTGCCTTCAGAGTATTTAGGCCAGGTTTTGAAGGCACATGCACACAAATGAAACTAGCATTGGCACCAATTGGGCCTCCAAAGGGGGGGCCCTTCCACATTCTACTAGGGCTTACAAGATTCTGGAGCAATATGTCCACAGGCAGTTTCAATGGCATATTCACTCAGAACATAATCTGAATCAAGTTTGAGGGCAGAGATAAGTCATTTAGAGAGGTTCTTGGTCCCATGGTGTATGTACAATTTTTTTTCTGTTTCCTCTGGCCAAACAGGTTTTTCATAGGTTTAATACTATTTTTAAAAGCCCTACAAAGCCTATTTATTTGAGAAGAAAACATGCTCATCATAAGCAATAGACTGTCCTTCAAAACTGCCTTCCATTTTTTTAAAAAAGGGGTGGGGAGCTATCTTCAGCATATCTTGAATGGCAGCAGGGAACAAATGTGATGATACTTCCTTATTACTTCATTCAGGTAAGGCTTTCAGTGCAGACATTTAATTTAAATGTAATGGGTAATTTAACATCAAGAGTGAAAAATAATCCCCTTTCTGATGTAAACACAGTTGAAATGGGGGGGTGTTCTAGTTTATTAGCAATTAACTAGGCACATAGTGTGTAGTGTGGATAGAATTATTTAGTATCAATTGATGAGAGTGCTTAGGTTAATCTGGGACTGCTGATCTTCCTGAATCAGTGCTCTGTCATGATCATTTTAACATTGTTGTTTTGTGCCTTCAAGTCATTTTTGACTTATGTTGATCCTAGGGCAAACCTATCATGGGAATTTTCATGGCAACATTTGTTCAGAGGAGGGTTGCCATTGCACTTTTCTAAGACTGAGAGAGTGTGATTTGCCCAAGGTCACCCAAGGTCATGGCCAGGGAAGGATTCAAACCTTGGTCTCCCTAGTGCAGCACTCAAGCCACTGCACCACTCTGGCTCTCACATTATAATATACTGGAATATTAATAAATCGAAGCTCCAGGGGAATCCACATGGCCCTGCTGTTTGCTACAGGGGCTGGGAGGATGCAAGAAGATAGGCCTGTGCCTTCAAGCTGTCCCCTGCAGCGCTGGCAGGCTGTTTCTGTCTGTTTCTCAGACATTCCTTGCTTAACCTTCCTTTTTCTGTCTTGCCCTGCTGCTTGTTATTATTGGCTGTGATTTATACAGTGACTTGAGACCCAAGGAAGAAGTGTCAGGATTATTAAACAAGGGTTATTGTTGTTCCCCCTTCTGCAAAACACACACACACACACACACACACACAGAGCAAAGGGGTTTGGGGTCTAGCTTTTTCAGATGTACAAACAAGATCACAGATGCTTGAAGAATCTTTTTAAATGGACCTGAAGACAAATGAGGTAAAGCAAAGGTCCTTTGACTAGAGAGAGGCTGTAGCTCAGTAGCACATGCCTTGCATGCAGAAGGTTGCAGGTTCAAATGTGGTTTTTCATTTTAGTACAAGTACTCTATGAAATTCAAGAGGCCCCCATAAGTCTATAGGCAACTTGAAGGCACATATACAAATACAACCAAAGAGATGAGAGGCTGGCAGCAGTGCAGGACACAGAGCTAAAATAATGGTGAGAAATCTATCAGAACAAGTTTATCAAAAACTGGTCAATACGGTTCAGCATCAGAGCTATGAAGCAAGTAGGTGCCACAGATATTGCATGCAGACATTACAGAAACATACTCTATTCCTGAAATATGCTGTAATTTATTTTTTTTAAAGAGATGCTGGATCAGATTGACCTTCTCAAGAATAAGACTAGACTGAGGTTTGTGTTTCTCGAAGGGACATTGTGACAGAGCCTGCGGGTATGGCTAGCAGAGCAGCCCTCCTAACAGAGCGGGATGTAATCAGATTGGATCTTTGAGAACAACGCAGCCCTAGCCATAGGGAGGGGCTATGAGTGAGACAGCAGAAAGCATAGCTAATGGGAGCGCAGTCTAGAATAGGGCTTGAAATTCATAGAGAGAACAGAGTGTCCAGTAAACCAAAATAAGGTTTTCTGGGAGAGGGTTAGCTTCTCAGTGGCCAACACTGGGGGCAGAAAAGTAACCAAGCCACCTCTGAAAGGGTCAGAGCATTTTCAGTGTTGGCATCTTAGTTGTGGAATTCCCTCCTGGTGGAAACTCTACTGATTTGTGCAGGAGGGTGGTGAAAACCAAGCATTTCATTTGATTTTCTTAGTTTTTAAATGTTGCCTTCTGTCTTATTAGTGATTACTGCCTTAGTGTTCTATATCATTTCTGATGATTTTAGTGCATACTAGCCATCTGTTCCAATTTAGCAGGGACAGTCGCAGTTAATCTTCTTCTGTCTCCCTTTTACACCTGCTTCAAAATGTTCAAGTTTTTCTCTCTTCCTCCCACTTTCCCTCTTTGCCCTCAGCTTATTTCAATTGCTGCAAACTGAGTTCAAAGTGGAAAAGTAATTTGTACTCAACTCAGCAAGAGGAAAAAGAGAGGAATCTCATCCTTCCCAATAGGCTCAAACAAAAGCAAACTAGCTTGTATGTTCTTTCTCATTAATAACTTTTATGTCTTGACCACACTATGAAATTGCCTGGCCATGTGTCCCAGTAATCATAGCATAGCCATTTCCGCACAATGTTACTGTCCCATGATGGGGACATGTTGCTGCTAGTCCATGAGGTGTGCTTTCGTACAATGTGATCACACTCCTGCTGCCAACATATCCACACCTGTCACAATCACAGGATATTCCATTACAAGAAAAAATATGGTAATGGCCCCCAATTGCATGACACTCCTGTCACCAGTGGCTGTGTGGAAATGGTGGAAGCATGATCTACACACTTCCTTCCCCAGTGCAGCATGGGAAGTGGCCAGTTGCATTGTGGAAGGAAGGAGCGTGTCCCTTGCACTAGCCTTCCACAGGCAGCCAGTTGGGTGCAGAGGGGAGCATTCGAGTCATGCTCCCATCCCAGCAGTGGCACTGCCAGGATTGTGATGGGATGGTGAGGATAAACAGTAAGTGTGGAAAGGGCCTATGTTAGTGGATTTGATTATTTTGAATGTTGTGAGTTACTCCGGTAATTTAATCATAAAATAAGCCATGCATTTACAAGTGTGTGTGTATGCATCGTGTAAACCTCACTATATCCTAATCAGATTTTAATAGGCATAATAATCTATTGCCAGCCAGATTATATAGTGGGTCACTAATGGCCCACTATAGAAATGCCTACAAGAGAAGGAGAAAGTCAGAATAATAGCATGTTTCACATGTCTCAGATAAGTGGTACAAGTGCAGCTTTCAACCAAATTTTACAATTTATTTTCCCTACTGCCACAAGTACAATGGCCCCTTGACTTTTGTGAGGTTTTGGGGGGCAGAACTCTCACAAAAGTAAAACAAAACAAAAATGAATAACACCACTCTGCCTGAGTGAGTGCTCTCCCTCCCATTCCTTTCCAGGACTCCTCCCTCCTATTCCCTTGCCTTTTGCCTGGGTGCATGTGCCTTTCTTCTCTGTGCCTGGCCAAAAAGCAAGGGAATGGGAGGGGGAGATGGAGGAAAAGGCTCACACATGCCTGTCTTCTCCATGTGTAGGGCTTCTGTCTCCCATCCACTTTTGCCTGGGCACAGAGAAGGAAGGCACAATGCACCCAGGCAACAAGCAAGCGAATGAGAATGGAGATCTGGGTGGAAAGCAAGTGGACACCTGGCAAATAATCAAATTCATTAAGATCAAACCCACAAATGTGGAGGGGGAACTGTATTCTTGTTTGGGGTTAGGCAGGCAGGCAGGCAGGCATGCCGGCATGCCCTCTTTTAGAATTTTCCATTCCAACTACTTCCTCCCATTTTTTCCCCAGTTTAACTTCTCCAAATGACACGCAACAATCTATGGCTATTGAGCATACTGACTCCTAAATGGGCCAGGCTGCTCTTTGTTCCTTTACATATTATGTCCTTTTGTGCTGTTTAAGGTTCCTATATCATACCCTCTTGTTCTTCACTGGCTCCATTTTGCCCTTTTTTTAATCAGAACTCTCCACCTATGTCTGCTACTATAAGGGCCACACCAGATTGGGGCACCACATCCAAGTAGAGTCACCAGCCTGTAAGAGCAGGAGGACCCTTCCTTCCTAGTCACAATGATGCTTTAAATATAATGCATGCCAACAGGCCGGGTACATATAATTCTTGGAGGAAAACTTCTCAGTACCATAGCAGCAGCCATATACATCTGTGCCATAACTCTGGATGGAGATCCTCTGATGCTGGTAGGAAGAGAAGAGCGAGGCAGAAGTAGCCTTAAAATGTAGATGAGAGAAAAGGAATTCCTGCCTAATGAATAATTTTTTAATATAATTTTGTATATAATATATAATTTCACTCCAGGAGCCTTCATGACTAATGAATGTCTGCTGGGTAGGGTTTACATCTCAGAAATCCTGCCAGCGTGGAGCACAAGAATAGACAAGAGCTGAAAGCCAGCTCATATGTTATGATTGTAATCCTCTCCTCCTTGTTCAGCCTGGAAACAGACATTTCCAAGATGACATTTCCGCTTAATAATTAGCTACCAACTGTTCCCTTTGCTTGCTCCTGAGATTCATTAGATACTGCTGAAAATCAATACTCCTACAAGTATAAAAAGAACGGCTAAAATAACAGTTTCATGGGAAAGCCAACAAGTAAAATACTGTCCATTAGGCTTACAAACTTCTGGCACACTGCTGGTTAGTTCTTCTGTACAGCTGTGTATATAAATAAGTCCTTGCCTACTTCCTTGCTGCATCTGTAAGATGTCAGTAAGAAATCTAACAGCTGGTTAAATGGGGCAAGCTTTTACCACAGTCAGAGAATAGGTGCAATTCCAGATGGAATCTGTTGCATTGATTTTGGTAGGACGTATAGCTTGAACTTATGAGGTTTACACGGGAGGAAATGTTGCCAAGCAGCAAGAAGTACAAATGACACCCTCACAGCACTGCTGCTGCTGCAACCACCATCTATTCTGTCAGAGTAAAGACTGGGGCTGGGACAGTTGGCAGTAGGAGGCCCCTATTGGATAAATGTACAAGGGGAATGCCCCGTCAGTCCAGTGATGGCTACTGTATAAGAGTTGTTTCTTCTTAAATTATGACCTAGCTCCTACTGTCAGTTCTGACTAGAGCAGAGCAACTGAATCAATTGGATTTACTTATATCTTGGCTCACCATTTAATAGTTGATCCAATGGAGTCTACTCTAGTTGGGACTAATCAACAAGATCCCAGCCTGTATGTTTTCCTATACTCACACACAAAATTTTGTTTAAGTGTAATTAGTTCTTAAATTAATTGGTGACAACAGGGAAAAAATGGGAAAAGAAGAGGGGAAGAACAGGTGGGCAATACTAGCAGTATGAGTTTGTTTCAAGCTTTTCTGTCCTGCCTTTTGATTGAATGACCCCTAAGCCAACTTACAATAGACCACACATTGAGACACAGATACAACCTAGCAACTTTTCCTTTCCTTATCCATTTATTGTCCTGCCTTTCTCCTAACATGGGAACCAAAGCAGCTTACAACAAGACAGAGCTAAAGACTTGATGATAAAAAAGTCAAAAGACTACCAAACTATCTATCACATTAAAACACCATTAA
Source organism: Ctenosaura bakeri (assembly GCA_948474755.1). Classification (NCBI taxonomy): domain Eukaryota; kingdom Metazoa; phylum Chordata; class Lepidosauria; order Squamata; family Iguanidae; genus Ctenosaura; species Ctenosaura bakeri. Next base: position 696,403 of record CAOLHI010000424.1, read on the forward strand.
TGTAAAAATTATACACTCATTTCAAAACATAAGAATAAAAATGGAGTGCACAGAACCCATAAAAAGGACTCTCCCACAACCAATTACTCATCAAATGGCTCTTCGATGGATGGGGCCAGTGTGTGTACCAGGAAGAACTTGGAGAAGTTATTGTTTTGGACTATAGCTCCCAATAGCCATACTGGAAGGGGTTATACTGGGAGTTGGAATCTCCAAAATGTACACTTTCCAGCTCTGATGTCAAGCACCAGCAGAAGGATGGGAAGGTGAGAAGGAAGCTTCTTGCAGCTCTTCCTCTGCTAACAGGAATCAGTTAAAAAAAACCATGGATTAGATTCTAGTCTATGAATGGCCTTTGGGAGCCCTGGCATCTTCTGTTGGAGACATCTGGTATATTCTGTACCATAGAGATGCTTTGGGAGGAGGGCTGACAGTTTAAAATAAAAGCGGTCTGATTAGTTTACTGAAAATCCTACAGTTACCATAGAGGAGAAACTGTGTGTTTCCCTGGTGCTTTGAACACCTGATCAGACAAAACAGCTTGCTGGAAACAGAAAAGCTTCCTGCTCACCCAACAAGTTCTCCATATTAAAACTGGCAAACATAGAGCAGCAGAAAGCAGAAGACTGAGACCATCCACTTCTTGATGCATATGTCTGTGTTGATCCATATCACATCTGGAGTAGATTTCCTCTTTAATGCTTTTAGGACTTTAATACTGATTAAATCTATTTGTTGACATTCTGCCAGGATATAAGCATCAGTAGCTATCAAGTCAGAAGCAAACTCCCACTCTGACATGTCTTTATTTATTCACACTGATTATCATTGTAGTCCATTATATTGTGGGGGAGAGGAAGAATTTAACATCCGGAACAAGAACTGGCATTGTTCTAATGTGAAGATTTTTTAATTGTGTTTTACTTTTACTTGTCAGGTTTTTAGCTGATCTTATTTTTAGTCATGTGAGTCATCTTGGAACCCACACTGGGAGCAAGGTGGCATATATTAGGAATTAATTAATGAATAAGAAATGCATTTGTTTCAGTACCTGTTGTTGAAAATAAACCACATGCTACAAACACCTGGATGACCAACATTTGAGATCAACTGCTGTAGAAGGCCCACATCATAAGTCTAATTCTGTCTATTCTGCAACAAAATGTGACTCTGAAGAACTAAACTGTTCTGTCCTCATGTGTGAATACTAAGTACGTCCTGAAAATACTTTGCTTATCCTGTGTTTCCTTCCTTGGGCATCATAAATAGAATACTTCAATTCCCTGTCTTGTTTCTCTTTTCAGAATTGCAGCTTAGGCCCTTCAAAATTTGGAGTTATAGTGTATTTGCAGCTTGTGACCCTCACCACTTCTGGTTTTCCACACCATTCTTTTTCAACAAACAAAAAAAGAGGTCCTGTGGTGCTATAGCGATGAGATATTACATGCTTAATGTCTGCCCCCAATTGTTCTTTTAAGCCAAACATAAGCCAATTTTTTAAAAAAAGTATGAAAAGCCATCTGAAACCATGCCTGTTACCTAATGCAAAACAAAAAACAAAACAAAACAAAAACCTCCACACCTTTTATTACAGAAAGTTCAAATGTAATCTGGAGGTACTTTCTTTCACTTTCCCACCCCCTCATCCACTGAGTGCTGGTGTGGTCTGTTGGCCAGAGGCTAGGTGATGCAACTCATTAGAAATGCTCTGTTTGACCCACAGGTTAGCCACAGACAGTTAACAAATGTGCAGATCCAAATGAGAGTCCCAACAAGAACAGTCACTGAATCAATGGGAACTATTCGAATAATATTATTTCAATATCAAGTGTGTCAGTGTGTGTGTGTGTTTTGGGTTAAGACTCCAGACTCCAAGGCTGGGACTCTACATCAGGATTATCATAACATAAATCTCCACGTGCAGAACTATGCGGCCCTTGCATTGAATGGTAATGTTGTGCAACTGAAACAAAATAACAGATGTGCAACTGGCACACCCATGAGGCAGTACACATACATATGCAATGCACATCAATGCATAATGGTGCTCCAGTTGTAACTCTGCTTCTGCACTCTTGAACTAAATGTGCCCATTGCACATCAGACAAAAAAATCCAATTTACTCATGTAGGGGATCTAATGCATGTGTAAGACACCAGTAGGATTCCAGGCCATTTTTTTTAACTTGGAAAGATGCAACTACATTTGCTTGTCATATAATGACCATTTAATGCATTTTTAATACATCCATACAGCCTGCTTGTATAGCAATCTAGCCACATATGGAAGTAGCCACAAAGTTAAGGGAAAAGGCAGGCAGCAGCATAAATTAAGATTGGCAACACTGGGCTAAATCCAACTGCCAGTTCCAGCAAGATTAGATCCATGGGATGAAACGCAAAATGGTAAGTAAATCAACAATCATGTAAATCCCATTGATCCAATGTGTTTGCTCTCACTGAAGCTAGAAATTGTATATGCAAGCCAATAATTATTTTCTCTATCTCAAGTTGAGGTAGAAAAGAGTAAGCAACTAATGACACTCTCTGAACTACAGTGTTCTTGTCCACTGGTATGCATTCAATGTTTGCATAGTTTGTCATGTTGAGTCCCATGAACCAGTCGCCCAGTTAGGGCGACTCGGTGGACTTGGTTAAAAACAAGTGTAAAGAAGCAATATGCCGGTTCTGATTTTTTGCCTAAATGTGTACATATTTGTGTACATGCAGACTTAATGAGGACGAGCTTGCTTGCATACGCAAGGAAAGCTCCTGACTGGGACAAGGAGAGATATGTGTTCTTCCTCCACCCGACTCCCAAGAGTAAAGGCACAACTTGTCAGTGATATTGGCCTCAGTGCCCCTCTCTCCTTCCCTCAATTAACTACCACTCCATTTGACCGCATATCCACCCTACACCCTTTTAAGTTTTAAGTAGTATTATTAATGAGGTACTCTCAAAATTTAGCTGGTTGTGACCACATAGGTAGATTATATGTTCTTGTAATTTGATGGAAAGGCAGTCTACATGGGGCTGAAAAGGCATTTCTTACCTCTTTCTGGCTCTGTGTTGGCACGTCTGTTGACTCCCAAGTTAAATGCACTGACATCTTCCTGTCATCAGGACCTAAATGGGGTAGAAAGGATGATTTTTTTTCAGTCCTTCTCACCCCATAACATGCTTTTCCTGCCCTTTTCACCTGTGGTCAGTGTTTCAGTTCAGGCTCTGCTTTGATCCTCCATTGCGGGTGGGCAAGCAGCAGGTCCATCTTGAGTCCTCAGATACTGAGTTGGTCAGGTATTCTTGTTTTGGTTCTATTTCTGCAGGAAGTAACTTTTTTTGTCCACCCTAGGATCCTCTACATCAAAGCTTTCCAGACTTTTCATGCTGGTAACACACTATTTTAGACATGTATCATTTTGCGACACAGTAATTCAGTTTTACTAGCAAACTAGAGGTTAAACTAACCCCTTATAAGAGATACACACACATACATAAATTGTAATAACAAAATGTATGGGGACACAATATATCTCATGAAAACCTTTCATATATTTTTTTAAAAATGTGATTTATAAATAACATACATTTCTAAGATTGTAGGCGACGCAGCTACACACTTCAGGCGACACACTAATGTGTCATGACACACCATTTGGAAAGCCCTGCTCTGCATGATGACAATTACATAGCCTGTGTCTTTCTTTAACTTTAAACACTCAAACCAGTGCATATACACAAAACGGCATCACTTATCTGGTATCTGTGTGTATGAATATGTGTGCATCATCACATCATGTTTACCTCAGGAAAGGTTTTTTGCTAGGTGATTTTATGTATCCACAGGGTCCCTCTTCTTCCCACAAAGGTTCTTGATCAAATGGGGGGGGGTCCAGAAGGGGCCTGGATACCCACACCCCAAGCCTGATGATAGTAGTATCCTACTGTGCTCCTAACCCTCAACATACTGGGATTTATGGACCTCTGAGCCACTTATTTTTATGAGAAGTGAAGGGTTTGTGAGATGACTCTGGTGTATTCTGATGCCTGGCAGATCTGTCCAAAGGCAAGATGGCCTCTCTTTCTATTCCAAGGACAGAAGCTGGATGTATTGGCAGTTCAGTCTTCCTCTTAAAACCAGGGGTGGACTTGCACTACTGTCTGCATTTTAGGTGACCAGAGTGTTATCACAGTTATGATACGCTGAGTGAGAGCACTAGATATCATTTTGATATCAAATAATTTGGCCTTTGCTTGACCTTTTCTCTGCCACCCTACTCCACATGTTTGCAGAGGTCCCCTGGACAAGCACATCTGGGGCGCGGCCACTAATGGTTGTACATTCCAAGACCTCATTCAGGCAGGCAGCTTAAGCCTCTCCGTTGCTTTAGGGAAAAACCTCCCTGCAAACTGGCATTGCTCTGCTTGTATCCATACAAAGCCACATGGCCGAGAGCCGAGCCACTCCTTTGTATCAGGCTATTAATGAACTGGCCACGCTATTGTCATCAAGAGCAAAAAAAATCATGCAAAACTTGACCTTTTCCAACTCCTTTGTCCAACTCCAAATTCCCTTTGTTCTCACTGAGCATAACATAGCCTGTAGGTAAAATCCACCCTATAAAAGGTCCCCACTTTTTGGACGTTTTCAGACTACTTTGGACTTCCATCCCACCTTGCTGCTGGTTGTCTAAGGAAACTCCCCTCAGCTAACCATGCTGAGCTTTCTTCCCCGGAACCCCGCTTCTCTCCAGGACTACGAGACCAGGTGTTGTATTGCCTTTCCCAAAAAGCTCTCCATTTCTATTTCTCAGCTAGTTAGTCTATGTCTTGTCTTTCGTGTTTATTGTCATTAATAAAATATTGTTTGTTACTTTAAAAACCTTGTCTAATTGGTCTCTGACCTGACACTGTATACATAGGGTTTAAAGATCCTTGCTAAAGTTACCCTGCCTCTCGTTTTGCTGAGAGAGTGCTCGAGGCAAATTCCCCCAATTTGTATTTTATTTGGTAATTTGGGTGCCCCTCCTGAGACCCCCAACACACAGGGTAACAAGAGGAGTTTAGGGAGTTCAAAATGCAAGCTTGATTTTCATTCTCATGACAGAGTATGAGGCCACCAAAGGCCAGAGCCTCACTGAAAGGATGGGTATGGTAGCTCTCTCTTGTAGATTGACAGATGTTTCCCTCTGCTCATCTTGTAGAGGGGGCAGACATATCACATACATGTGAAATGCCTGAATATTTTTGTAAAAAGGAGTAATGGGCATTCTTCTTTTCTCTGATTGAATTTCCCAAACCAGAAGTTCTCCCACAATGGTAAATTGTGGGTTTATAATTGTCTTAGTTGCAATTTGTATACTGAATCTGGTTCTCAGGACAGTTAAGCAAATGAGATGCCCTGGTATCCCACAATAGCCACTCAGGAGAGCAAGTGACAGTTTCCAGCCTGATGGGTGCGAAGAGTCAGTTGTTCATACTTTAGATTGTGTTTTCCAAAAAAAAAGTGGTATTTATTTTGTGAGTGTCATACCCATATCAGCAACCAAACTGGATCACTAAGGATGATGCTCCAATTTTTCATTTTTTGATCATAATGCCGTCAGAGGAGTCTTTGTTACACCTAAGATGCCATGTAGGAAAGAATGAAATGTACCAGGAAAATGACATTTGTACCTGTTTCCACCAGTATCTTAAGTTGACTTCCTTTCAAAGGATTGGGTTGTTTCTCTGCTGTGTGTGACATACAGTGACACAAAGGGACCTAATGCTGGTCTTGGGCTGCCCTCGCCTCTGGGATCAGGGACTCTTTTTTCCTGAGGACAGAAAAAAAGGATTCACAACAGGCAATGAGCATTTGCCTTCTGGGTCAATCTCCTTCCCTTTGCTTTGCTACAGTTACAGATTTCCCCCTGCTTCTCATAATTTTTTTAATAATTTTTTTTTTTATTGAAGAGCTTTTCATTAGTTTACAGAATGATTCTACTGTTCTTTTGCCAGGAAGAAAAAGAGGCAGGTATATCTATCTAGTAGAGTTAAGGGGGACTGTTGATCCAAGCAGATATTATTGGTTATGATGTACCATGCACCAAAGCTGAAATCAAAGGTTGATTTCACCGTAGCATATTAAGAAGAAAGGAGAGAGTCTTTGAGATAGAAAGGGAATTGATACTAATGAGTCTTTCTCATTTTCTTCAAACAGATAACGAGAAGAAAAATGAGACCTATCAGGAGCCAACCATGGCATCAGTGAAATAACAAAGCTTATCATGGAAAAAGAAATTTGGAAATCAAAGGGAACTAAAAAGGCAGAACGGGAAAGAATCAAGGGGAAAGAAGAACTCTTTTGCTTCGCTGGGTGCTGATCTTTCTGAACTCCTGAACTCACAGTCAAAACAGCTAAAATGTCCTGTCTGTGGGAAAATGTGCAAATATCAATGGGACTTCAACATGCACTTCAGAGTTCACACAGGGGAGAAACCATATGAATGCACTGAATGTGGAAAGACATTCAGTCAAAGTGGACAACTTTATTGACATCAGAAAACACACACAGGGGAGAAACCATATGTGAAGCGCGCATGGAAAAACCACTGCCGGTCAGTGTCGAGTGCGAAAGGTGCAACCAAGCCTCGCACTCAAGGCCTGCCCAGTCTGACACCTCTTTGTGATCAGAACTGAACAGCCAGGGAGATCTCTGAATCAAGCCAAGGCCAGGACAAATGGATCTGCCTCAGTTCTCCCTCTCTGAGAACGCCATCCCTTCCTCACTCTTGTCCCCCCTTAGCTTCCTCCTTTCAGGATTCTCCCCCTTTACTGCCTTCCCTTAATCTGCCCTTCTCCCAGATGTAAGGATCAGCAGTGATTTATATTTCCCAAGACTGTGGTACTGTTGGCACTAAGATGTTATTATTGGTAGCGTGTATATTCCAGAATTCAAAATAAGACTCTGTGAGACTGTTTTAAGGAACACAGAACTTCAAACATTTATTGTAACCTTGTTGCTTTAAATGTGTCTTGTATCTAAATGTTTATAAACACCACACCATTCTTTCTCTCTCTCTCTCTCTTTCAATTCATTCACTATCTCTCGTACACCCAATTTCTCAGTTCTCTCTCCCACAGAGCTCTTCAAATCTCCAACCTCTCCCAAACACACCACAAATCACTCTCCTCTTCAAACACACACCATACAGTTAAAATCTGTTATTTTCCTCTTTCTACCAGCCCCTCCCCTGGCCTATCCAAGGTTCCATTTCACCAGCCAATCAGCTTAAACACTCTCAGTTGCCAAGGAGGCTCTGTTGTCAAGACCCCCTCCCATCAGGTTTATCACACCATATAAATGCATAGAATGTGGAAAGAGCTTCTCTCATAGTCACACTTTGCATTCACATCAAAGAACTCACATGGGAGAAACCTCACAATTGTATGGTGGGTGGAAAGAGCTTCAGTTGGAGAGGATATCTACATTCACATGAAAGAATCAACATAGAGACAAACCATATAAATGCGTGGAATGTGGAAAGAGCTTCAATCAGAATGTACATCTCAATTCCCATCAAAAGATCCACATGGGAGAAATCGTATAAATTCATGGAATGTGGAAAGAGCCTGTCTCATAGTCAAAGTTTATGTTCACATCAAAGAACTCACACAGGGGAAAAACTTCACAGTTGTATGGTGTGTGGAAAGAGCTTCAGTTGGAGGGGACGTCTACATTTTCATGAAAGAACTCCCATGGGAGAAACCATATCAGTGTATGGAATGTGGGAAGTGCTTTAGTCAGGAAATCTACATTCACATCAAAAAATTCACAGAGGAGACAACTATATAAATGCATGGAATGTGGAAAGAGCTTCCATCAGAGCGCACATCTCATTTCCCATCAAAAAATTCACACTCAGAAGAAACCGTATAAATGCATGGAATGTGAAAAGAGCTTCAAGGAGAGTTCACATCCTACATTCACATCAGAGAACTCACACTGGGGAGAAACCATATCAATGCATGGAACGTGGGAAGACTTTCATTCAAAGTGCACATCTGCATTACCATGAAAAAGCTCACAGAAGGGAGAAATGGCTGGAATGTGGAAAGAGCCTCATTGGGAGTAGACACCTACAGTCACCATAAAGACCCTATATGGGAGAAACTGCATAAATTCATGGAATGTGAAAGGAATTTTTGTCAGATTGGGCAGCTACATCCACAGCAAAGAACCCCAGATAGCCTGCCTTGATTTCAGTAAGGTTTTATTCTATCTCTACATCTGTTGTGTTTAGTTGCTCTTTTGCTCTCAAGAAAACACACAAGGTTTTCCCATGGTATCTAATGAGATACATGAGATGTAACTTACAACTCTTGCTGGAAGTAAAGATTTACAGCACACACCTGGTTATATAGTTGTACACAATTTTATATGCACACAATACCCATTGGTGAATACTCTGGGTCTACTCCTCTCCTGAACTTGCAGCGTTTCCCAAGGAACTTTCTTTCCATGCTTTGATCTAAAGTATTTCTGCATCTTTGGTGTTATCTCTGGGTATCTTACTTACCACTGGCCAGACACCTTGAGGTCATCTTTTCCCAACCAATCACCTTTGATCCCTTTTCATGAGGTTGAGATTCCCAGATCCTTTCCTTTGATATGTGACACATTCTTACCCGCAGTTTTAGCCCAGGTACTCTAAAGCTCATATACCTGCAGTTTTAGCCTAAGTACTCTAAAGCTCACTTGTAGTAAATCACTTGTTGACTGCTGACATTTTTATGTAAACGTCTATGCCTTACCAGCCTAATTGAATCCTCATTAACAATGAACATTCATATTGTAACCACTGTTTGGCTTGTAACACATACAAACCCTATGTTACATCAAGAGAGCAACTACCATAACTACAGCAATCTACTATATAAAAGTCAAAGTTTGTGAGTGATTTTGTCTGTTTGTGTCAGGCAGGCACAGTCTTCATATAATTGGCTGTGTGAGGTGAGAAGACCTCATATGATTGGCTGGCTATGAAGATTGTATGGAAACCTGGGGTTGGCAGTTCAGGGAGGGGCCTTTACAATTCTCAGCCAGAGAGCTCTTGGGTGCCAGACCAGTTGCTGTGGAGATGAGCCCTAGCAGCAAGAAGGAGGAGGGCAATGTATTCTCTCAGAAACCCAACTTCTGCACATTATTAACTCTGAATACAGATTGGATTGGGGAACATGGGGAAAAGTTACCAAACTTACTGGACACATAGGATCTCTAATCTGTGTATTTCGACCACATCTAATTTGGTAAGGTGAGGTAATTCAGTTCCTAAGGTATTTCTAACAAGTGTTACCTATGAGAAAATAAAATTCTGGGCAATGCCAGGTAAATACACAAAGGAGGGCAGTGTATTCCCTCAGGAACCCAAACTGCATGTTAAAAACTGAATACAGATTGAATTGGGGAATATGGGGAAAGTTGCACATACTAGATAAGACAGTTTGGGGAATTAGAGATACAGGATCTCAAATCTCTGTGTTTCAACTGCATCTAATTCCTAAGGTAAGGTAAAGTAATTTGTAAGGTATTTCTAACAAAAATTATCTATGAGAAAATAAAATACTGGGCAACTCTAGGTAAATATGCTAGTGTCTTACATCAGCATAATCTACAGGCACAGACATTGTGAATAAGCCACCCTATTAATATATCATGGAGCATAGCCAACATGACATTCTGTCCCCCTACCCCCAAACCTTACTACCACAGTTTGTGAGGGTATTTGTCATGGAATTTTCTTACAAGATGAGGGGCACTGACATGTTGCACATCCACCCATTCACTTTTACTGTCAGGCAGATGTTTTCTGTTTCACAAAATATTGCAGTGTTCCTCTCCGCCCCGCCCCCCAGAGTCTTAAAATCTCCAATATTTCAAAATGCTGGTTTTGCCCCACTGTGATTAATGGGGACATGACAGCAGCATTCCTCTGATCAACTAGAAATGTAAGTTGTTGTTTTTTTAAGGAAAAAATGCAGCTGTAGAAAGCAATGGGGGGCTAGCTTCATTGCCCAACTAACCCAGTGAGCCAGATGTGGGAGTGGCTAAAAGGGAGATGAAGATAGAATTGGAGAGAGTTGGACTGATGAGCAAAGAAGGAGGGAATCCCTGGAGGAGGGTGTGAGGTCAGTTAAGATCTGACTTGTGAAAGATGGGAGGCAAACAAGCTGCACCTCTTCCCTGCTCCCCTTTATCTATTTGATCTTTCTTACAGCTTTAGTCCTGTGCTGGGACTTCCCCACCCATCTTGAACGGCCATAATTTGTTCAAATGAAAAGAAGAACAATAGTCTCTTCAAAAGTACACTTTTTTAGAAAATGGTTCTCAGTACAACACCCTGAAGTTGGAGGATGTCACTTCTGAGCCTGTAATCAGTCATTCAGTCTCCTAACGCCTATAGGTACCAAGCTACCCAACCAACCATATTTGTATGTAGAATGGAAACATACTTATTTCAGGTAAGATTCTTTGTGTCTCTCTGCATCTGTGTAAGGCTGAAAATGTCCCTTGGAATAGACACTATCTCCCAGAATACATGGACTTCTTAAAGCGGGTAGAAGGGACCTCCTCCATTTCAGCCTCCCCTGGAAGGAATTTTCATTTGATGACAGAGGGACTCAGTGGGATTTCCCCCTGCCCTGTGCCTGGTGACCGAGGAGGAAGAATCAGAGAGATCTCCTTCTATGAAAAAAGAAAAGCATTCGGGTAGGAGTCTGTTGTCCTCTTGGAAAACCCTGTCCCGGGGCCTACAACTTTGATATAAAATTAATCTAACCCACCAGAGAGGTCACTTGAATGTGCACGTAGGCAATAATGGTCATACGATCGAAAGAACCAGATCAGGCCAGTAAAATCCCCAGTCACGTAGCAACAGGAGACCTCATGTTGTGATAACCCATGGTGGACAAAAATTCTTTAACCTTTCAGGGGTCCATTTGAAGGGAGTAAAAGTGTTCCCAGAAAATTGGGCACTGGAAGCAATAAAACCTTATCAGATCCATCTCCAGAAACTCAAACCACAGCCTCAAAGCAGAGGAAGATCCTGTTATTTAGATGAAACTTTGTTATCTTCTGAGAAATGCCAGGTATGGAGGTGTTTTTTTTTTATTCTGTCCCTTTTTGTTTTCCCTGGGAAAGGATTTGCCTTCAAAATACATTTTTCTTACATAATCCCTGTTTTGGGGCTAGTTAGGCACAAGAGACCGAGGCAAGGAGAAGGTTATGATGCCTCCCAGTCCCCCTCCCTCCTCTGCGTCTTCGCTGAGCTAGTGTCTGATTGCTGCTTCCCGGACCAAAGGACTTCAGGAGAGGTGCAGTATTTCCCAAGCTGCAAATCCCTCAACAATCTATTTTATTTCCACTCTTTATTTCTATTAGCCCTTGGATGTGTGTGCATGAGTGCAAACTATTACTACTCAATAAATTCATTCATTGGACTTTTTTGTGTGATTTCTCACTGAGCCTGACCCCATAAACATTGGGTTAAAGATCCTTAATTACCCTGCCCTCTTTGCATTGCTACAGCAGTGCTCTTAGCTAATTTTCCCCACAAGTGACAATTTGACAGACGTTGGGAATCCCCTTAAGGGACCCCCAGCAAGCAGGGTAACAAGTCCATGTTCCTGTGTTTCCTTCATAGTCCACTGTTGTCTTCTATCATGGAAGGGCAGGTGTGTCCAGGAAACAGAACACAAATAGTTTAAACAAGAATGGCGTAAGAACACAAATAGTTTCAACAAGATTCTATGAAATGGCGCAAGTTGTTTGTCAAGAGACTTTTCATTGCCTGCTGTTGTGAGAGTACCTCTGCCTCTGTCCAAATGTCCCATTTGGAACAGAGATCAGAGCAAAGGTTGCCTGGAATGACCACAACAGATCAAGCTGTCTTAGGGGAAAGCAGATCATCAGATGATCTACGTCGGTCCATTAAGATCAGGTCTGTTCTAGAAGGCGGGGAGGGGAGATATGGAAAGCGAGGGGTGTCTGTATGAAAGAGGGGGAAGGCTCTGCCTCAGAGACTCTCCAGTGGATTGTCTCTGGAAGGGATAATGCCATACTGGTTTACCCAAGGCAGCCCCTGGGCTTGCTAGGAGGAATGTAGAAGTAAATAAAATTAAAAGCTAAAGAATTAAATAAAGCTGTATTGAATTGTTTCAGGATTAAATTAAAAATCTGTCTTTGTATGATTTTCAAGTGGCCTTATAAGTTAATTCCCAAACCAATTAAAATTCCTTTTAGAAGTCCTGCAGATTGGAAAGCTGGGCCAAAGCTAACAAAACGAATTTCAACAGAAATGTAAGGCCCTACACTTAGGCAGAAAAAAATGGAATGCACAGCTACCGGATGGGGGACATGTGGCTGGATAACAGTACATGTGAAAGGGATCTTGTCTTGTACTACAAGCTGAACATGAGTCAGGAGTGTAATGCGGCAGCCAAGAAAGCCAATGCAATTCTTGGTTGCATCTATAGGAGTGAGGTGTCTAGATCAAGGGAGCTAATGGTACCACTCTATTCTGCTTTGGTTAGACCCCATCTGGAATACTGTGTCCAGTTCTGGGCACCTCATTTCAAGAAGGATATTGACAAGTTGGAACATGCCCAGAGGAAGGTGACCAAAATGGTGTAGGGTCTGGAAGCCATGCCCTATGAGAAGCGGCTTAGGGAGCTGGTCATGTTTGGTCTGCAGAAGCAAAGTTTAAGAGAGGACATAGAGTCATAAAGTATGAAGAGACTACAGGGGCCATCCAGTCCAACCCCCTGCTATGCAGGAACATGCATCAAAGCATTCCCAACAGATATCAGGGAGCGGGCTTGTTTTCCAGTGCTCCAGAGAATAGGACAAAGAGCAATGGATTCAAACTACAGGAAAAGAGATTCAACCTAAATCTCAGAAAGAACTTCCTGACGGTCAGAGCTGTTTGACAATGGAATATGCTGCCTTGGAGTGTGGTGAAGTCTCCTTCTTTGGAGGTTTTTAAGCAGAGGCTGGATGGCCATCTGTTGGGAGTGCTCTGATATGTGTTCCTACATGGCAAGGGGTTGGACTGAATGGCCCCTGTGGTCTCTTCCAACTCTGTGATTCTATGATTCTAGGTTTGGAATTACTCCTGGCTCATGACCATTCTTTGTCAACAAATTCTAAAAGTGTGGGTTATGTGCTTTTATTTCTCTTTTGGGATGGCAAAGGGGCTACTCCCCAGCCTTCTGGGCCAGTCCAGATCTTCCCCCTCCCAGCAGCTGTCAAACCTTGGGAGAGGTTGTTGTTGTTGCTGATTGCTGGTAGTGAAGGGAAGGAAGTGAATTAGAGGGGGAAAGATTGCCTGGCCTGGCCTGCAAGGAGAAGGGAAAGGAGGCCCCACTCCGACTAAGAATGCACACTTTCTTTTCCCTCACCCTGTCAATACCAGCTACATCTTCCTGTTCAGAGTTACCTCCCCCTCTCTCCCCAACCATGTAACTTCTAGTTTTTTTTAATGGTCTCTGATCTCATCTGATGTAGGCTTCCACTTCCACAATCACTCTCTGGCCAGAATTCCGGTAAGGACATCCTCATGTGTAAGTCTCCCTTACACACCTGGATGTGCTTTTTCAGGAACTATGGAGGTTGGTAAATCATAGAAATCATAGAAAATCATAGAAATGTAGAGTTGGAAGAGACTACAGGGGCCATCCAGTCCAACCTTCTGCCATGCAGGAACACCCTCAAAGCACTCCTTTGCACTCAGCACCCAAAGGCCCCCTACTAACTGAAACCCAGAAGCTGCTTCACACAGGCATTCTGTGCTTCAAGGTGATCAGGGAGGATAGGAGAAGCATCTGGCAATTCTCCCCGTCTACCAGATGCGCCATGATTCCAGAAGCACTGAGATCCCCAGGGGAATGCTGTGGACCTCAACACTGATGTCATCATTGTGCATCCAGCTGTGGAAGGGGAGTAGTTGGTTCTGGGAGAGATGCACAAGAGAAGGATGAAAGAGTGGGTGTGTCTGGAAGCGCCTTGCTCCAGAAGGAATGAGGTGAAGTGGGAGGAGAGAATATCCCACTTACAATTCTCTTCTGTGCCTATTTAAACTCAGATTAGAACTTGTTCTGGCCACTGCAGTGAAAGTGAGATCAAGGAACTATTGCAACAAAGCAGGTTCTGGTCATAAAATCATAGAGTTGGAAGAGAGCACATAACTTTTATCTAAAGACAGGCTAAAAATTGAAGCTGGATATCAAAAGAAGGGATCTTTAAGTGTCAGACAGGACTTTATAGCACATGAAGCAAAACACACTGATTTGGGCATGTGTGAAAAACCTTCAGTCCTCAGCTCCAACAGGTAGTCTGCATGCAGCTTCAAACCAGCTTTGAAGAAGATAATTTTCCAGTCCAGAACACTGTTATTTTCCTTAGCTGCAGCATTATGCCACTCTCTGTGCCTTTCTCCCTCTGTCACTCCCTATATAAGAGCAACCTAATTTAGGATAAGAATTCTGGCTGCTTATCTAGCCATAAAAGTGTAATATTTTTTGAAACCTAGCTTCCTGCAGGCCTAGGAATAGGCCTGCTGTCCCAGTTGGGTCAAAAAGAAATTCCCAGCGGAGCCCAACTCTAGTCCAAAAGCAACCAAACATAGAATGAAAATGTCATCATGTTAAAGAGCATTAAGTATTTAAAGCTGGCTGAAATCATTTGTAGAGGTTATTATTATGAGCATCTGGTCCAGCTGAACAAATGGTAAATAGTTCCTGATTCAGCAGAATACATAAATTTAAATATAACTTAGTTGCACTAATCCCACAGGATGCTTCCAAGATTAAAATTACATAATGTAGATGCTAAAGTACTTTGCTAAGTTGAGATGTGAATTGACTGGCTTTAAGAGGCAGATGGCTTAGAAACAAGACCCCCTGATAAAATATATTCCATTTCCCAGACATGAAACATTCAAACTGTTTTGACTGGGGGGCCCAGTTGAAGCAGGGAGATAAGGCACCATCCAGATTTAGGTCTGGTCAGTGAAAGAATCCACATGCAGTAACTTCTGCTATGCATAGTCTTAAAGAAAGCACATTCTGAGATAGCCAGCTCAGGCTGGGATCAATTGTCAAACTGTCTGTTAGGCATTTTCAGGAATAAACTAGTATGTTCAGGAGCAACATCCTCCCTCCAAAGAGTTTAGAAATATTTTTGTAATGTTTACTGGGGCATGCTGGAAATTGTAGAATAAATTGTTGTAAAACAATTTGTAGAACAATAATAATAACTTTTGCCAGCTCTGGAATATAATGCAATTTTTGTACACATCATTCCTCCCACTGGGGTGTGTTATCTAAGCTTGATCATGCAGTTCCATCCCCTCATCTACTTTCTGAACAGGGAGGTACTGCAGTTGCCCACATGGACCGTAGAGATCAGGAACATTGAATCAATGGGTTGAAGCCACATGGGACACCCTCTGCAAACATAGGTCACATGCCTACTGACAGAAAGGCCAAAGCCAGTATGAGTGCAGTGGCTGGTGCTGGCATGGAATTTGGGAGACTGAGGTCTAGTCCTCACTAAGCTATGAAATACAATGAATGACCCTGACCAATCACCTGGCCTTCCTCAAAGGGCTATTCTGATGGTAAAGGCAGAGGATGAGAGCCATGAATGTTGGCTTGATCTCATTAGAAGAAAGGTGGAGAAGAAGTATAGCAGACAATAAAATACACACACATGGCTAATTCCCCCATAAAGCCAACTAAACTAATGGCCATCTGTACATCATGTAAGGACCAGTTTCCATACATTCATGATGCATTTTGTGAAGAGATATTTTGTCTGTACTGAATCTACTGCATGTGTTTAATTGAGTGACCTCTAATTTTAGTATTCTGAGTAGGGAAAAGTCCTCTCTAACCACTTTCTCCACAGAATGCATAATCCTTTGGCTAAACTAACAAATCCCATATGTTACAGCCTTTCTTTGTGGGAAACAGACTCCAAGCACTTACCCACTCCAGAATCAAGTATGCAATGATGAACCCTCCAGAGCAACTCTTGGTGAACATCTTTTTTTCTCCCTTTCTTTTAACACTTGCACCAAAATGACCCTTTTCTTTGTCTGTTCCTAATCCAGGCTGGGACCTGAGTACATGAAAAAAGAGGAGTTCAAAAGGGATATGCAGACTGCTCTAGCTGTGGGATGAACATGAGAATGTTCGTGAACCATTGGTGATTCCTCAGTTCAAACTAAAGATCATTGTTTCAGTGGTTTTCTTATGTGTGAATTGCAGAGGCCTTGAAGTAATTATACCTATTCCCCATCATTGTGTATGCTTTCTACAATGCATGGACTAAATTTCAAAAACTTAATTTCAGATGCAGTAATTATCAAACTTGCAAACTATTAATTTCACCATTCAAGGCATCAATTCGGTATCAAGAAGGAGTAGATGAATGAATGAATGAATTCAAACAAGAAAACCCAAATGAATCACAACAAAGAAAAGATAAGCAATATTGGCATACGGAAATTTCCATAATTAATTTGTATTGCCACTTGTAAGAACTAATTTAATATTAAAAATCTCTCTCATGCTTTCTTAAAAGTGTGGAAATTATTCATATGCAGTGTTCTAGATCTAATGAAAGAAAAGGATAAGTAGCTTTTCATCTTCTTTTCCATTAGAAGTTCCTACAAACTACTGTTCTTCAGCATTAAAAGGTAAAGGCTGGCATTTGGGCTCCGTTTACTTTACTGAAGCTGTCTGTGCCCTTTCAGATTATTTCCCCCTCAATATAACAGAAAAATGTTTACTTGTATAAGGTGAGACCATATAACATGATACAAGTGTGAACTGTCCCTTCACCTTACCCACACAGCATGTGTCATCAGAAGGAGGGAAGGTGAGGCCAGGTCATTCCAGGATGCTGACAGCTTGCTTTGGACTCACACCAGCTTGATGCTCATCCATGCCAGCACACACCAATAGAAACACATCAGTGCTAGTACAGGAGAAAGTGTGCATTATACATTACACTGCTGAATACTGTACTTGGAGGCCTGTGTCCAAATGGTAGAAATATCAAGGGGAGCAAAAGCTCAACTCAGCCATCTACAGACCCATTTTGGAGAGAAAGGCAGGGTATAAATCAAATAAATAAAGACTAATGAAAGAAAGGTGAAGCTGTAGGACCATCATGGCATTCAAATGGATACCCATTTTCAAAATATCTTCTAGAGTGACAGACAAGTGCATTTTTCAGTTATAGAACATTGAAGTAGCATTAATTTTTGAAGTAGGACATGATGGATTTTGAGGTGCTAAATCTGCATTCCACTTTATCTCAGCAACTGACAATGAAGTTGCACCCAGCATTCTTCCTTCAGCCATAATGCCTAACAACAACAATTCTTAATGACTGGTGCATATGAAATTTAATCTCACTGTAAAAATCCTATTCACGTTTGACCACCCACAGTCACACAAGTATAAATCTTTGTCATGGGAAGGGTTTCAGATTTACAGCTTTGGGTTTCCTCTCTGTTGTCCTTCATTGTTAAATGGTGTTGCACCCTAATAAGAAAAAGAGAAATGTATTCTGACTTGAAAGTTTCAGCTGCGAATTCCAGAAATATATTGTCTACAGACTGTGTCTGTAAATACAATGGCAGGTGGCCTGCTGAGCTACTGACTAACCCTTACTCACAACAGAGGGGGATACAATGGCGTTACTCAGGGCTAGACACAAATTTATAGCACTTAGGCAGTTAAAATGGAGGTGGGATGGATGAGGAGCACTGAGGGTTTTCTAAAGAAGAGAGTCGGAGGAAAATGAAGCCTAGTCATTATGAAAGCAGCTGGGAACTAGGACCATTTCCGCCCTAGGCTGTTATAGCACTATGATTCCACGTTCAACATCCTATGGAATCCTGGGGTTTGCAGTTTCGGGAGGGGCCGGCCGGCCCCTTCCAAAACTGCAAACCCCAGGGTTCCATAGAATGTTGAATGTGGAATCATAGCGCTATAACAGCCTAGGGCGGAAATGGCCCAAATGAAGCTAAATGTTTAGTTACTGGAAATGAGCGACAGTCCTCAGAACTTGGAAAATATCCTTTCTGGACTACAACTTACAGATTCCTCCTAAATTGAGGGAATATGGAAGTCCTGGTCCAAAAAAAGATCTGTTCCAAATTTTGCCCTCCTCTCTCCAATAAGAAAATGTTACAGGATCAGTTTAGCCTCTGAGGCCTTGGATATCCACAACCATGAGCCCATAACTTGTAGACTGTCATCTTGGAACTAATCAGGTCCAGACTCAATGATGTCTGTTGGGTTAGTTTGCTTTTAATATCTGACCTGTGAACCTATCATAAGGCCCCAAATCCTGGGAGTTCATTTTCAGAGCACTGCTCAGTGCTGCCATCAGATTCCTGAGAATCCCAGCTGTCATTTCTATGGAGCACAGTTCTAACTCTCGCAAGGGGGAGAAAGACATAAAGTACTAAAGGCAGCTTTAACTAAGGATCAAATAAAAGAGAAAACTGAAAGGGTTTTTGAGTGAATAGAGTGAGTTTTCTACGCTTCACAACCTCCACCTAAAACCTTGCCGATCAGCTTCCAAACCTAGCAACTGCCCCAGATATCCAGAATGCTACCTCTTCTTTTAAATTTATTTTGCAATGAGGATACTGTATGCCCATGGAGCACTAGAGTCACACAGATTGTGTTAGATTGTATCAGGTCTTTTCTTGGTGAAAGGAGAGGCTGAAATTCAATTAGGATTGGACTAAATATGTAGAACCTATAAAAATGATGCAGTGTGGAATGCTCCTGTTCAGGATATTTCATTTCATTTTTCCTCCCATTTGGCTGTCCACGATTCTTCTCCACATTCCTACACTCATTAGGTTCTCCTGTCTTTCCATTATGTTTGACTTAATAAAGATGTGGGTATGGGAGGGTTACTTCTGCAGATCTGGAGGTTTCCCCAATCCTGTTGATATTTTGTTTTTGTTCATGTGTCACTGTGGCTACACAAATGCTGTCACTCAGACAGTTGAGCTTGCTATGGCTATATAACTGTGAGCTACAACATGAAGGTGCAATATAGAAAGCTCCTTTTTAAGGTTACAGCTAACTACACATTCAGTCAGGATATTCCACTCTGTCCAACCAATAGATACTCTGTTGACAATTGGACATGCTTGCTTGGACTGGGGTTGCCCCTTTTTGTTTGTCTTCCTATGTTGTTGTTACTAATACTGTACTACTGACTGGCATTCTCTGTTGCAGTTATGTATGCATAAGCTTAGTGCAGTGATTCTCAACCTTTGTTTCGCTAGATGTTTTGGACCTCATTCCCAGAATCCCTGGTCATTGGTCATGCTAATTTAGGCTTTTGGGAGTTAAAGTCCAAAGTATTTGGGGGAACCAAAAGTTGAGAATCATTGATCTAGAGATAAACATCCATAACTGTTCTACATTCACAATCCCTAGCTAATCATGATTGTGGCACTATTGCCCCATACACACACCTGCTTTACCAGAAAGCAGGTGCTCCAAGAGAAGAAGGTCCATTCTGCTGGCGATTTAGACATGGGTAGATGATATTTCCACACCCTCCACCAGCAAGTGAGGCTGCAACAACCAGAAGCAGGACCCGCTCACAAGTCCCAATCACAACCTTGCTTAGATGTAGAATTCTGGCCAACATTTCCCACCTTTTCCCAGTCTAGGACTCAAGGTAGTTTACAAATGTTAATATAGCTTTGAAGCTCATATCATACACAAATTAAAAATGCAATTAATCTTATAGGATTAAAAGGAGTTAAAAGGAAGACCATAAAAATGGAAACAACAAATGGAAAGTATAGCACATTCTGAAATGCCCTTTTAGAAATCTTTCCTAAAGATTTTTTTCTCCTATTTTTCTAAACCTTAGAGCAGCACCCACTTAAGCCTCTTTATGCCTTCCTCTTGTGTGTTGGTTACCCAATTTGGCTATAAAAGGTCAACACTGAAGGTGTTCACTATTAGCATGCATAAGATATCTGAATAGTTAATGCAGTTTATGAGTAAAGTCATTCAGTTTGGTCACCTTGCAGAACTGGTTGTCCTTGCTGCAGGGTTGTCGTGGTATTAAACATTATGGTATACCAAAGTTCTTGCCTAATGCTAACATCCTACTGCTGAAAGAGCATTTAAAAAAAAAACCTTAACAACAAGATAACACCATATATACACACATGCTTAACAAACCACCTAAGAATTTGTAAGGCAGCTTCTTTGTAAGGAAATATGTGTGGAATGCATTGAAGGGCAGGTGGAATTGATCCAAATGTCTCTATAGTGTTAAGTTATCCTAAATCCCTCTTCTTCAAGGAGTGTGTGATGTGCAAGCTTTAAAGCCTTTAGGGATATCATGTCAGTTCCACTCCATGCTATAGCTGACAACCCCCTTTCTCCTCTTCCAAATAAGCAGGATCTGAGCAAGTAAATATTCGCTGTGTTTGCATCTACACATTCCCAAGCTAAGAAGGCAAGCACTTTCTTGCAAGAAGAAGTTTTACTAGGGTGTGAGTGGGTGGGTTTGAAAGGGTGTCACACAAATACATTCTCCTAATTTTTCACACATCAACAGCTGTGCTATACTGAGCTTTACTTGAGCCAGCACTGAAAAAGTTAAGAGAAAAAAACACTGTATCTTTTGTTATTTTGAACATATCCATTTTTGAGCCAAATCACTGTCTGAGCCATAAAAACATAGGGCCATTTCTTCTAACTCTCTTCAACTCATTGGCCATGAAGTTTTTAAGGAACAGCTTGACACCTTGATCCAAACATAAGAAGAAATATCTTGTATCAAGCTGAAGGACCATCTAGTACAGCATTTTCCCAATGCCTCTGTGAAATCCACAAGCAAGACATGAATGCAATAGCATCTTCCTCATATACTCTAGTAACTAATATACAAAGGCATACTGCCTCTGCTTTTGGGGTAACATACAGGTACCTTGATTAAGAACCATAGATGGCCACAACCTTCAGAAATTTATCTAACCCATTTAAAAAAGTAATACACTTTGGCAAACATTACTGCCTTCTGTAGCAGTGAATTCCACAATTTATCAACATATTGTGTAGAAGTATTTTATCTTCTGTGCTGAATCTTTCATCATTTAGTTTCAGTAGGAGACATCTGTCTGTCTCTCTACTATGTGTCCTTATTTTCAGCACACCATACCTGATTTTATCCAATGTTATTGTGTCTTCTTTTACTCATTTTTTTCAGTTGCCCCAAACATTGTAACCTTTCCTCACAGTGGGTTTCCTTCAGTCAGAGCCTTGATCAATTGGTAAATTTTATGCACTTTTACTTGAGGCAAGCAGTACTGTGATCCTTAATACATATTGTGGGAAATTCCACAAAGAACTTCATGGGGTATCATCTATAGCACCATTTCCTAAGCTATCTGATGTGGATCGTGTACCAAGGACCAGCACCATGTTTGCACCCATTGGCTACATTTGTTCCCTTCATTCTTGGGATGTCTTCAGAGACAGGCACAGCTCCATGGCTTAGCACTGATCTTTAGCACACTGTTGCCACATGGCTTTACCATTTTATATTATTCTGAGAAAGCTTAGCCAGCTACAATTCAAAAGATATCTGGATAAAATTTAAAAGGATTTACCAGCAAAAGTAACATTGCAGTATGTCCATGTGTTTTGGTAATATACTCCAGAAGAGGCAGCTCTCTGCCCTAGAAAGTTTACTATTTCAGTTTAGCATCTGGACAGGTAACAAAGCAGGAGAGAAAAGGAGGAACCAAGGTATATCAACAAGACGGTATGGGGAAAACAATTAGATACCTATGAATAGAAGAGCAATACAAAGAAATCCTACCTTAAACACAATTGCTTACTCTCAAGTAAAGGGGACCCACTGACCCACTGAATCAACATGAATTTGGTTGTACTGATCATGTTAGTTAACTTTGAGTTATGGCAGTTTTATGAATCAGGGACCTCCAAGTCACCCTATTATCAACAGCCCTGCTCAGGTCTTGCAGACTCAGTGCTGTGGCTTCCCTTATTGAATCTATCCATATGGAATGCAATCTTCCTCTTTTTCCTACTGCTTTCTACTTTGTTGTTTTTATTGTGTGCACCTTCAAGTCATTTCCAACTTATGGAAATCCTAAGGCAAACCTATTCATGGGGTTTCCATGGCTGAGCAGGGAATCAAACACTGGTTTCCAGAGTCATAGTCCAATGCACAAACCACTACACTACGCTGGTTCTCACTAACAGGATATCAGCTTATATTTTTTAACTTTTGTATGCTGTGAATTTATAGCTATATCTGTTTTGTTCCAGGTGCTGTTGGACTGTACCTCCCAGCATTCTTCACCATTAGCTATCCTAGATAGGGCTGAAAGACATTGTAGTCCAACAACATCTGAAGGGAGCATTCCCCCCCCACTCTGGATTTAGGCCTATTAGCCCTAGTTTATTTCTAGATAATTACAATATAGAATTTTCCCTTAGCTCAGAATGAGAGAGAAAATTAAATTGCTGAGAATTATTGGATCTGCTGGGAAGTTTTTCACTGTCAATTCATTCAGTGGTTGAGAGACCTAACATGGAATTTTCTCCTGACCTTTCAGTATTAGATTGTTTGTTTGGTTTCCCCCTATGAGCCAAAGAAGCGCAGTCTTGAAATTAGTCAGTGAATTTTCAAGCATAGCTCAAGCAGGGGATTCCCATTACTGGGCCCTCCAGAGACATGCTTCCTTGACTTTCTGCCCCAGCGATTTCATCTAAACAGGAAGGAGAGCCTGCTGGCAGGAGGTAGTCAAGTCTTGCATTCTTCTAAGGGGGGAAATGTCACTGGGAAGAGAAGGCAGCTCTCTCCAGATGCAGTCATCCTAATGTCAGAGCATCAAAGTCCAAGTTACAGAGTGGCAATCATCCACAAAAAGCCATCTCTGGATTCCTTAAAGGGGCAGTGCCACCTACTGACTAAAAACTATAATTTTAAGCTCTAGTGAAAGAAATGTGAAAACAAGACACACAGTATCCTGGCTACATATTCAGGGGTAGCAGAGCTGGCCATACAGCAAAATTCACAAAAGAGCACTATCTTTATTGGCCAACTAAAAAATAGAAAATATATCACATGGGTTTTCAAAACTTCACTGGCTTCTTCATCAGGCAAAGATATTCAAATCATGCAAGGGAAGAAAAGTAATGATGGTGATTCACAGGCATACAATTTGTCTCAGAGATGTTTCTGTTGTCAATTAAAATGGCCTAGAAAGATATCAATGCAGCCAGCCACTCCCCTTCTTCGCCACGTAGGAATTCGGGACAAAGGGAAATAAAAAACAGTTAAACAATGGCACTATCTTTCTGTGGTAGAGGGTCTGTGTAGGGCCTCCCATGTCAGATAAGCTTTTGCTAAATATGCCAAAACAGCTACTAGGCAGTAGCCATAGTGAGGGGTGACACTGGCAGAGGATCTCCCAGAGGCAATAACAGTTGCACCACAGCTAACGCTTGTTAGTGCTGCAGAGAAGGAGGCATGGTAAACATGGAAACTCTATGATGAGACAATCCAAAACGAAAGCAGAGATAGCGCTAGAAGATGAAACTCCTAGGGCGGATGGCACTCAGCAAGCTACTGAGGAAGAGCAAAGGACAATTATGAGTTGTGCTGTGGCTAATAATGCAACTGGACTCAAACCGAAAGGATATGTAGCTATTGACATGCTCAGAGGCAAAAGGAAAATCTAAAAATGCATAACATGTATTATATGAAGATGGGATGTGAAAAGCATGAATTAGAGGACGCTAGGCATAGTAAAACAAGCAATGGGACATACAAACATTGCAGTACTTGGGGTGAGTGAGCTAAAGTGGATAGGAATGGGACATTTGAGTCAGATAAGTTACTCAGTGTTTCACGCAGGAAATGAAAATCCAAGAAGAAACGGGGTGGCACTTATAGTGAGGAGAGACATAGCAAAAGCAGTCAAAGTCTGATGGAAGCATGTCAGTAACTCAATGTCAGCATGCAAGGAAGAAGTGGAAAAGCAGCTGTCAGGCAAAGCAAGCCTTCTTCATGATCCTGCTTCTTCCTCACATGCTAGCATTGACTTACTGACTTTCATGTGCAGAAGTCCCTGCAGCTTCAGGAGAGGGGGTAGCAGTGGTTGAAAAGTATGTTGGCAGGTGAGGCATTTTTTAAAAAAATGCTTATTTGCTGCTTCCCCGCCATCACCTACCACCCCTTTTTCCTCACTGTCCCCTGGATCTTTTTGACACTGCCGCCCACTTTGGGAATCTAAGATGGCTCTGGGCCATCTTAACTGCCAACAGAAATAACATTTGAGACAAAAGGTAGGCCTGTCACTCTAACATCATCACTTTTCTTGTCCTGTATGATTGTTAACATCTTTGTCTGATGAAGAAGCCGGTGAAGTTTGAAAGCTTACATAATACATTTTCTACATTTTGATTGCCTAATAAAGGTATTACTTTTTTGTGGAGTTTGTAGTAACTGGTCAGTGGCACTTTCCAAGAGATAATATCTTTACACATAACACTGCGAGGTACAAGTAGCACACTGTGTGCGTTTCCCGCCGAAGCTTGGCCCAGCCCCAGTACCCAACCAAGACATTGAAACCATTAGCACCATTCAGACCTCATTATCTATGTTGCAATTCCCATTGTCCACTAGGCTGGGAGAGCGATTAACTCACAGCCCTTCAGGAAGGGAAATTAAGAGTATAAAAACCTTTAGTTTTGAGCAACTAGCTTTGCAGTTCACCAGTTCTCTCTTGCCAGATTGCTTCCCAGCTGTATACTGCCCTTAGACACACAAATCTAAGCCACATCGCTGCTTCTTCACTACTCTTCTAGACTGGTAATTATAACCCCAAGCCCCCAGCCTCTCTATCCATAATTTTTCCTCTCTTTATCCTTCAGTTAACTCTTGTGCAAATGTGTGACTGTTTGTATCTTGTGTGCTTGCATGATTGAATTCTCCTCAATAAAACACAATTTTAGTTTACCTTTGAATGTTTTTTTCTTTTTCTTTGTTCCTGCAAGACCCCATAAACATAGGTGATAGATCTTGTTAAGTTACTCCCCCCCTCTCGCAAGCCTCCTAATTTTGAGCTAATTAATTCCCCTCTGTTACATGGAGGTACTGGCATTGCGGGTAGATCCCCGAGTCACTCACATCTTAGGGTAACACATAGGTGGTCCACCATTTTTATCCCACATCATAACCTTAGACCCACTTCCCATAGCCCTAGAGTACTATCTCTATTCATGTGTTAAATCACATGCACAGCGAAGAGCACCAGAGCTATAAATCAAGCCTGAGTGGCTTCTTTGTTCACCACTGACATCCATGTGTTGATGCCCCCCATTTAAGAAGGGAAAGCCTATGTGTGCATCATGGAGATTTCCATAGGAACTGTCATCTTTCTGTCACCTCTAGTGGAGGTCTAAACACCAGCACTTGGATGCTGGGCAGGGCAAATCATAGAACCTCAGGGTACAGCCAATAGTACGGTCCTATTGCTCATTTCTATAAATGGACAAAAATATATGGGGCTACTGCTTTGGCTACCTAAGGCAGGAAAGTACACTTCATGTACTCTTGAAATCTTCTATTCACCAAAGTCCAGATTTAGGCTGCATGCCAACTGCATATACCTAACGTAGAATGCCCTTTGAAATCCTCTAAGACTGTCACCTGAAGTCTTATTCACTTCACACTCACTGCTGTTCTTCTTTTCCATCCAACCAAAGGAATACCCTTGAATGTGAACACAAGTTCATAGTTGTGTTTGAGCTCTAGACTCTCAGCTTGCTGACATTATCATCACATCTCAATTTGTACATGACAGAAGCAAAAAGACATCTTTCGAGTTTCTGATTCTGTGGCATTCTCCAGGAGCTGTATGTTTCCAGCTGAACTCCAGCTGCACTTTTGCCTGCAGCAGTCCTGGGGGACAAATAAAAGGAGACAAGAGCAACTTTCATGCTGGCTTCCAGTTTCTCTTGTGAAAGACAATCCAGTTTCCCATCCTGGTCACACCTTTATGAGTCACCTCTTTACAAAGACATTGTGGGACCTTTGGTTCTAAAAGTTGTGGATAGCACTCTCCTCTGGGCAGCAGTTTGTGGCTGACCCCACAACTGTTGAGGATAAAAACCAGTTGCAAATGTTCCATCCCCCAAATGTTCACTGAATTGAACAGCCTGTACAGCAAACACAGTCCAGGTTTCCCATGACGAAAGAAAGAAAGAAAGAAAGAAAGAAAGAAAGAAAGAAAGAAAGAAAGAAAGAAAGAATAGTTCTCCTGTGTATTCACCCTTATGAAGAAAAAAAATTGTCTGATCTTGAAATTCATACAAGTGGAACTAATTTTTCAAAATTCACATGTAGGCTGCTAAGCCTAACTTCAATATGAAAAGCAAATGAGTGTGATATTATGCAGATATTTGCTCAAAATCAGAACAAACTCACAGCTGTGTGAAGTGTGGGAGGGGCATTGGGAATGAGTAATCTGGAAAACAAGAAGAGTGAACCCAGCTATAGATTGGGTAACAAGGTAGAGATCAGTCCTGAATGGAGTGCACCTATTGTACAGCCATCTAAAAGGTATGTGTCCCCTTTAGCAAATGTATACTTAACTTGGCCTGGCAATTAAATATTATTGAACTAAAACTTGTAAGCTGTTCAATAAAACTACACAAAATACATGCAGGGCAGGACCTCCTCTAGTTCAAAACTGCCATATTCTGTCACACATGCTGAAGTAAAAACCTTGATGGGACTCAAAATATGCAGCTTTATTTTATTCAAAAATAAGTCCTAGACCAGCTGATAATAAAGCTGTATAGATCAGAGCTATCTGTTCTTCCCCCATCCCTAATAATGCAATACAACTGCACCATGTAGGGTGAGGCTTTCTGTGCGGAGCAAGAAAGAAGTGATTTGAGCTCTTAAATGACCATGGTGCCTAGGAAAGAAATTAACATCTGGCTGGCAGATCACCTATATTAAAGTCCCCTGACAAATACAGGGTGGGGTGGAGGGAGACAGAGCTTAAACGCTGAGGTTTGGACCTCTACTAGAAAGCATTAACGGCTGCCCAACACACAAGTCCGTCTCTGGTATTTCCCTGGTGCCAGCAACTCCAGAGTCAATTCAGTGATTATGGCTGTGAGACCCCACACTCTGTAAGGACCACGTGGGAAGACAGGCAGTGTATAACTATAGACACCATTGCGACAGAAGTGGGTATAGCCCTGGTTCTCTTCTTTCAGCAGATGGGAAATGGACAGCGTGAAGACATCCTCTACCTGGAAATCAAATAGCAAAGATTATCACCTTCCTGTAGTAATACAGCTTCACACCCAAAACCTCCTACCACAAACTTAGGTGTCCAAATAAACATTAACAAGAATATATCACTAAACCCTGCCTTCCTCATACATCTCTCTGGTAGCTTATCCAGCAAAAGGGATGTGTAATAAGATAACATGGTGCTCCTTTTCTTATTTGCCTCACCTCTTGAGGGTTAGGCTTCAGAATCAGCTGCTCCAGAGGACCCAGGTTTGCTAGCACAGGAACAACTACTTTTTTTGTCTGAAAATGAAACACACATTAAAT
Organism: Ctenosaura bakeri; assembly: GCA_948474755.1. NCBI lineage: Eukaryota > Metazoa > Chordata > Lepidosauria > Squamata > Iguanidae > Ctenosaura > Ctenosaura bakeri. Next base: position 724,121 of record CAOLHI010000424.1, read on the forward strand.
ACTAATAAGCTCTTGGTTTCCCTGTGCTTCATCTTCTAAGCCATATACCACAAAGATATGAATCTTCTAACAACCATCCCCATACTAGCTTCGTGATCCACAGCAATAGACAAGACAGTCTGTCATTTTCTCATGACAGTTACTGCTTCATGTGGATCTTTTCCTCAAGTAGCCCCATGACAAAATAAATATTTTGTCACTATTCCTCTATGGGAATCCCTAAAAATTCCGGGAGCCAGTACAACATTACCCTGTCAGGCAAAGGTCTCATTATGCCCCAGACGCAGTCTTCCCCTAGGTGCAGACCCAGCTCTTCACGCGTCTCCCTGAGTGCTGTGGCAATGACATTCTGGTCTGAGTCGTCACACTTACCGCCTGGGAAACTGCATGAGCAAATCAAGGTTCTTTTTAAAGGGAAATTCAACACTGGAAAGCCAGAGATCTCTCATATTACTGAGGTTAATCAAAACCTTGAAGGGGTAGAATCAAAGGGTTTAGAAATTACACTGGGGGTCATTTATTTTAACTCATTGTTCAATGCAGGACCTACAATGCAGATTGCAGTTAGAGCATTCCTGACAGCTTGTTTAAATACCTTCAAGCAAAGAAAAGGCCATCATCTCTCAAGACAGTCTGTTCCACCGTCAAACTGCAATCCCTGTTAGGAAGTTTTTCTGACGTTCCTCTGAAATTTGTATCTCTGCAATTCCCACCCACCAATCCTAGTTCTGTACTTTAGAGCAATGGAGAATAAGTCTGCTCCCTCTTCAGCACAACACCCCTTTAGATATTTAAAGACCCTGATCATTTCAGACCCTAGGGTTAAACATACCAAGCTTCCAACAACAGTGCTTTCATCTGTTTCTACACTCCTCTAAGAAACTAACCTAATAAAATGAGAGAATATATACTGTGACAGAGAATGGTCCTAATGGGTTCTAGAGTTTAGGAAAGCTCAGGTTGAAATTTTTGAGGGATCATTTAGCTTGCTTTTAACCTGTCTGAGAAACACGACTGAGCTGTCAAGTACCTGACATCTCCTTTGTGCAAACCAGTCAGGGTGCTAGACCGTAGGGTGTACAGGATGGCTGGTACCCCAGCAACAGAGCACAGGGAGACCAGAACAGCTGCTGATGCAACTTCTTGTCTGTGTTGGTTCACAGAAGCCTCTAACAACCCTCTGCACCGCTGTTCATTTTCCCAAGATAAGTATCTACGAACTGGAGATATGCTGGTTATGGGTATAGGGGTCATACCCTGGCAGAAGTGGCGAAGAAATAGACGCATATTTCCCTGTGGGGAAAGAGAGAGAAAGAAGCTATTGGTAGTTTTAGCCATTTGCTTCCATAGCAACTCAGACAGTCAAGGTATGAAGACCAGCAGCCAGTTTGTGTACAGCATTTGTCTGCTGCCAAAGGTATCTTGCCGCATCACTACTGGACTACATATAGCCAAGGCAGCTTAGTTAATACTTTCCTGGGTCCTCCCACATGGTCAACTCACCTCCTGCTGCTTAGCCCAGGAATGATTTTACAGCTAGAACATGGTACACATGGTTTGCTAGAGCACAAGAGGGGAGGGGTGAGAGAGAGACCTACATCAGTAATGTGTATAATTCAGCAAAGAAGCAGACATGTGCCCAAATTAGAGTCTGAATTCATGCATTTGTCTAATATTTAACATCCAATGGCACAAATCTGTGACAAGGTCATTGCTGTGTGTCTTCAAGTCCTTTCCCACTTAGGGCAACCCTAAGGCAAACCTATCAAAGGGTTTTCTGGGGGCTGAGAGCATGTAATGTGCCTAAGGTCACCCAATGGATTTCCATGGCTGAGTGCGGAATCTAACCCTGATCTCCAAGATCACAGTCCAATGCTCAAACCACTGCATCATGCAAGGCCCATTCCCAAATCTTTGTCACAACCATTTCAGAATCCCACATTACCAACAAAAGAACCTCTGTTCCCCCCCCACTCTCCAATGCAACCTTTTGGCAGCCTTTTTGAGCAAACACCCACAAGTTCTAGGGAAGTACTCCTTTGTCCTTGTGGGCACCTTGTCCATTAGAGTTACTTCCTGTGTAATATCACTCAAGGGGCTGGTGGAGAAGCAGGCAATCCTTTCTCTCTGGAAGGGTCCGTCTGCTTCTGGACATCTCTTTGTGAGTAGCCTGGGAGGAAGGACGGGGAAGGGGAGCCTGGCTGACCCGATCGCCACTACTGTCCCGCCCAGAGGGCAAAGTCAGAAGCCCATCAGAGCCATGTCATTGACTTCCCCCTCCGACAATTTGGAATCTGCTTTGTGGGCGACAGGTCTATGGAGGAAGAAAGACGACTTGCCAATCATTTTCTCATATCACGCAGGGAATCGCATCTATGGCCTTTTCCGCACTACACTCTTCCAGCGCGATGATTCCACGTTCAACATGCTCTGGAATCCTGGGGTTTGCAGTTTCGGGAGGGGCCGGCCGGCCCCTCCCGAAACTACAAACCCCAGGATTCCAGAGCATGTTGAACGTGGAATCATCGCGCTGGAAGATTGTAGTGCGGAAAAGGCCAATGTTGAGAAAAGTGTTATAGGAAAGCGCCCTGGAAGATGCGCCTATTGGTGCACGTCGGGATGTGTTCACGCGTCAGCGGAGAATTAAAATCTACAGAGACGGTCGGCTGGCTTTAATTTCTTGCACTGAAGCGCCTCATCCGTGCAGACGCGGGAAAAGGGGCTTCAATGACAGCAGCAGGCCAACTTTGGCCATTTCCGCACCGGACTGTGATAGCGCTATTATTCCACTTTCAACAGCCTATGGAATCCTGGGGTTTTCAGGATTGCAAACTCCAGGATTCCATACAGGATGCTGAAAGTGGAATAATAGCATTGTAACAGTCTAGTGCGGAAATGGCCTTTGCCAGGACAAAAAAAAAATGCAAGCAGTCCCGCTTCGCTACGGCTTTGTCCCCAGATGACCCGGCGCCAGCAAGCCCATTCCCATTACAGCCCTCAGGTAGCCGCAGTCTGAAGGAAAATCCTAAATACTTCCCCTTATCTCCCCCACACCCAAAAACAGCAGGACAGAGAACTTCTCCCCGCCTTTCCCTCAACAAATCAGGACAACCGGACGGGCCGGGCGCGAGCCAGCAACTTCCGCCCGACAACAAAATGGAGGTCACCTTTCCACGCTCTATTCCTTCAGCCGAAAGACGGCTTTCTCTTCTCCTGACACCTCAGGGAGGCGAATGCCTGCGGAGGCGCCCGCCTCAGCCAATGAAATCAGCGGAGCCCAAAGCCACGCCCAACGCCGAGACGCTCGTAGGAGAAGCGGTGGCTAACAGATTCCCTCGGTCGCCAGTCTGTCCCTCTAAAGCCGGAGGAGGGTAATGCTGCTTGAAGTCACGTGCGCATGCGCATATATTCACCCTCTATGGGGGTCTATTTTACAGTTGTTCCCTGTGGGCCCTCCGGCCGCAGTTTCAAAAAGAAAGACGGTTCCATTTACTTTTAACAATATATATAATTCCCTCCTTTAGTGATTTTTGTGGCATGAGCTGAACTAGGCGGCAAACTCGAGGAAGAGTCCCATTAAACTGTAGAAGAATAATTACGGGCTGCTGGGAGGCAGTATGAGTGTTCCAGTAGGGCCGTTTCCGCACTAGACTGTTATAGCGCTATTATTCCACTTTCAACATCCTATGGAATCCTGGGATTTGCAGTTGGGGGGCTTAGAGTTATGGGCCTTTGAGACCCCTCCCGAAACTGCAAACCCCAGGATTCCAATGGGATGTTGAAAGTGGAATAATAGCGCTATAACAGTTCAGTGTGGAAATGGTGTCAAGACTCCAGACCAGGATTTGAATCTGTGCTCAACTGTGGAAACACACCTGGCAAGTCACGCTCGCTAACCCTTAGAGGAAGGTAACAACAAATCGTTTCTGAATTAATCTGACCCAACTCCCATCCCACAATGACAGGCTCGCCATAACTGAGTTGACATCAAGACACGTAAGAATAACAGCTTTCCAACGTAGTCTAGCAGTACAGTATTGGATCATCCACCAGCCAGCCCGGTGTAGTGGTTTGAGTGTTCAAATAGGTTCAAATCTGTTTAGCCATGGAAACCCGCTGAGTGATCACACTTTCTCAGTCTCAGAGGAAGGCAAAGGCAAACTCTCTCTTGCCCACAACTCTTGACGAGACAACCCCATGATAGGGTTACCTTAGAAAGAATCATAGAATCATAGAAATCTAGACTTGGAAGAGACCAAACAGGCCATCCAGTCCAACCCCCTTAAGTCTGACCTTAAGTCAGACATGACTTGAAAGCACACAATAGTATTGTATCACCTTTGGCTCTGCTCTGCTTTCAGTTTGTAACACAAAAAATTACACTAAGCATAAAATTAAGGAGTGATCTAGCAGCACTTTAAAACTAACTGGTTTGTTTTAGCATGAGCTTTCCTGGATTTTAGTTCACTTCAGATGTACTGACAAGAGTTAATATCAAACTGCAGTTGTTTTAGCAATTACATGGTAGTAGGGACGGGATTACAGCGTTAACAGCACACAGAAAGATGCAAGTTTCTAACAGTTGTGTAAGGGGATACTGGCAGCAACACTTGGTGAAATCTGGTTTTGATTTAAAGCTATCCGGTCATTTTATTATTATATCATGACTTTACTCAAAGGGTTGTATCCTTGACAAGCCTATCTGTAATAAATAAAATAACTGGTGAATATGAGCCATTCTTTGAGCACACAGTGGTATGTAGCAATAACTTACATGATGACTTCACCCTTGCTTGTTCTTTGTTGTGTTATTAAAACAAATTATAGTTTCTAAATGTATATAACTTGAACAATTAAAATGGCCTCTAACATGACATAGTGCATGGTTAGGTACTATGGAACCATCAGGAACCAATTTTCCATTTAAGTCGTCTGCCAGCAGCAAGCAGAACCACAGCTATCCCCCAGTCAGTCAAATTCTCTTGTCAGCAAAAAATAGAAATGGAGCAGGTCGACAGTGGTAACCTTATAAGTTGCAGGCTACCACGAATGCAAAGATTTGTTAGGCCAAGGAAAAATGCACATTCTCCATTTTGCTCAATAAAGTTGAACCACAAACTCATGGTCCCTGAGCATGACTCATTCTTGCTCAGTTATGGTTAGTTTCAGCATGTTGTTATATTCATTCTTCTTAAAAATTATTATCTAGGTTTTGTGTTCTCTCTTGCCTACCTTGCAGGGTTATTGCAAATATGAAATGGAAAATGCCCTAAACACCACCACATCAGAGGAATACAGTAAGTTAGAGCTTGCAGTATCAGTCTGAGTCACAGATAAATCTCCTGGCATTTTTCATTTTTTCCTAGCAATTTTTCAAGAGCAGTAGGTGATAAGTGTATATATAGCATATAGAAGGACAAGGAGTGTACATTTTTTGAGTACAAGGTGCTGTTTCTTTCTTATTCTCGCTTCTATTCTATACATGCAACAGAATGAAATATGAGCAAGCTGCAGAAGGTATAATAAAGTATTATACCTTCTTACACTAAGAGCGTATTGAAGAGCGTACTACTGTAGGGGGAGATATTAGTTTATTATACCTTCTTACACTAAGAAGGTATAATAAACTAATATCTCCCCCTACAGTAGTACGCTCTTCAATACTGTCTTAAAAAGCACCATATCAGAGCATTAACAGAAACAGTTTCTAAGTCAATCAGGCCTCATCTGGAGTACTGTATTTTGTTCTGGGCACCTCATTTTAAAGATACAGAGGGGTTGGAAAGGGTTCAGAGAAGAGCAACAAGCATGGCAAGAGGTATGGAGAAAAACTATATAAGGAAAGACTGAAGGAGGTGAATGTGTTCAGCCTGGTGAAGAGAAGACTGAAGGATGACATAATTACACTCTTGAAATACCTCAAGGGCAATCACACAGAGGAGGGGACAGATCTGTTCTCTGCTGCCCCAGAGGACAGGACTCAGTCTAACCATATGAAGTTACGAGAGATTTCAACTGAAAATTAGAGAGTTGGACTCATTGGGCCATGAGGCACCTTTCAGTTTCTATGATTGTACAGTTCTATGGAGTCAGGGATATACCATTTGTCTCTGTTGTCTATTTTCTACTTACTGCTGTCCCCTAACATCATTTTAAAGTTGTACCGCCCATTCTGGAATCTTACTCTTCTACAGACATAGATGCAATGAGGAACTTAAAATGGTTTGGATATGTCCACCAGTCAAGTGACTGCCTGAGTCCTGAATCTTGTCCTTCAGGGAAGATTCATTTTCTATAAGGGAATACAACAGTATGTTCCAACTTTGCTTCTCCCTTTTAATTCCCAACTAGTCAAAGAAGTACAGAAGTACTTCAAATAAGGCAGATAATCTCCATGTTATTTTCCTATAACAAGAAAGTCCACAACAGAATTCAGTTACAAGGATTTAATAAACAGCTTGCCCTGTAAGAAAGCAAGAAGGAAGAGAGTCTGAAGCAGGTTGCCACCTATATGACAGTATCAAGTAAGCATGCTGTTTCCAGTGCCCAAGCAAAAACAAAGGTGGGCCAGTCCCTCATGGGATCCCACCCAATCAACACAGGAGTAACATGAATGGTGTTGGTCTTCTAGTTGCTCATCCAGATGCCTGTTGTGCCTTAGATTCATGGTATTGTCGCATCCGTTCCTCCAACTCGGGACGAAAGTGACGAATCAGTCCCTAGAAAAATGAATCAGGCACTAAGACTTAATAAAACGTATTTCAATATGACCACCTCTGCAACACCCTGACCACTGCTTGCCCAGATTCATTCATTTCCATCCCTCTAGTTTTATTATTTTCTTATTTTATTGACATCCTGCCTTTCTTACAGTGAAGCACTGAAGGCTGATTATGCTAGAATAAAACATAACGTAGAGAACAAAATATCGTAATAGTAGTAACAATTAAAATAGACTAACAAGTTCAGGTAGCACTGAATTAAAAACAGTTCAAGGGCATTTTGAACATAACTGTCAAGAAAAAAAACTCCACAAGAATCCTACGCTTCTTTAAAGACTAGGTAAAGAATATAGCCTTTTTAAGACAACTCCTCCCTAAATTTCCCAACTAGCACAGCCTAGCAATGCTGGCTGGGAGATTCTGCTAACTGTCATTAAAAAGAAAAAAGAAAAATTCCATTATCTGGCAAGCAGAAAGTTACCTGTACAGGCCAAGCAGCCCCATCCCCCAGGGCACAGATGGTATGTCCTTCAATCTGCTTGCTAATCTCCCATAGTGCATCAATCTCTGTCACTTGTGCATTGCCTCTCACAAACCGCCACATTACCTTATTCATCCAGTCAACACCTGCAGGAACAGAATTCAAGTGAAAAGAGCCAACTACAACACCAAGATTCATAAAAGCCACAGGGAGGAGAAATAGGTCATATATCAGAAGAGATTCAGTGGACACTGCTGACCCTGTCCTGGCCCACTTGTACTTTTCACTTCCAGAGATCGTTAGATCCCTGTTCTCTCAACACCCCAGCCTTTTCAGCAGTCCTCATACTGAAAAGACGTTGGGAATTGCACACTAAGCTATTTTCCCCTCCATCCTGTATCCCATTCTGAGAAGGGAATCAGAATAGCCTCAGACATCAACACTCACCTTCTCGGCATGGTGTGCACTGGCCACAGCTCTCATGCTTGTAGAACTCAATGAGACGCGCAATGGCCCTAACTATATCTGTCTGGGGAAGAAGAAGACAGTCAAAACCCAATCAAAAGAGACAAAGAGCAGCGTGGGCAAGGGCCTGTCCTTACCGATTTGTCCATGACAATGACAGCCGCTGTCCCAAGCCCAGTCTGCGCTTGGATCAACCCATCAAAGTCCATCAGCACTGTCTCACACACAGACTTGGGTATCAGGGGAGTGGATGAGCCTCCAGGAATCACAGCAAGCAGGTTATCCCAGCCACCTCTAACACCTCCTGGGTAGAAGGGAGAGACAGAGTCAGATCTGACTTGGTGGATTACCGGTACGTACCCATATGAGAGCACAGCAAAAAGCCATCAGTGATGCAGAGCTCCCACACTAATACAAGATATCTGAAAAGGACTCAAAGTCTCTCCTTTATAGCAAATAAGACTGCTGGTTCTCACCTGCATGCCGTTCAATCAGATCACGCAGTGGTACTGACATCTCCTCTTCCACGGTACACGGTGTATTGACATGGCCTGAGATGTTGAAGAGCTTAGTGCCTGAGTTACGCTCCCGTCCAAAGCTAGCAAACCATGTGCCTCCTCGACGGCAGATGGTTGGTGCCACAGCAACAGTTTCTACATTGGCCACTGTGGTTGGGCATCCAAAAACCCCTACAGGCAGAAATAAAAACAAGGCAGTTTTTAAAATCTTTTAAACTAGTTACTGCATAAAGATCATGGGAAGAGTAGAGACCAAGGAAAACTCATTTGTATCAGTCCAGATGACAAGGTCAGGATGAATTGACTGCTGGCATGGACAGAAGTCATGATATTAAAAGGAAAATTTTCCAGCAGATAAAAGTCATGGCACTAATTCAGATTAAGGAAATATTTTCATGTCTGTACTCCAAAATGTCACGTACAAAGAAGGAGAAAGACACAGCAAGGATCCTAAAGGAGCAAGGATGACATACCTAAGTTGACAGAAATGGGCTATGGGGGGACTCAATTACAGAACAAAAGAAAACACTCTACCCACACCAACCACCACAGAGGGAGCATTTAAGATGACATACCCACATCAGCTGGGAAGGGAGGCTTGAGGCGTGGCTTGCCCTGCTTGCCCTCGAGAGATTCAATAAGTGCTGTCTCCTCGCCACAGATGTAAGCGCCTGCCCCTCTTGCCACAAACACATCGAAGTCATAGCCTGAGCCGCAAGCATTCTTTCCAATCAGTCCTGCCTCGTATGCCTCTCGGATTGCCACCTAATGAAAGAGCACAAAAGCAGCTACAGCCCAACACACCAAATCTTCTTAGTCATTTTCCAATGACAGAAAAATTCAAGCAGACTTACAGAACGATATGTAAACACTATGAACAGGACAAGCCTAAGAGACGGAACAATTAATTTTCCTAGGAATTTCCACACAGGGAAAGAACGCTGCTCACTTCAACAGAAAAAGAGTTGCAGCTCACCTGTAAGTTTGAGGCTTCATTATAGAACTCTCCACGGATATAAATGTAGGCAGCTCGGGCCCCCATAGCTCTTCCTGCTACAAGGCAACCTTCCACCAGCTTATGGGGGTCATGACGCATGATCTCCCTGTCCTTGCAAGTCCCGGGCTCCCCCTCATCAGCATTCACCACCAAGTACTTTGGTCTGAAACACATGAAGAATTATGCTCCTCACCAAGAAGCAAATATCCCTTGAAAACAATTGTCTTAATCAGGAAGCATCTGTTCTACTGAAGTCATTATGCCCATCAACCTATTTTACTTCATTCTAAAAGCTAGAGACAGACCAATTACTCAGGATACCAATATGCCATTCTTCAGATTTTGAATCAATCTACAGCAAACATATTAAAGCTTCAAGCTCAAGCAATTCAAGGCTTAACCTGCAAGCATTCAGATGTGATTAGTCAACATTTTTTGTTTATTGTTTATTATTGTGTTCCTCAAAAACTCAGAATAATATTTTAGACCTACAACAGCTCTATGAGGTAGGTCAAACCACTAACATGTGATCTGTCCAGTACAATCGCTGACTGAGATGTTATCTAAAGCCAATCCACAACTGCACCCACTGTGATAAAGTAACTCTCTAGCTTACGTAACAGCAGATCTTGTGATCAAGAACAAGAAGTCTTATAGCCAGCCTCTTATGAGAAAGCAGTTTGCCAAGACATGTATGAGACTATATAACAGAAATGTCCATTCCCCAAAATACTAAGACGTGCTATTTGGAAAGTGTGTGGCCCATGCCAACATTTCTGAGTTCAAAAGAAAAGGACTTATATCACAACCTTAGACGGTTTCTCATGGAGCAGGCACATACACATTCAAATTTGAAACCAGACTACAGTTTGTTCCCAGCACAACACACCTGCCATCTGGCGGCTTATTCATGAAGCTCCATTTGAGACCAGTAGGGAAACCAGCCCCTCCACGGCCTCTCAAGCCCGAAGTTTTTATTTCATTCAATATCCAGTCGACACCCTTTAGAAGGATTTCTTTCGTTTTATACCAGTCACCGCGGCTTAAAGCCCCTTTCAACCTAGAGATAACAAAAATGTTGAGTGAGAAGAACAATGTAAATCAACTTTGCCTTTGCAAGCAACATTATAGGCGGCCACATCATTAGCATTAACCTCACAAAGGTCATTTCCACATGGGGTTAAACTCCGCGTCCAGACGATCCGAGACGGAGGTCGTTCACACCGTGGGGCGATCTAGTGCGGTTGGAAAAGGTGAGGCTCCACACCTCCAACCGCTCTAGTGCAGCCACAAGGGTGGCGCTGCGAGTTTTTTAAAAACCACCTTCCCAGGTGGTTTTTACGAAACTCACCCACACTAATCCGCCGCTGCTCCCGGTGTGAATCTGCAGAGACGCATTAGTGTGTCTCTGCAGATTTGCCCGGGGGGCGGGCTTCCGGCTGGCACGCTGCCCTGATTGGCAGAGTGCCGCCAGAAGCTGCCAGCTGCCATTTTGGGTGCCGGCGGCATGTGGAGCAGTGGAGCTGCGCTCCCCACAGGGATGGAGCAGGGACGGAGCAAACCGCACGCAGGTAATCTCCGCCCCTGTGTGCGCCGCCCCATTTCGGCTCCCCACGTGTGAAAAGGGCCAAAGACACCTATGAACTTACTATTTCAGCAAACCTTACATAAGCAAAGCACGCTCCAAGCATGTGTCTTAAGTATCTGTCAATTCAGGCAACATTTCACAGATATGATCACGTGGGCTCTTAGTCTTTAAGGTGTTACTAGGCCCTTCATTATTTTTCACCAAAAGTTAGTCTCCTGCTGTTATTGTTATTGTTTTTAAAGAAGACTTTTTAATCAGAGTGCCCCTCCCCTATGTTGCCTTTCCTCTACAAGACTGAAAATGGCTTGAATATCCTAACTCTTTTCCATCAATTGACAACAGGTTTTCTAAAACCTCACCTCCACTCATGGCGTCCGTAAAGATTTGTGAAAATACGATCCTCATCCTTGAGGGGCCCAAACTGTGTTTTCTTGGGGGGCGCCTACGGAACAAGACAAAAGAGCTGAACTTTGACAACGTTTACCCGCCCTGAGCCCATCCTAAGCTTTGTCGGGGGCAACAGCGAAAAGAGAAAGGGAAGACCAAGCGCCCTCCCGAAACTGGGCACAGCGACCGTCCATTTTCATAGTGAACTAGAGCGAACACCTGTGCTTGTCAAGGGAGACCGGGAAAATAGGTCGCCTGTGGGCATAACAAAGGCGGGGCTCAAAACCCGGGTCTTCTGAGACGCCTCCCCTTCGCCATCCATCTGTTTCGACACATCTGCCTTCTCTCCCCAGCTGGTCAGAGGGAAAGAGGAGCGACGTCAAGCCTTCCAGGGACTCACCGACTCCGAAGCAGGGCCACCGGCCGCGGCGGAGAGGAAACGCGCCTGAGCGGAGGCCCCGCGGAGCAAGACAGGCCGAGCCACCAACATAGCGCCCAAGGGAAGCCGGGCTCTGCCCCCCTCCAGCCGCGCTCACCGACCCCCGTCACCTTCACCTGTTCCGCGCAGTGATTTTGCGTCACAACTCTGGGCGACGCTTAGTGATGTCACTCGAACACCAACGGCGAAGAAAAACGCGCCGCTTGCCTCCGCCAGAATAACCCCGTTGGGCGCGAGGGATTGTGGGAGTTGTAGTTCAGTTTCGCTATTACGGGCGCTGAGTGCCACCGTCCTCGCCTCGCTTGCGCCCCTCACTTCAGATACCTCGAGGAAGGAAAACTCGAGAGTGGCTCCGAAATGCGAGGGGCTCCCAATAACTGGCAGGCCATTTCTGCACTACAGAGTTAAACTGCTGCTATTCCACTTTCAAAGCCCTTTGGAATTCTGGGGTTTGTAGTTTACTGAGGCCGAAGAGCTCTTTGGCTGAGAATTCAAAGTGCCCTTCCTTAAACTACAAACCTCAGAATTCTATAGGATATTGATAGTGGAATAGCAGCACTTTAACACTGTAGTGCAGAAGAGTTCACAGTCGAGGCAACTGAAGAGATGTAATTCCCTTCGAACTGAGTGACTGAGGACCTTTCCGCACCACACTAATTTGTAGTGCTATTATTCCACTTCCAACATCCTATGGAATCCTGGGGTTTGCAGTTTAGGGAGGGACCTTTAGAATTATCAGCCAGAGAGCTCTTTGGCCTCAGGAAACTACAAACCCCAGAATCCCACAGGATGTTGAAAGTGTGGTGTAGAAATGGCCTTAATGGTGTTTTTAAATCAGTGGTTGTGAATGGACTCTCTTTCAGAATCTGTTTTTAGTACCAAGGCTGACACTTGGCATGTATGAAATATCATTATTACCCAAAAAAGTACCTCAGAGTACGTGCAGAATGCATTTCCATCACCATGGAACATCCCCAATCCATCTCTGCATGTATCCATTTTCACATGTGGCAGCTTTCCCATTCATATTCCATTGGCCTGTATATTGTTCCACGCCCAAAGGTTGTGTAAGGTTGCAGTCTGAAACCTGGGAATGAACACTGTGGTATTTCGTGAGATTTACTTCTGACTAGGCACATATAAGGCCTCTTCCTTATGTGCTCTTCCTACATATGTGCAAAATAGCTTAAAATTGGAAGCCACCTCCAAATCCATTGCAGTTGCTTCTAAATAAATAGGTTTGTAATGAGCACTTTTTCCACAAACAATGGCTGTAGAATTTTGATGTGGTTCATCCCGTTGAATGTGGGACTGTCATTAACAAACCTTCCATAGAGTGGCTGACAGCATTTGGCAGGCATGAATATCAATGCCTCTTATTAAATGGAGGATATGATGCCAAGTGGCAACCCCATTGGTTTTGATGAAACTTATTTCTCAGCAAATATGCCTAGGTCCACATTGCATCCTTTGGATATTTCTTAAACTCGTGATGTTCTGAGTTCTTGCTACCAGATGCAGAGAATGGTAGTTTTATTTAGACACCTTGGTCCCTAGTACTCAGTTTGTGGTACTTTTCTAAACCTTCATACAGTAGGATTCAAAACTTGAGTTGTGAGGTATTTTCCAAATCCATAATTCCAATGTCCTGAGGGTTAGGATTAGGGTTTAATATAGAGTGGGCAAAGCGCAGCCAGGGCTGTTTTGCCCCACACCTGGTATAACAAAAATACAAAAAAAAAAATAATAATTATAGGTTGTTGTGGGTTTTCCGGGTTTTGAGGCCGTATTCTATTAGTATTTTCTCCTGACGTTTCGTCTGCTTCTGTGGCTGGCATCTTCAGAGGATATCCTCTGAAGACATATCCTCTGAAGATGCCAGCCACAGATGCAGACAAAATGTCAGGAGAAAATACTAATAAAACACAGAAAACCCACAACAGCCTATGGATTCCAGCCCTGAAAGCCTTCGACTTTACAAAAAAAGTTTTTGCTTCTAGGGGACATGGGTGCATTTTCATCACAATTTTGTTCCCCAATGGCATTTTAGACCTATAAGAGACCTCTATTTAAAATAATAAGTGAACTAAGGCTTCTCCTGAACCTAAAACTGTTATGAAAATGTTCCCTATGCTCATGAGAAGGCATTTGGTGGCCAAAAAATAAAATAGAGAGGAGAAAGGGAGGGAGGGAGGGAGGGGAGGGATACAAGGGTACAGCCCTCCAAGGTCTCATGAGGTGGTGCTAACGCAGCAGGACATCTTTCCACAGATGCCCACCCTAGTCTAACATGTGCCCTGTATCTCCTAACCCCAATGAGAATTTCAATAGCTCTGCATTCTGTGGACATTTCATTCCCCACCAAATAGGGGCAAGCTATTGACAACTAAAGCACAACAGTTCTGCTTTGCTGAATCATGGTTCATCAAAAAGTGGCATAAGACATTTTTTCCCCCTAAATGCTACCCTGGCTAGGTCAAAAGAAGTACTACAGTCACAAAAAAGTTTTAATTTTTGTTAGTGACCTTGTGTCCCAGGACTGACAGAAAGGGAGGATTTAAACAAATAAATATGAAACAGTAGATTTATTGAGGGATACTATAGTATTGTTTCTGATTTGCTTTTTGGTCACCAACATGTTTCTCTTGGGGAATAAAACATCATACATGGCAAGTGGCTGAAGTATAGGGAAATAGTTTATCCAAATTTGGGGAAAATTTTATGGCTACTTCAGTGTGGATTCTGCAAAAAAAAGTTATTTGGGGGACTAAAATGTCCCATCCTGATGTTTGAGGGGTAAAGACATGGACAGGCAATTGTGACTCTCCAGTTGATGTTAGTTTGCCTGCATTGCCAAAAGTGAGGGCTCATGGGAGTGGCAGCCCAACCACATCTGGAGGGCAACATTCGCCCACCTCTCCTTACAAGTGAACATGCATAGGGTTAGGATGTAAGCTTGTAATGCTAAACATATTTATCAGAGAATAAACTGAGTAAGTGAAGTCAATGAGTATTACTTTTGAGCATATTTACTTGTTACTTGATTATGGTAAACAAATATGCCAGGGATTTGTCAGTCCCAATTAATCCACTTTTTCAACTGCTTTTAAGATTTCCCACTTTCTCTTTCCTCCTCCCACTTTCCTTCTTTATCTCATCTTTCAGTTGCTGCAGACTTAATTAAGAGAGAAAGGAGTTTGCACTCCAACAATTCAGCAGAGGGGACAGAATCTTGCCCTTCCCAATGGGCAAAAGCAAATTGCTGCAGTCTCTCCTAGCTGGTATGTTCTTCCTCATTAATATCTTTTACCATCTTGACCACACTCTGATGTTGCTTGACCACATACATCCCAGTGTTAATCTGTGGAATAGTGGAAGGTAGGATATGCTATGCAAAATGTACCTTTTTAAGTTTAGTTCTGGTAGTCTGTTATGTAATCTTTTCGGGCCACAGTGTCATCCATCTTTTGAAATGGTGTCCTTATAGTAGAAGTTAATAACCCGTAAGTCACCCACACATTCCATACATGCATTCACAGCCTTATAACAGCTTTAGTACTGACAGATCACACCATGTTAATAAGACTTTTATCTTTTCTACCCAGGATTGTCCTTCAATTTATCCTGCTAATGGTTGTTAAACTTGGCTTTACAAATCTTCCCCAAGGGCTCCTTGGAGTGGATTTTCTATTAATTGCAAGGAGCAACAAACTTAATTGCTGCACTTGATTAAAACAAGAACTGCCCTATACATAACATTTCTAAGGCATGCCTATTCAAAATTTTAAGAATACAGTTAAAGATGTGATCAAAAACACAAGTGTATAATGACAAACACCTGTTAAAGAAGAGGGATTTGGTCTAAGCTCTCCACCTGATTTAGAACCTAAAATTTAAACATAGGCCAATAGAAATGATGGGTTTTGCTATTATATAACATGTGAAGAAGCACAAACTAACCTCAAGAAAAGAAGCCAGTATAAAAAATAGCTAAGCTTTCATGGATGTGGTTTTACTGATCACCAATATACGGTGATCAAAGGAGAAACTCCCTTGTTTCTCTCCATTGTTACTCTTTTCAAAATTAACTCTTTAAAACATTTATGTTAAGGCTTATCAGAATATTCTGCAGCAATAAATCAGTTTACTGTGTAGCATGTGAAGAAATTGTTGCCCATGTACCATGATCTAAATTTTGTCAGGTGTCCCCACCCTATAGTAGCCTTTAAAAAAAATACTTTCTTATTGTTTTCAAAGAAGTGGCGGAGGTAGTCTCTTACAGCAAAACAGACAAGAAGGGAGGGGAAGAAAAAAAGAGGAAAGTTTTTGCCACTTTCTTCCTTTTCCCCCCTCTCCCTCCCTTCCTCCTTTCTCACTTTATTTTATATACCTCCTTCCTTCCCCTCATTTTTTTTTCTAAGCAGGAAATCCTACAGTGCTTTCTTTTTAAGAAAAAATGGACTGCTACATCATCTTAATTGTCCCTTTCTAAATCTTATTTTCCACTAATTTTACCTGACACAGAAGGTGTTCAGTCAGGATACAATTGTGTACATTTCTGATGCTAGGCAACACAGTAAGACACAGAGAAGCATCTCTTTAGTCACAAAAATAGTAGCACTATAGGGAGATGACTTGGGGTTCTGGAGCCTTCTATTTCTCTCTCCCAGAACATCCTGGCTTTTGCCAGTTTGACTCATTTTCAAACAGCTGTTGAGCTGTGCTGCCAGGAGGGGGATTACATAGCTGATCTCTCTGATCCTGTTGATTCTTGGCCTGAGAAGGATGATCCCATTATGGAATGTGCTGTAGGGGCAACCCCACCCCCTTAGCACAACTGTATGGAACTGTTCCAAAATGCCAAGGAAGGATTCTCCCATCACGCCTAGTTCTTTGAACAACATCACCCCCACACTGCGACACAAAGATGGTGCAGAGTGAAGCAACTTGTTCATGGGTAGTTGTTGGATACTATGGTGGTTACAACAGTGCCCCTCTGCTTATTTCACAAAAGCCACCCTTCCAGCCAGTCCCCCTAATGATTCCCATCATCCTGAGCTGATTTGGTGTTGTGTGGGTAGGTGGATCATCTCACATATTGCCTTCTCATCAGTGCCAGTGGCAGCTGCTGACTCTCAATGTCAGTGGGGAAATGAATCCAGATTTTCCATAACTTTAAAGAACTACCAAACATGCTGAACCTATTTTGGGATTAAGGGATAGCACTTTGGTGAACTTCTTTAAAG
Source organism: Ctenosaura bakeri (assembly GCA_948474755.1). Classification (NCBI taxonomy): domain Eukaryota; kingdom Metazoa; phylum Chordata; class Lepidosauria; order Squamata; family Iguanidae; genus Ctenosaura; species Ctenosaura bakeri. The sequence continues at coordinate 740,964 of CAOLHI010000424.1, forward strand.
CCTGCACTAAAACCTACAGTCCTGCTGACATGAAAGTGTGAATGATTGGTGCACTACAAAAGGAAGAGAACCTGGCAGAGACACAGGCACTGGAGACTGGCACTCTTGTTGCATTATAGCTTTCATTTCTGAATGCAGCCATGCAGAACGGTAGTGGAGAACACCACTGTGTGTACCATGTGACCTGCCCAGAGCTCCCAAACTAACCTGTTTGTTAACCTGTTGCCCTCAAATATTATGGAAAACATTCTAGATTACACTGTCCATATTGGTTATTGACAAACAACTCTGTGGAACTAGTTAACCCAGGAAATTATTTATTCAAAGCCATTCAGTGAGCTTCATGCTGCAGGTCCAAAAGGGTCGTCCATCCATTGTTTCTCAAGAAGACTCACTGAACACCGTACCCAGGTGGGAACCAGCAGCAAGCCATTTCAATCACCAAATGCCATCTAAACTATTATCTCTCAAACACAGGCACCACCAGTAAGGTCTTTTTATATTTCCTTTTAATATCATCCAGCTCACAAAAAGAAAGTGCAGAGTTCTAGCTGACATAGAACACACAGCCAAGGTCCATCTAGAAAAGATGCTGAAAGATTTACAATTGGCTCACTTCTGGTTTTAAACAGGTAAATGCAGCTGTGGATCTCTGATTCACTTCTAGAGAGAAGCATGGAATGTTTAGCCTTCCTGCTGCCTTCTGTTATAGCCCCACTCAAAACTACAGGCTTCTATGGTCGAATTTACCATTTTTAAAAAGTGTGCGACCTGATTAGTTTCTCCCACCATTAATTGCACTGTAAGTTGCACCTTTGTGAGTGGAAAGCTGATACATTCTAAACTAAAGCTGCGACCCTAACTTATTGCTTCGTTTCAGAGATAAACTCCAGATTCTTCTTATTCCAGTAACCTTGTGCTGGCTTATACACCTTTCCCTCCCCAGCGAGGAGACAAAAGAGATCTTCTTGAAACTAGTTATTTGCATCATACTACAAAAGAAGCATACAAAGATTCCACAGGACATGATAAAAACTGCCTCTTGGGAAGTAATTTAGTCTCACTGCTTGCCGTTTCCATTGATGGGACGCTGTTTGCGGCCCTCAGATTCCAGGTAAGCCTTCAGCTGTGGTCTGGCATTAAGCCTCTGCACATAGGCAGCCAGTAAAGGGAAGGAAGACAGACAGTCAGGTGCCAGAACCAGCTGCAGATGCAGTATGTCAAGCAGGTTATAGTCTGCAAAGGAGATCTGGAGAAAAAAGGCAGGTCATGTCAGAAGGGATTGCAAACATAAAATATATCACCATCATCTCTTGCTACACTAAATATGGTACAGTGCACAACAGTGCAGAGGCCAGGGCCAGTTCACAGTCTTCATCTGAAAACAGTTTCCTATGTGTGTTTGCCTGTATGTATGGAATTTTCAATTAAGAAAAAAAGCAGCTCTGCTCAGTTTCAAGAAACACTAGAATTAATTGTTGGATATATAATCAACATAACCTTGATATAAAAAAGACAAGTTACACTGTAAGTCTCAGTTGCTTTTTGCTTGTGAGGAATTATTTAGAATTTTGAAAAATGGTATGTTTCATGGTATAAAGTGGTAAGATGAAAGCATGAGAAAAAATGGATTTTCTTTGCTGACGGGTACTGTAATAGGCTGACATCTGTAGTGGCTAAACAAGCTGTCCACTTATTGAGGGTGCATTTTCAGTGCCTTACACAGATTTCTGCCTTTCCCCACAACTGAGTAAATGATACAAATGAGAAATTGCATATATTTACTCAAGGTACATAATTTTCAAGGGTCATAGAATTTTGATTGCTGGATGCAAAGAGTTTATTTTTATAGAAGAAAGAGTATAAAAAAAATAAAATATACCTCATTTAGGTGAATTACCTGCCCTGGATGGAATAGAACTTTTGCTTGAATGACCAATGCACATTGCTGAATCCATCTCTTACTGGAGACCCAGCTGAAAATAGTTTGGAATAGCTTTGACTAGCCTGCCACTTACAGCCTTTCCCTTAAAACATGGTTATAGTTCACAGGCTGGCAATTTCCCAACTACTGAAATGTGCCTGAAGGTTCCCCTTACAGAGATGACTCTGATGTTGCAGCTAATGCAAAATGCTAACCAGAACATCTTACAAAAATATTTAGCACTTGTTTTAAACGAACTGCTCTGGTTGCAAAAAAGCTTCTAGTCTGAAGTCAATATGCTAGCAATGAAATTTAAACCCCTAACCAGTTTGGGACCTCAAAGTACAAAGGGCTGTCTATCTTCCTATATCCTTGCCCAAGGACTGAAGTATATTGGGGGGGGACTTCCTCTGTGCCCCAGCAGGGGGAGCAGTACAACCTGGGTCACCCTCATTGTGGAATGCCCCCCGCAGGCCTGACTGGAGTTGACACTGGCTTCCTTCTGGCACCATATTAAAACAATGCTATTAATTAAAGCGTTTGGGTGTCTAACAATTTTGTTCCAATCTGTACAGGTTTTAATTTATTGTAATTATTAAAGTTAGTATATTTTAGACTACAGGCACACCTCAGTTAACAAAGCTTATGAGAAAGAAGCTTCTTTTTACAAAATCTTTTTACACCTGTTTAATCCATGCTTTTCTCCTTGTCCTCTGTCTAGTTAAATTTTTAAGCAGCACTAGCATTAGGTGAAGAAGGTCTAGAGAAATGCAGACTTTCAGTGTAAGGTTGCAAAAGCTTATCTGCGGTAAATAACACTTGAATGGTAAAACCGCAGGATTCTACTCTATCCAATCCAACTGTAGCTGCCTTTGGAATCCCTAACTGAGAATGCATGAACAGCAAAACAGAGAGACAAGGGCAGAATAGGTAAGCCACACCAGCTAAGCCCCAGCATATTTAAAAAGCATAGATCTATACAGTGGCCATCAAAATGGAAATTATTTTACAAGTGGAAGCTGGTGAAAGAAAAAAATCCATCCCTGGATGCATTTTGGAAAAAGCCTCGAGTGTTTTGTAGAAAAATCTCAACATGCTTATTTACTCATATAAAGGTCACCTGATCTGGTTGTTTCATTTCACATGTGTAGAATCTTTAGTTCTGAATAAAAAGGTTGCTAATGTACATCAAAGAGCCAGTGCGGTGTAGCAGTTTGGATTTGGACACTGAGACACCAAGGCTCAAATCCCACTGGGCCATGGAAACCTACTGGGTGATCATGGACAAGTCACACTCTCTCAGCCCCAGAAGAAGACAGGGACAAACCCCTCTGAACAAATCTTGCCAAAAAAACCCTCACGATATGCTCACATTAGGGTCACCATAAGTCAGACATGATTTAAAGGCACACAACAACAATAAAAACATCTTCAAGGTTCCTTTTTTGTGAAGGAACCTATCCATATCCTTTCCATAACATTTCTGTATCTGGTACCAAAACTTTTGTTAAAAAAGTAATGCCTAGGAACACATCTACTTTGTTAACTGAGGTATAACTATATTTCAATTATTCTGCATTGTTTTAAATTAAAATTGTTCTGAACTGATTACACTGACTTCAGTGTAATATATACATGTGATAATAAGCAATAATAAAAGTATGTACCAAGACAAAAACAAAATATTGGAATCAGCACCTTATGTGTCAAGTAAACTAGCTAATCCAGATGCTGCTTCCACCGAAAGGCCTGGCTTACCTTTTTGCCTACAATGAAGCCCTTTCCTCCATCATTCTGAGCCAGAAGATTCTCAAAAGGGCGGAGCTGGTCTGGCAGGGCCTGAATGTACTCAGCTTTGCCTGCATCCTATCAAGAGAGCGCAGTCAGCATGAAGAAAAAGTCCTTTATTCTTAATCTCTTTCCCTCCTACCAAAAAGCCCCATTATCTGATCACTTTCATGGAAATGCTGGGGAGTATGAATAAGGAGGGATATAAAGAATACTTCTGAACTTCAGTGTTCTAGACAAGGAAGGATAGGCAAAGATGCACCATCCAAATGGGGGAAAAAGTCTCAGCCAGTATGAGATATCTCACTGCTCTGCAAGACTAAAAACAGCAGTGCTTTTTTTGCATTTGTATTTGCAAAAAAAGGCAAAAGTTTTTTATGTATAAAAAAAGCATTTTCTTCATGAAAGCTTTTCTTTTTGAAGCTTACACACACACAAAAAAGGGTCCAACACAAGAAAAATATTTTAAAAATATGCAAAAATGCATGTTGTTCAGAAAGCAGGGAGAAAACTTTTGTAAATTTACAGTGAAGATCCATATGGGCAAGCCAGTACAGCTTAGCCTAGAGCTCCTTCCAAAATATTGAGAGAACAGGGATGGAACATAATCATTTGGGTTCTGTGTCCCATCCCTCTGTCAGAGAGGACCCCTGCCCTTGGTCAAAGGACTCCTTGAAACAGAAGCAACGAACTCATATATGAAACAAGGTTCTCACATATGCTCCTTTACTACAGGAGGCATTCCCATCTGTGCAGCAATAGCAGAGGAAGAAACAAGAGTTGGATGATGGAGTCCTGAGTCTCCTCTAAGCTTCAGCCTCCCTTCTGCTGGCACCCCTGTGACCAAAACTTTTCAGTACTGAGAATTTAATTGAATTGTACATCAGACTAATTGGAGTTTGAGGGTGTTTTTTTTTTTCCAGACTTTGATTTTGAATTGCAAAGACCATTGCCACTGTAAAGCTACTTCCCCTAATATAACATGGCCTACTGCATTTGCCGGCGTATAAGACGCACCTGTGTATAAGATGCACCCCATTTATACACTGGTAAATACTATTTGCCTGTGTATAAGACACTGTGGCGTATAAGGCAACCCCATTTTCAAGCAGTATTTTTCAGGAAAAAAGTGAGTCTTATATGCCAGCAAATACAGTAATTCTCTCCCCATCCTGCTGTCACTGTCACAGACTCCAAGAGATCATTAACAGCCTGGAATTCTCACAATCTTAACAAAACCAAGCCCTCCTGCTCCCCAGCTCACATAGTTCTGATAGATGAGGCGGATGTATTTAAGACGTAGATCCTCTACTGCATCATTCACCATGTCCAGCAGTGTTGCTTCTCGTGCATCCTGACCATAGAGCCCTGAGCAGCAAAACAAAATTGGTTAGGAAAGGCTGTGTCTTTATCTTCACCCAGATTCTCTCACAATCATATACAGCACATTCACACAGAGAAACACTACTTCCATTTCTCCCTAACTCCAGAAGACTCACAGCTAACCACTGGGCTTTTGTAACTTTACAGTCTTTCCCCAACCTCATATTAAAGCAATGGAGAGGAACACCTGGCTCCTGTGCTTAATCTAGCCCACAGAGGTCCCCTATCCTGCTGATCAATGATCTGGCTGAAGTCCGCTCCCGCCCAAAAGCTCTCACACCACACCAGTGATTCTCTCACCCCAGTGTCCTTTCTGTTTCAAAGCGTGGGCAGGGTGGAATCCTACTGTTTCCTCCAATCAGTGATAAGCAATAACAGCAGTAATGAGCTTTGTCTGCCCTCCCTCTCCCCCAAAAGAGAAAGACACAAGAGCAGGTAAAGCCATATCAATCAATCAACTGCTGAACAAGCGCTCCTGCAGCTACCGCTTGGGACAAGTTTTTTGCACATGGGCTTACCCCAGCCATGAAAATCTCACACATAGCAAAACAAACTCTGCAAGCTAGGTGCCAGCTGCAGGAATGACTCCTTCAACTAGCAGTAGGGGACTGTATTTTGATCTTTTCTTTTAGACATAGAGTAGGTGAAGTCAGCTCCCCAGAGCCAGATGACATGAGGGTGTGTGGGTTAGGACATCATCTGGCCCATGATGGCTTTCATTAGTAGTCATCCAGCCTCCCACTATAGTTCACAATCTCTGCAGTGTGGCATTTCCCTGTTTTAAACCCTCCAGATGTGTTTGACTGTAACAGTCTGTTTAGTTGTAATATTTTGTGTTTATATTCATTGCGATCTATGGTTTTATGAGTACTTTCATGTGCTTCTGTTTGACTTTTATCTCCTGCTCTTGTTTTTGTCATGGTTTATGGTGATCAGAAGCACAACTAGTACTAGTAAGAATACAGAAAAATTACACTTTTGGACTAGAACTTCCAGACTCTTCCAATCAGCTTCGCCAACAACATAACTTGAAAAAGTAATTTATTCCATGTTGTATCATCACTACCCCTCACTCAGTGAAATCTTGGCAACCCACCCAAGAGACGAAATTACACACACATATCCGAAGCATATGCATACATGTCCCCTCACTTGCAAAGACAGCATGCAAACTGATTTGCATCAGTCACATCTGCAAACAACCCCTTCCTCCTCCACCACCACCACCATTAATTACCCATGAGTCATCCCATACCATGATTCCTTGCCAAGTGACGTAGGATAGCATTTGACTGGTACAGTACAAAATCTCCATCTTGAAATCTAGGCAATTGGCCAAAGAGCTGGAAGAGAAGAAAGAGCAGTGGTGGAGAGGAAGGATTAGTGAACAATGTTTCAGTATCTATTCCCATTAAGTGGCCCAGGTGATGAGCCTAGTGTGTTAGAAGGAAGACATAAAGGGCCAGTCTGGAGAGCTAAGTAAAACCCATATCTCAGAAGGAACCTCCCCTCCCCAACTTTCCAAAATGAAACAAAGCTTCCAAAACAGCAGGACTCACACATGATTTCTTGAGGTCTCCCTTCTGCCAAATCTCTCCAGTCACCACATCTTCTGTCCAGTCCTGGCCTTGATCAGCCAACAGCATTCGGGTGGCTTCACCACGACCTGTGAGAAAGAAACCCAAAGCATCACAGATAAACATACAGTATGTGGTAGGAGAATGCATCCAACACGTGGTACTATTTCCACATCTGCAGGCAATGAAAAACACTGGCAGAATGGCTCCTAAGAAAAAGGCCCAGGAAAAATCAAACCAAAGTGTGCATGCATGCCGTCACTACAAAGCATCTGATAAAATCTGTGGTGGTTACATGTGTGGCCCTAAAGCAGGAAAAAGAGAAGAAAAGAAGCACAACTAAAATCTGGGTTCAGCTAGAAGGGCACATTTAAAAATCTTGGCTTGATTTTTGATCTATCAAGTTCAAGTGTGGGGGGGTTGTTTGTTTTTTGTGTTTGGTTTTGGTTTTTTTGCTAGTGAAAGTTGTGCCAGAATATGCCAACTGACTGTACCTTGCCCTCAGACCTCTGACACAGAATGAATTAAAAAAACTTCAGTACATAAATTACAGGAGTAGCTGGAGAGTTATAGGTCTTTTTTTCATTCTGGAAAAATATAGTCAAGTTTAGAATATAATAAGGAATTCAGAGGTGCCCTACTCTTTCAAAGTCTACCAGGAAGCTGTGGATCCAAATTATAGCTAAACTACTGACTATCCTCCAGCTAGCTAGCAAATGAATTTGAATTCATGTGTGAAGTAAAACTAGAGTGGTGGAGATAAGCGATTTTAGACTCTGGGCTTAACTGTCATATGGGAGAATAGTCACATTTAGAACATCGTGGGGATTACTTCATTTAACTCAATATGTGGTAAGCAGACCTCCCTGCTCATCCTGCTGAGTGGGGCCTTGGACTTTGACCCCAAAGTCTTACCTCTCCCAATGGCCTCATTGAGAAGACTCTTCTCTTTGGACCCAGTAGTATCCCATATGACATCTTGAAGTGGTATTTTAAAGAGCCAGTCCCTTCTCCATCCCCTTTGACAATACTAATGATCACAAATCAACAATAACAAGACATAAAGGAATCTAGTAGAACCTTTGAGATTAACTGGGGGGAAAAGAAACTTGTAGCATATGCTTTTGTAGATTCCACTATGCTTCATCAGATGTTTGGAGTCCACAAATCCTGGGCTGGACTTTTCTTTTTTTCTTTTCCTTGTTAGTTTCAAAAGTGCTATTGGATTCTTAAAGCATGAAGTGAAATGTATTGGGGCAAGAAATCCCAACATCACATGAGTGCTGACAGCATCTGAAGCTAACAACTGGGTCATCTACAGAAGGCAATTTGGGATAAAGAAAAAGTGAAAAGGAAGTACTTCTTGCCACGTCACATGAACTGTGGGACTTCCTGCTAAAGGGTATAGGAAGGGCCACCAAACTGGGCAGTGTAAAAATAGGCCAGACAAACTTATAGAGGAGGGAGCCATCAGTTAGGATGGATATATACTCTCTCCAATCAGAGAAGCGGTACTGTATATTGTTGCCCATCAGCTGCTAGGGAGCAAAAGTGAGGGGATGCTGCTGCTCACAGACATTCCCACAGACTCTGGCTGGCCAAGCTGACAACAGGATGTTTGGCTCCACAGTCTCTGGTTCTGATCCAGGAAGACTCTCCTTCCTATTTTTAGATAAGATTTCCAGATCTCTACAGATGAAGACTTCTGCATTTTCCCTCTTCCCTCTGGACTCAGGAGACTGTTGCCTACTAAACCTGTTGCATATCCTCAGTCTGCAGTCTGTTCCATGTTACTCATCAGGCTTACTTTTGAATAAACAGAGGGACAGAGAACAGGATTTGAAACCTCACATTCTCCATGATTCCAACACTTTTTTTTCTACAAGAAAGAATCCAAAAAACCTTGCGGGTTTGCAACAACCTTGCCCCACTCCTTTCCTGCCGCCCATCAGCCAAGTGGAAAGAGCCCCAACCCCAAATATGTCCCTTCATACACAAGCCCCGAAGGCCCTTTCACACTACACATTAATTTTACTGCCCTGGTTCCATCCCATGGAATCCTAAGAGTTTCAGTTTAGAAAGACAGTATTTGAGCTGACTCAGCCAGAGAGGATTGTGGATGCGATTGGTCTGGAAACCAGGGTTCGAATCACTGCTTAGCCACAGAAACCCAGCGGGTGCCCTTGGGCAGGTCACACTCTCTCAACCTCAAAGGAAGCCAAAGGCCATCCTCCTCTGAACAAATCTTGCCAAGAAAACCCACTGATAGGTTCGCATTAAGGCTGTCCTAAGCTAGACACAACAACAATTTCAAAGAGGCTTCTTCCATGTCCCCTCCAGCCAGAGAGCTATAGAGCCTCTCCAAACTACAAATCCCAGGATTCCATAGGATGCAACCATGGCTCTTAAAGGCGGGCTGCAACTGCGTGGTGCCACAGGCCCTGAGCCCCCTGCCTTATCTTCCTGGAGGGGAGAGAGTGCATTTCTACACTAGACTGTTATAGCGTTATTATTCCACTTTCAACATCCTATGGAATCCTGGGGTTTGCAGTTTAGGGAGGGGCTTTTGAGGCCCTTCCCTAAACTGCAAACTCCAGGATTCCATAGGAGGTTGAAAGTGGAATAATAACGCTATAACACTTTAGTGTGGAAATGGGACTCGAGAGGGCGAGTGTGTGTGTGTGTCTCTCTCTCTCTCCTAAGCACTCACCGCGAACAGGAAAGTAGCTGAGCTTGTATCTGGGAGGCACTGCAAAGAGAAGGAAAGCGCGTTGATTAGCGAGCTGCCCCCACCGCCCCTTCTCTCCTTGCTTCCCTGCCTCCCGGCCCCCGGGGACGCCATCCGAGCACAGTCACAGGCGAGTAAGCCCCACGGGGCTTGTCTCTGGGCAGACCCGCACCCTTCTGCACCCTTTAGAAGTATTCCCAAAGCGGTCTCCGCTGTGTCACCGCCCTCCCAGCCAAGCCTAGACGCGCCAGCATTGGCGACGGGGGCGGCGATGTACTTACTACTCACTGTCGGAAATGGCACCCGTCGAACGAGCTGCAGAAGTCGAGCCGGCCTCTCCTCTCTCTGGAAGCGGCGACCGAAGCGGCGGCTCAATAAATCCCCGCGCAGAAAAGTGCTGAGTCACGCTGCCACAGCAGCTCTTGGGCCCGGGTGGTTCTTAAAGGCGCAGCCGACTCAAGGCATCCGTGGGACAGAGCCCGTTGCGTTGGCTTAATGATTAACTTTTCTTCCAAGGACGTTGGAACCCAGACCCTGGCACCGAGGGAAACTGCTTATTTCACCGCCACTCAGCGTTCTCTGCCTCAGGAAAGAAGAAGAAGGCGTGGACTTAGGATTTCCCTCCGTTGAAAGCTGGAGGCTCCATATTATGTGCTTCAAAGAAAGGTGTCATCACACCTTTTCAAGTTTAACGTGACGATTATTTAGCTACTATATGTATTACTATTATTATTATGTTCTTCTCCTCCAGAGAGGTAGCTGTGTGGGGGTTTTAATTCGGAGGGAGGAAGGGGGTTGTGTGTAATAATAATAATAATTATTATTATTATTATTTATATCCCGTATTACTGTATTTGCTGGTGTATTTTTTTTTCTTGAAAAATACTGTTTGAAAATAGGGTGCGTCTTATACGCTAGTGTACCTTATACACTAGCAAATAGTATTTGTATAAATGGGATGCATCTTACGCCATTTCCGCACTAGCCGCACTAGCCTGTTATAGCGCGATGATTCCACTTTCAACCTCCTCTGGAATCCTGGGGTTTGCAGTTTCGAGAGGGGCCGGCTGGAAATGGCCAGAGTGTGTGCAGAAATGACCAGTGCAGAAATGGCCAGAGTATGTGCGGAAATGTCCAGTGTGGAAATGGCCAGAGTATGGAACAAGGGTCAAGAATCTTTGACCCTCTATGCTTTTAGACCTAAGTTTCTAGGAAGCATAGATATGACAACCAAAATTAAGGACTTATAGCAGACCTTTTAGATTATTACATGGGTTACAATCTTGTGCATATTTCCTTGGAAGTAAATCAGCCCCTCCCGAAGCTGCAAACCCCAGGATTCCAGAGGAGGTTGAAAGTGGAATCATCTTGCTATAACAGGCTAGTGCGGAAATGGCCTAAGATGCTGGCAAATACCGTATGTGCCTTTGAGTCGCTTGTCGACCGAGGCGACCCCATGAATTTCATAGGATTTTCTTCGGCAAGGAACACTCACAGGTGGGTTTGCCATTTCCTTCCTCTTAAATATAGCCTACAGCACCTGGTCTTCATTGGCGGTTTCCATCCAAGTGCTTAGTTTCCACGATCGGACGGGATCACGTGCCTTCAGGGTGTTTAGGCAGGGTGGGTTACAGCAGGTATATACCAACAATTTTGTACCACCTTAAAAGAAAAGCCAAGCCTTCTTTGGTTGCTCTTACATAACGCTTGAAGCGGAGCGTAGGTGTACAGTACTTTGCTATATTTTGAGCCCCTCCTTTTCCGAAGGTACATCCACTGTAATTTTTTCCCTTTTTGCCCTCGGATCCTCTACTCTGCACGTGGCATACAGCCTGATGTAGGCTAGAAAGCTCTTCCTGCATTTAAAATGGGCAGGTGTTCACCACTGGATCAAATTATCACTCCTGCATAATGGGAACTGCAATCCTGTGCAGTCATTTACCTGAGTGACTAAAATCCACCAGTCATGTCCCCAGGAAAAAACTAAAGGAAGAGGAGAAATTGTACTTTTTTTATCCTTAAGCTTCTTTCAGCCTTTTAATTTGCACCAAGAACTTGGGATGTGGGAAATGTTTTGTGTGGTAGCATGCCCTGGGGCCTCTTTATTGAAAATGAGCTGTGTGAATTTTTTCCCTTTTAAATTAGGAGTGGTGGGGTCCTAAGCATGGGCCAGGGTGAGCATTCTGCTATCATTAACTCCTGACTCCAGTGGTGTGAAGAGGCTGATATAATTAGTTGTGGCTGTTCAATTGCATGTATTCAATATGCCATCAGTTTATTATAAAGGATACACAGAATGGATCAATTGCATCCTGAATTGGATGTAGATTTATGCTAGAGCAGGGTGGGCAATGGGTGGCCCACCATCTGCATGTGACCTCAGGGCCTATTTTGCGGCTCCCAGGGCCCCCAGGGGATCAAAAATGCCAACACTTTGTTTTGCTCCGAAATGCCCTCCAGGGGTGTGGAGTGCATTTGCACTATGTTTAGAGCCCCCCTGGACCCCCTAGGTCAAATAATTTTTTTTACATTTTTGGAAATTTTCAAAAACCTCCATGCCTTCTAGGGAAGCCCTTTTTGAAACAGAAAGTGAACAGAAAGTAACTTCCACTCACTTCTTGCTGTTAGTATTTGGTGTCTCCTAAGCCTAAAATGGCCTAGGAAGGCCTCCAAAACATGGTGAAAATGTCCCCCATCTTCCGTAGGTAATATTTGGGGGTTAAAAAAAACCCAAAGTAGGTATGGTGGGGGTGTAGCCCTCCACAATCTCCTGGGGGAGCAGTGTGCTCCCCATCTTTCCACAGTTGCACACCCTTGTCCTAGAGCCTACATAATCTTATTGTATTCCCACCTGCTCCAGCCACACAGTGAGTGCTGCATTGGTGCAGTGTCTCAGGTAGCAGACTGCTATATGCTTTTAATATTCATGAGCCAGAGAATTCATATTTTTATTAGTGTTAGAGCAGTAATTGTATTCTGTCTTTCTTCGAAGGAAATGAAGTCTGCATTATCTCCCCACCCCCTGGGTTTGCACAACAACCCTGTGAAATAGTGACAGGCCCAAGATCCCCCAATGAGCTTTACAGCTGAGTGGAGATGTGAACCTAGGCCTGCCTGGGCTGAAACTCTGTCTGCTACACCAGTAGACAGGGACATTTCCATACTACGTTGTTAGAATTATCAGCCAGAGAGCTCTTTGGCCTCAATAAACTATAAGCCCCAAAATCCCATGGAATGTTGAAAGTGGAATAATAGCACTATAACAGTATAGTGTGGAAATGCCCTAAATTGACTATATCCACTGTACTCAATTTTAGCACTTAGATTCCACTTTAACTGCCATGGTGCCATCATTTGGAATCCTGCAATTTGTAGTATGATGAGAGACTAGGGCACTCCTTTGAACTAAAGTGTTAGAGATCTCTGGAAAAGAATTCTAAGTATCTCATAAAACTACAAATGCCAGGATTCCATAGGACAATTAAAGTGCAAGAGACATAATTGGGTAGTGTAGACACACCCTATATCTATTTTTAGAGAATAACAAATGCTGACCTGAATTAACAGTGAGCCCCCCTTTATCATTTTCCCCACTTTTATTTGCACCTTCTAGCATTCTGCTCGCTATACCTGCAGCCATTTCAGCAGGGCCCCCATTTTAAATTGCTTCTCAAACCCCATTCCTTCCACAAAGCTTTTCTCAGTACAGCTTGGCTGGACTCCTCTGCCTTTTATGAATCCACTTTCTTCTACATCCTACGTGTGTCATTTCTTTACAAATCAAGCCTCTGCCTTGTTGTTGTTGTTGTTGTTGTTGTTGTTGTTGTTGTTGTTGTTGTGTGCCTTCAAGTTATTTCTGATTTACGGCAACCCTGAGGTTTTCTGGGGCTGAGAGTGTGTGACACACCCAAGGTCATCCAGTGAGTTTCCATGGCCTTGTGAGGAATTGAGCTCTGGTCTCTTAAGGTCATAGTCCAGCACTCAGACCACTATACCATGTTGGCTCTCCTTACTCCTTTGTTTTCCCCACCCTACTCTGCAGAGGCAGTTTTGGTGATAACCAGGTTGTTTCTTGGAAATACACAGCTCCTAACGTTCTCTTGCTGCAACAGAAATCAGAAAATGGTACAGAATCAGCAACTGCAGAAGGGAACAGGAAGTAAATGGCAAGTGCTGCATTGTACAGTGACCCCTCCACTTTCATGAGGGTTTGGGGCCCAGAACACTTATGAAAGTGGAAAAACTCCCACTCCCATTCCATTGGGGCTCCCCCTTCCCACTCCCATGCAAAATAGAAGGGAATAGGGGGTGGGGCAAGCCTCACATGAGCTTTCCTTTCCCTTCCTAGAGCTTCCCCTGCCATACCTATGTATTTTGCTCTGGCACAGAGAACTCACACAAGCCTTCCCCCACCCCCATTCCTTTCCATTTTGCATGGCAAGGGAAAAGAGGAAGTTCCAGAGGGGGAAAGGAAGGTTCACATGAGCCTTGCCCCACCTTCCACTTCCTTCCGTTTTGGCTCAGTGTCAGTTCTCTGTGCCTGGGTAAAATGCATGGGAATGTGAGGAAGAGAATGTGGGGGGAAGGAATGCATGCTTGTGAATAGTCAAATTCATGAAAGTCAAACCCACAAATGTGGAGGGACAACTGTAGTACCAGATGAGGACACAGACAGAAAGGCAAACAGTTGCTACACCATAGTGTAGCCCAGGCAAAGGCCATGGAGATTTACTTCCCCTTGCAAAAGACCTGAATCATTATTATTATGAGCTGTCTTTGGCTACTGTCTCTTTCTCCTGGGCACTCTTCTTGCATTTTACACTTGCATTTGTTGGCATTGTTTTTGGAGCTCCTCATCCTTTTGCTTTGCAGATGGTGTCTCCAATGGGAAGCAAAGATAATTCATTCATCTAATGAACTATTTCCTCTCTCTCCTATAATAAAAGAAAGATGACAAACAGCATTTTCCTGGAAATGCATCAGAAATTCCAGGAGGATTCTGAAATAAACTGTATTGTCTAGTGAAAAACTATCTGCTTAGGATTCAGGTACACAGAGGATGCAAGACATCAGAGTCAATTCTGGAGAAATTAGTTCCATTTTTTGCCTATGGAAATATGTCAGCAGGTGGAGGTGACCTCACCAGAAACCAGTAGTGCTATTGGAAGGACAACCATAGAGAAATGTAGGTGTCCTAGAAAACTGCAACTGAAAGCCATTCACCTGCAAGCAGATAATAAGATTGTGCTGGACATCTAAATTACTCTATGTACGTCAGCGTTATCGTGAAATGAGTTGTATTTGTACTTAAATCCTTATATTTTAATTGTAAGTTCTCCTTTTGATTTTGGTCAGTAACATTTTGAGGGGGAAACATCTGGCTGGGGAGATTCTGGGCAAATAAACAACTAGAGGCTTACTTGTTTATGTAGATTTATTTGGAGATTATTTTTACACTCAATCATACATAGTCAAACAAAAATGTTATTACAAAGTAACATGTCATGTACACTTGCTCCTATAGTTGCTACACTATAGTTAATCTGTTTCATTCGTTACACTGGAGCACATCCACACCCTCCAACTGTTCCAGTTTAGCAGGGGCAGTCCCAAATAATCCTCTGTCATTCCACTTTTTCAACTGCTTTTAAAAAGGACCAGTTTCTCTCTTCACCTTGCACTTTTTCTTTTTGTCCTCAATTATGTCCATTGCTGAAAAATGAGTCTAAAGTGCAGAAATAGTTTGCATTCAGTTAACTCAGCAAGAGCTAGAGGAAAAGGGGCAGAATCTTGCCCTTCCCAATAGGTACAGACAAAAGCAAACTGCTGCAGCCTCTCCTAGTTTGCATGTTCTTCCTTATTATTAATTTCTGTCATCTTGACCGTGCTCTGATGTTGCTTGTCCTCACGTCCCAGTTTTCATCTGCGAAATGTTCGAGACTATGCATACCTGGTAGACTAGATAAAACTGAGCAAAGGCAGTCCTGGCTGCCACTGCTACTTGAGGCTCTGCTGGATCCCAAAGACTGCCAACCTGAACACCTCATCCTTCAGGGGAATGCTATACCATCTAGAACAGGTTGAGCTCCAGCCTCAGATACATGCATATGAGTTGCTGCATACCACTGTGTGTGTGTTCAAGTTGCCTGTTGATATCACCATTAATTTCATAGGATTTTATTAGTAAGGAATACTCTCAGAAGCAGTTTTGCCAGTCCCTTCCTCTGAAATACAGTCAGCCCTCCACATTTGCAGGCTTCACTTTTGCAGATTTGATTATTCATCGGTTATTTGCTGTCACCTCTGCTGCCTCTCTATGCCATTTTTAACAGGTTGCAAGCTTTGTGAGACTGAGAAACTGCAAATGATGCTTGTAAGTCTCCATTAAAAATGGTGTGGGGCAGCAGTGGAGGTGGCAGTAAGCCCCACCAGCCACCCACTTCAGCCTTGTGAAGGAACCCTGATGCCTCAGAGGAATCTACGGTAGGTTGAATATGGTGATTGTACTTTTTTGTGTGTTAAATATGGTTTGGAGAGCCCTAGAATTATTCACTTTTTTTTCACTTTCGCAGGGATCCTGTGCCTCTAATCCTAGTGAATATGGAGGAATGACTGTATAGCCTACAGCACCTGGTATTCATTGATGATCTCACATCCAAATACTAGCCAGGGCTGACCTGCCTGAACATGAGTCACCAGTGTGATGCTGCAGCAACGAAGGTGAATGCTACTTTAGCCTACACTGATAGAAGCATAGTTTGCAAATCAAGGGAAGTATTAGTCCCATTATACCATGTCTTGGTCAGACATCAACTGGAATATTGCTTCTGGGCACCTCCTTTTATGAAAAATATAGACAAGTTGGAGCAGGTTCAGAGAGGGTAACAAGGACAATAAGAGAAGCAGGGAATAAAACATATGAGGAAGGATTGAAAGAGCTGGGCTTGTTCAGCCTGGTGAAGAGAAGACTGAGGGGTGACATGACTGTACCCTTTAAATGCCTTAAGGGCTGTCACATAGAGGAGGGGGCAGACCTGTTCTCTGCTGCCTGAGAGGGTAGGGCTAGCTCTAAGGGTTTGAAGTTACAGGAGAGTAGATTTTGACTGAACATTAGAAGGAAATTCTTGATAGCAAGAATGCTTCAGCAGTGGAACCATTTGACTGGAAAGGTGGTGGGGTCTTTGGAAGTCTTCAAAAAGAGGCTGGAAAGCTACCGGCTGGGGATACTCTAACTGGAAATCCTGCACTGAGCAGGGGGTTGGACTCAGTGGACTGTGGGGCCTCTTCCAACTCAAGGATTCTATTTTATGACCTTGCTCAGATTACAAAATCAGATAGGCTCTGGTGCCTTTGGGTATTTAGCTTTACTTTTTGCATTATATCATCTGTTGATTCTGTGTTTGGTGATAGGTGAGGGAACTTCCATTTCAGGAATACCAAATCTATGCCAGAGTAAAGGGATCGCTTGCTCAGAAGCCAGAAGTACCTCTCACTTGGAGCAGTAGTAGCTGCAGATTTAGCCTACAGTATTTTTTTTAGATAGTGTATATGGTGATATTGTTAATTAATTTCAGATGCTGGACAAATGGGAGGGTAATCTGTCTTATTTCTTCAAAATGTGGTAAGAGTGTTCTGTCGCATTTCAGGGCTGTTTTGCTCACACTGGTGAATGGGGGCCATGGACATCTACCTACAACACCCTGCCATGATTGGTGCACACCACAGGACGTACCATTCAACCAGGGAGGCCAGATGCATGCTTTCCGCAATTTGGTACCCCCTAGATAGTCTATATTAAAACTCTCATTGCCTCTTCCATCTAGTCCAACACATCTGGAAGGCATTAGCCTAAGGAAAGGTGTAATTCAGGTTGCTTGCCAACATGGACTTTTAAGAAAGACAGCCTGTCTTCAGAGCCAGGGAATTTATTCCCACATTAGATTTCACCCTTCAAATGTTTCATGCTACAAATGAATTGTTTCTGGATTCTGGCACTGGCAGAGAGTTGGACAGGAAGGCCCATCCAATTCTACTTGCTCAGATTTTTTTTTGCTCAGATTCACACTTTCATTGCAGGCAAATGATATTTTCCATGCATTCTAAGCACAACTATTTTGTACTAGATAAAATACTTTATGAATTAGCAGAGGCATAATTTTAGCAGTTGTTGTACAGAATGTGGCTGTACACAAAGTGTCTGTGGAAGAATCCATTGAACATTGCTTATAATATGAATTATTTTTAATATTTTTATTTTTAATATTTGTATTAACATTTAAAAAAAACAAGAGAAACACTACAAATACAGGAGTCAGGAAGTCAAATACAAGAGTGCCTAGGGACAATGAAAACCATAATGCAGCCCTGCCCCAATTGATATTTCCTAAAAGAAAACATACAAACTTTTTAAAAAAATACATAATACCATATCCCACGTTTCTTCTGTTCCATACTATTACATTCTATTACAACACAGCTTACAACATGAATTATGAGAAGGAGCACCCCAGCCTAAGTACAAATCTGTGCAACGTTGTGACTTTTTAGTCTTTCTTTTAAAATTATTTAGAGCTTAAATATCATCTGTTAAAGACATTTCCAGCTGAGGAGTGCTTTTAAAAATGTTTCTAAAAGGTAAACCTCTGCAAGACGACTTCCACCCTAAGGAGATATTAACAATCCCCTTATCGGCCACTTATTTTTTCTTTTTAGTTATTTCCCTGATATTTAAAAGACTGAAAGCTGCATCTAGCCTCTTTCAGGAGCTGGAATGCCCAGTTATCATTGAAATAAGAGGGGAACAGCAGTGCCCCCTTCCTTGTCAGTGTGGTATTGCCTCCATTACATATACCACTGAACTGAAGCATTGTGGGGCAACAAACTCAAATGCAGTTGTAAGAAACTGTGCTCTTGTAAGGAAAGAAAAGTCTTTAGTTCCCTAGTACTTGTGGTGACCCAGAGAGACTTTCTGCCCTAGCAGCATCTGCAAGCTGCATGAGCTGTAAAAATGCAACAATGAGACACGCATAAAAATGGCACACACCCCAAACAAAAAGAAATCAGAAAAAGCAGAAGCAGTTGATTTTTTAAAACTAGCTCTGCTTTTGAAAAAGTAATTAAACAGTGCAGAGGATGCCTCCAACTTATTTACAAGGTAAATTTTTGCTCTTGGAAACTTCCAAGAGTGGCACTTCACCCACTTTTTCTCCCTTGGGTGGTCTGGAGAGAATGGAGATGTTGAGGGCCTTGTGGGGCCATGCCCACCTCATCCTAGCAGGCAGGAGTTTCTTTCCCAGATAATTCCTCCTGCTTCCTTCCCCTGACCTGAGCCAGGGAACATTAAGACTCACCCCAGGAGTCTTTGCATTGACTAGTTAGGTGGGGTCCAGTTACCATTGCCACTGGAAAGAAGCCAGCCTTGCACTGAATAAACCATGAGATGTCTGCACAACAGCACCAAGTTGCAGCGCTGCCAGGAACCTCATCTCCACCATCCAGAGGGCCAGGGAGGTGCCAAGTACTACAGGTGGGGCCACAAACTTCTTTTACAGAACTGCTGAGACTCCTGCTTTGAAATGGGAGGGCTGTACAGGAGGTGTGGCAAGGTGAGGTCTCTCCCTGAGGGGGTAGGTGAATGAAAGAAAGAAAGGGGAATGGATACAGCGGGCATAGGAACAAAAGGAAGTACCTTGCAAAGGCCAGAAAACTGCTGCCAAGAGACTAAAAGAGGAGGAAAAGACTTTTTAATAGGGAGAAGTCATTTAAAATCAGGCTGCTGGGGGAGGGAGAGCAATGAGGTAAGGAGCAGGGGCATTTTCTACCCAAAGCATCTGTCCTCCCTCATTTTCTTATCATGCCCCTTCCTAGGATGTGTGACTAATGCAGGGCAAGCCATGGAACCCCACACTACTGCTCAATCTGTGTCCCGATGCCTCGGATACCTCTTGAGTTTCCTGCTCCAGGGGGTTGTTTTACTCTTGTTTGCATCATTAGTGAAAAGCAGATCCAGGCTGGGTCATGTGTCTGACCTGATAAGCTCAGATTCCCTCCCTGTCCTCTACATCAATCTCACTCCCTGCAATAATAAGAGAACTTGATTAGGTTTGGATGGAGTGTGGGGAAGGGCTGTGGGAGAATCAAATGCCCCCTCCCTCCCACTCCTAGGCTAGTCCCTGGACCTGGGGAGCACCAGGGTTGATCCCTTCTAAGCGGATTTATACAGGAAAAGTCTCCGAGAGAGAAAGAGCAAAGAGGAAAGGTGCATCAAAGAGCGAAGAATAGATAAGGAAGAGAGCAAGTGGATGAGGGAGGAGAGAAGAGAGTTTAAGCAGTTTAAACTCAGAGAAACAGTTTGAGAGGGAGAAAGGAACAGAAGAAAGGAGAGAGGAGACAATACATGGGGAGAGCAGGTAGCCAAGGTGTACAGATAGGTGTTTGCATTCCCTTAGAATTAGATATCAAGAATTATGGCTGTCCGGCAAGAAGGGGTGTAGACTGTGTGCATGTGTATATACACTCTATCTATCTATCTATCTATCTATCTATCTATCTATCTATCTATCTATCATCAGTGCACGAGTGAGTGTGGCAGCACTGCATACTTGTGGCAAGCAATCTGCACCAGGCAGCAGTAAAGCAGTACAAAGCACCAGCAGGGAAGAGGAGAAGAAGCCCAGGAATGCACTATAGTACTGCTCAGGGGTACATATAACAGGATGGGACCCAGGGGGAAAGGCAGAGGGAGCATGGAGAGGGATTAGGCCTTCCTCAAGAAAAGTCTGGGAGTGTGTCTTCTTGGAGGGACAGATAACCAAGCACCCAAGGAGAGGTGCTGCTCTTTGCCCAGCTCTCAACATGTTCTTTTTTCTCCGGGAGACTCAACGGCTGAGCAGCGAGGCATCAGAGTTGCGGGCATCCCGGGGCCCCTCCCAAAGTGGTTCTCACCGGCGGTCTGAGAGCAGACGTTCCCGCAGGACAGGAAGTCAGTCCCGGGAAGAAGACAAACGGTTCATGGAGTGGCCCAGGTGCAAGAGCACTTTGGAGGCAGCCATGGCTACTGCCACCCTAAATGACACCCACCACAGGATGGAAAAAGAAGGAAACTTGGCTGGAGCCAGCAGTGCCAAGCGGGAACCATTACAAGGGCCAGTATCAGCATCAGGAAGGGCTGGTTCAGCTCCTACAGAAGAGGAATGCCCAAGCATTTGGGAGATGGAGCCTGTCCTCACCGCTGTCTTTGGGCAGGTAACTGGGCTGAGGGAAAGCGGGAGAGATGGCCAATGGCAAAGGAGGGCAGGGGGCTGGCAAGGAAGAAGCCATGGCTGAAAGCTATGTACCAGGTGTTCAATGGAAGCAAGAGGTGAAGGAAGAAATTTCTCAGGGGCATTCTGTAGTTTTCTTTTCTCTCATATGAATAGGAGAAGCTTATATATGGACTATTGTCTTCTGCTTCCTCTCAGACAGAAGGAAATACCCCAAACTGTAGCACTGGTGTTTTGAGACTAAGGACTGAGCTTAACCAAAGAAGTCCAAGAAATGAGGCTTATACACTATTGCTGTTGTGTGCCTTCAGGTCATTTCTGACTTATGGTTACCCTAGGACAAACCTATCATGGTGTTTTCTGGGGCTGAGAGTGTGTTGCACCTATGGTCATGTTTCCACAGCCAAGCAGGTCTCTAGGTCATAGTCCAACTCTCAAACAGCTACAGTACACCATACAATCAGTTCCCCTAGCTGAGCTGAGGGAAGTGCAGGAGTAATCCATGCCCAGGTTTTCCAGGTATGGGATCCCTTGCTGTCTCCCAGTTTCTAGAAAACCTTGAGGACCAAGCTCCTAATCTAGTCATCCAGGGTGTAGCTTTTTCTTTATATGTTATTTGTTATAAAGGTTACAGAGATAACATGAGTAAATACTCTCAGAGGAACTCGTTTGCAAGAGGAAGTATACAGAAAATGCTTGTCACTGGACATTCACTTGCCTTAAATGAATCCTCGTTACCCATTCAGGCCAAAGGTGGTAGACTGGATTACCACATTTTGCCTTTAAAATAGCCGCCATGGTGGCATGTGAAGTACCCTCCTTTGCTGAGCAGAGGTGGGAGTCCAAGATCAAGAGCGAGTGCTGAAAGCAAAAGAAAGCTGAGTACAGAAATAACAACTTACAAATAGTGTAGTGACACTTTTTGGTACAAAAGATGGGATGAAGTTACACTTCAAAATTATTGTAACAAGTGAAAGTGTCTCTCCTCCACTCCTTCTTCTCTTTTTCTCTGGTATAAAGAGTATCATTTCCTAGTTACTTTTAAAGTTACCTTTAAAGGGTATTTTAAGGCACTTTAGAAGCAATCTGAGTGGAATTTTTAAAGGTTTATGCTATTTTTAATTAATCTTAAAGATTTAATTTAAAAAAAATAAGAGGACTAAGAGGAAAAATGGTCTTCTTCATATTGTAATGAGTAAAGGAAGCAAATTAACATCTGGCTGAGGCTCCATCAGCTGTTTAAGCTGGTGACCAAGCTGATTCCACTAAGATCACTACACGCACAGGGTGTCACTGACCATTTAGCAATTGAATGCCAGCTGCAAACCCAGATCTCTTCTTCTTCTTGGTACCCACTGGAAAGATGCAGGGCTCCTTCCCTTCTGAGCTAATTCTGAGACAGCGATACCTGGCTGCTCAGACTATAGGCCCACTTCTTCTCGAACACTCTGAAATTTAACGAAAAAAGGTAATATGTACAATCTTGGGAGGAATGCACCTCAAATGTGACCAATGGCTAACTGAATCCAGTTTATTTGGTATGTGATTGATCAGTAGTGTTTCCTTTCCTTAAAAAAAAATTACAGGAACACCTCTGCTTGAAAATGACACCTCCTGGTAGAGAAGCTTCACAGCATCCCAAACATGTATCAGACAGCTCAGATGTGAAATTGATACACTTTGTACCTATGAGGGTTGCCAGATCAACAGCATCCCATTCTGTAAGATTTCAAGCTCAAAACCTGAGACCAGGTTGTGCCCTAATGATGTTGCAGAGGGAAGTCCTTATAATGTCACAAAGCTGCAACAGTCAAAAGTTAGGAGGGAACTGGAATTGCTTCTCCATCACTGCCTGTGGAAAGAGGCACAAATGAGCCCAGAATCTGGCAAAACCTGACTAATGAAGAAATATAGCAACCCAGAGTAATTGGAGGGGTGGAACCCCTTTAGTGGGTGAAGAGGTGGCAAAACATGTCCTGCAACTGCAGCGGTCAACACCATTTCCATTAGAGCTCATATCCCACACAGTGTTACCTACAGCATCTGTGGCACAGTGGGAGGTTTGGTATTTTTGGTAGACCCTGCACTGCTGCTTCCAGGAAGTGTGCAACAAGAAGGCTCACATGGAATGATGCTGTTCTTGTACTCCTTGCCTTGCTCTGAATGGAATTGTGCACCCAAGTGCAGACATCCATCAGGTTTCTCCCTCATTCCACATACAAACACTGTGTTGAGTTAGTGAGCTCTGATACCAGCCAGGAATGGGGGAGATGGGTGCCACCTCATGTACAAAAATCAAACTATCTCCTTCTCCAGTGCTGTTCACTCTGCTATTTGCTCTCCTGCTTGGAAGAGTAAAACTATTAACTGAGACTTCAGCTAGTGCCTGGAGAACTGGCAACACTGATGCCAGCCCAGAGGGATTCTTTATTATTACTTTATAAATTCTGGATTTGAGTTCAAATTTAAGACCACGTAGTGCTGGTATTTTTAGAAGCCCTAAGACAGTGGAACAAGCTGCACTTGAAATGCTTCCTGTCTCACTTCTCCACTTACCTCTCTCTTCACTTTTGATAAATTTCTTCTCTTGGTTGCTTAGGCAGGCAGACTTCTAAGGCAGATCAAGGCAGAATTGAATCTTGAATTGAATCTTGTTTATTTGTTTGTTTTTTAAATAACACTGGACCGTGGGGTAGGGATGAAACCAGATATAAAATAAGGTTGGGGCTGTCACCACCTACTACATTTCATTGACCATACACTGGTCTGACTTTCATAATCAAATGGAAATCTATAGTTAAGATACTACACATCAAGGATTCTAATAGCCTAAGTTTGGCTATGCAGGCAAGGTTAGTCTTTCTTGTTGCTGTTATGGAATTCCCAATTAGGCAGTCTGAAAGCCTTCTTGGACTATTAAAAATTATCTAGTGGTCCATCAATCCACTCCTTTCAAAGGAAACTGGTGGAAGAATGGAGGGAGAGAGGTACAGCAGTTGCACTGTTCCTCTCTTTCAGAGCTTAAAGAAATAGCTATTATCACCAAGTACAGATGATCTGACAATCCTATCTGAATCCACACTGTAGATTCATGTCTCAGATACAGGAAACATATTCTTCTGATGCTCAAATCTATAAGAAAGCTAGACAAAAAAGGTTTGAATTAAATTATTGTTTAATATTTTCGCTTGAATCAGAAAGTTGTGCCTGTTCTCAATTAAAGTTAAAGCATTCCCAAGCATCTGATAAATACAGATAAACATGGAGAGACCTCTCACAGTGAGAATCTCTTCTTTACAGGGAACAAAACACCTTACTGTTTATTGAAAGGGATAGGTGTATGAGATGAATTATATTGTTATCATTAAAGGATACATACAGAATGGATTCATTCACAACTTCAGCTGCATCATATTCCTGCCTCTCCTCAGTTTTATGTAAAGCTTTAGTGGTTAGGCAAGACTGCTCAAGAGTTAGATCAGAACCTTCTGAATTTCCTGGATGAAAGGCAACATCCCTTGTACAAAAGAGATTATTTTGTAGAAATGGGGAAAAGGCACATCCACACACAAAGCCTTCCATATCTTGGTTGATGTACAATGTGGGCTTCACAAATTTGGCTTCAGTGACATTCAAGCCACAGGCAAATAGCTATGAGAACCATCTTTTTTTGCAAATAAAACAGTATGTTTTGACGAGCCCATGACAGCCTGAAATAAGGTCACAACCAATCTAAAGCTTGGAGAATCATATAGTTCTTATAGGATATCTCCCTCAGGTTAGCATGGGTTTACCTTTATTTTCACATGTAGCATTTGAAGGCCCAGAAGCCAGTCCTCAAAATACTTGGTTTAATGCTCATTATAGAACATGCAAGGTATAGCATATGAGGCAGGTGTTCTAGAGCTGAAATGGATTTGCTCGCCCGAAAACCCTTCCTATAAATTCTAGTGCCAAATCATATTGAAATATTTAATAACGTCTCTGATATTTTGCAGTTGAGTTCAAAAAGTATGACTCACAACATGCCCTTCCTAATAAGGGGTTCCATTCATTCATTCATGGTTATTTTAGGCAGTCTTCAGGGTTGATAGCATTTTGCTATCCCCTAGCCCAATTGTGTTTCTGAGTTTTTAATTCCGAATGACATGCAATACTATGTGCTACTGGGAATGCCCATTAGACTGTTTGGAAGTTCTTTATTTGTTTACCCCTTATTTTTATTTTATTATGGTAGAAGCTAGATTTCCACCAAGCACACTGTTATCCATTAGTTGTCCTTAAGTGGTCCCCAGCAAGATTGATTGTTAGAAGGAATGGTATTTAATAATTCCCTTCAGTGTATATGACATGAAGTTAATATTTGATAGCACCGGATTATGAACATGAAATGTGTTTGATATGTGGTAGCACTTGAATATTGACAGGCAATCTTGAGAAGAAAGCAGAATGCAAAGTAAGAGGCCCAACTTTCTGGAGGAATGGCCAAAGGGAAATTGTGTATGTGGCAGTCAGGGAGTGTGGAGTTACTTCAAGTAATTAACAGGACACACTGTCAGTCTGATCTGAGATTGTTAATAGCCCTATCAGATTTGTTGTTATGTGCCTTCAAGTTGATTCTGACCTATAGTGATCCTGTCATTGGGTTTTCTTGACCAGATTTATTCCGATAAGGTTTGCCATTGCTTTTTTCTGAGGCTGAAAAATTTGGCTTGCACAAGATCACTCAGTGATTTCCATGGCCAAGGAGGGATTCAAATCTTGATCTCCCAGGGCCCTTAGCCCAACACTCAAGCCACTACACAAGTCCGGATCACCCTATCAGAATCCAATAAACATTGTAACCCAGGGAATTTTATGACTTGTAGTCCAAGGTGGATCACTAGAGAAGACAGACCATTATTCCAAAGGTGACGATGTCTGATGCCTAACATCTAATAGAACATGGTATTTGGCAAATGACTGCACACTGGCATTTAGACATCTAACAAATTCATGCCACTAACCTGTCACCCCAATGAATGTATGAGCTAATATTTTCAGAGCACAAAATGTCTGCTGCTGGAGAGGAAGACAGATGTGACACGTGGCGAATTTTGAAGGCACTGAAAGTGTGTAATGTCTGCCACACTTAAAATGGTATCTCTTTCTTCAGTCTGTATGTTTTAGTGTGCAGGGGAATGTTCGCTAAGAGAAGGGATTTCTGAGGCAGTAAACACTCTCATGTTTGCACTAGTGTGTTGTAATATAAAAGGAAATATCTAATTGGTAATCAGATGTGGGAGACTTGGAGATAGATACCCGTATTTCCTGGCTTTTGTTCCTGACGCTGAATATTTGCTCTTAAGAGGGTTAAAGGTGCTGTGATAGAACTATGATCATTTTTTTTATTCTTGCTGTCAGTTCTCTTGAACTGTAAATCTGCAAACACTATTTGACCAGATACAACAATGGGACAGTTAGAAGGAAGTGTGAATAATTACTCCAGTACAGAGGTGAGCAAACTGCAGAGTTTGTAAAAAGTAGAACAAGCAAGCTTAAAAAAAAAGAGGCAGACATAGCTTAAAAATTAAAAGGAGCAGGTCTGTCACCCAGGAATTTGAGATCAGTATCAAGACCAAACTCACAAGTCCTGTCACATAAGAATCCATTCCTGGCATTCCCCCAAAAATTCTTTCTAGCTGCTTAATGAAAAAGAATATATTTTCTGTTATGAGAAACCTTTTTGAACCTACTGCAAATCACCCACAAATCTGTCCATAAACCTTGACTTACCTTCTGCACATTCTCATGTACTCTGAAAACTATGCCATTTGTCTCTAGCCTTTGTGTTGTAAACCTTTTAAATACTGCAAAAGGATGTGGGCTTCTTTTACATTCTATTGTTGCCTAAAGAAACTTGCAGACTCTTTTTTTCTTCCTCAGTCGCCAAGAAAAGGGTGGGCAGGAAAAAAGAGCTTAATCAAATTACCTGATCTGAATACCTGTTTTCAAAACAATGGTTTCAAATCCATAGGCATTTCCACAAATGACAAAAATGGTTTCATTACTCGTATCTGTACTACAAATACAGAGTCCCATAGATCAGAACCTGCCTTGGATTTTAAAATGCACTCTCTCCCTGCAAATATTGTCCTACATTAACAACATTGACAAGTACTGTATGAGAGATGAACAGACATTTCTTACCCACCTCTATTATGAAAATGCCCCCGTGAGGCTATAAATACAGTGAATTCTGCCCGCTGGTTCACATGTCTTGCAGTCAGCCAGTAAGTCTGACTGACAATCTTGTGTCGTGCATGCTCCACACTCCCCTCCCATGCCACTCTGCCCTCCTGCGTGCCCAGTAATGCTGGTAGGACTCACGGCTTCAGAGCTCAGTGGAAGCGGCCACTCCCAGGAACAAAGATTTGAAAAGCTCTTTGATTGTCACAGGAGATTATAGTCTCTCAGTGCTCCCAGAGGGAGGGGAGGATGGATGAGTGGGTGGGTGTTGGTGGTCCAGGAGCCCTTACTCCTGCTTGGCCACCAGCCTCGCTCTCAGAGGGGCTTCTGGTTGGAGGCAGGGCAGACACAGAGGAGGTGGGGCTTTCCTTCCTGGGACACACTGCAGGGTTGAAATGCTTGGAGGAGGAAGAGCTGCCTTGCATGGCCCCCATTCTCTGCTTTAGCACCATCTATGATTGAGTTGGGTATAATCCTCAGGATTATGGCTCTGGCCCACGCCCTCCTCCCTCCCCCTGTTCACTTTCCCTTAATATTCTAGAGATATTCAACAATAAAAACCCTGAAAATCCCCAAAGCGTCTAAACCTCCGAGGAGGAGAATCACTTGTTACTATAAAAAAAACGCTCTTACTGTCGGCAGTACCAGCTGCCTCTAGCCCCGTACTGTGCTCTGCGGGATGGGGGGGCCTTAGCAGAGATGGGCAACTGCACCAAAACCCCAGGCAAGCGGCTAACCAAGGTAGGGAAAGGGAATGGAGGGGGAGGGTGGCCCCTTTCATCCTGTCATCTCTATGCCTCTATGTCAAACCATCACCACCCCTCCTGGTATGGCTGGTTCTGTATGTCTTTGTCTGTTCCCCTCATTTCCCCCTTCCTGTCCCTTGATGCCTCTCAGTAGCTAAACCCTTGGGTCTCAGGGTTCTCCTAGGAGATGTGGCAATAAGAATGCTCACTTTGGTGGCCATTTATATCTAGGCCCCTCTGATACCACTCCTTCATCGGCCAGTAGGGTTGCTGGGTAAAATAAGGACAGAGCTTCCATACCGTTAATAGTTGTGTAGACGAGGGAATTTCAGCAGGTGAAATTCCTGCTGTAATTCCCTGGGTTAAGGTACAGGAACTCTGCCCCTTATTTTACCTGGCAGCTTTACCCATCAGTCTCAGGCTGATGAGGTACTGGGACATCATACCTGACTCCAAATTATTAAGTTGAGGCCAGGGATGAGTTTGGTAGAACAGCATATGCTGAAAGCTGAAAGGTCTCTTTTTCCCTCCTCAGTCCCACTCTTGGTATAGATCCTTTTCTCTCTTTTTGCATCTAAGCAAAAATGTATATCACACAATACCCTTCTCCTCCTTCTCCTTCTGGCGTACAAGCCCTGCATTTCAATTGGGCAAACACAGATTCAACCAGGTAGGCATCACATGACCAGAGAATGCTGACCCTATGGGAATTTGGTAGCCCTAGGCATGGAAACTCCCACACAGTCCTGTGTGTTCTGAAGAACCAACCTCGCAGTCTTAAAGGGGATGCCTGTAC
Organism: Ctenosaura bakeri; assembly: GCA_948474755.1. NCBI lineage: Eukaryota > Metazoa > Chordata > Lepidosauria > Squamata > Iguanidae > Ctenosaura > Ctenosaura bakeri. Next base: position 769,395 of record CAOLHI010000424.1, read on the forward strand.
TTCTATATATAGCGATGGTAATGAAGAAGCAGAGAAAGAACATGATTCTCTTTATTACTGCTTGTTTTGTGTGCACAGAGGGTAAATCTGTGTACAGAATTTAGGAACATCAAGTGAGTTGTGAAGGTAATATGTATCGGAGATGAAAAACAAATTATTATTCTCAATGTTGTGTCCTGGAGAAGGAAGTTAAGCACTTATATGCATTCAGCTACGTTCAGTACTCCTTCACATACTTTAAATAACTGAGTATTTAAGTAAAATCAAGGTGGAAGGAGTCCATTAAGATGGGCTATTGTAACTGGGGGGATAAGGACGGAAGAGGAGAGAGTTTGAATGTAGTCTCCAGTTAGTGATTTAGTTACTGCCAATCCAACTGCAATATGGAACTTGAGTAAGAAATAAGGACTTAGTCCCTACAACTAGCATCAGTGTGATTTTTCGGACTGTGATAAAATATTTTTCTTTCCTATCATTGTCCTAGAAGTGAAAGATGCAGTGGACAGAGACTGTTAACTATGGAACTGAAGACTTTGTTGTTGCTGTGTGCCTTCAAGTCATTTCTGACTTAGGGTGATTCTAAGGTGAACCTATCACAGGTTTTTTTCTTGGCAAGATTTATTCAGAGGGGTTTTTGCCACTTTCTTCCTCTGAGGCTGAGAGAGCGTGATTTGCCCAAGGCCACCCAGTTGGTTTCCATGGCTGAGCTAGGATTCCAACCCTGGTCTCCTGGAGTCCTAGTCCAAAACTCAGACCACTATAGCATGCTGGTTCTGTATACAGTATATTATCTGTATAAATTATACAGGTGTGTGTATGCATCTCTCAAGGAGTGCATAGATGCTTCTGTTGGTAGTAGCATGCCCTTTGTGTGGCTATGTCAGGACTCCTTTTGTGAGGTGAGCAGGATGAGGCTTAAGATGTATGTCTTTTAAAAACATCAAGACCTAGGAGCCATGTGTATCTGTGAAGCATGGGACTGTTTAAATGCTGGAGGCACTCAAGAATGGGTGTTGGATAATCTAAGTCTCTCCTGTTACCTTGTCAAGAAAGAGTCTTAATTAGTAAAAGAGAGAAGACATTGTAGCGTGGTTAGGCAAGAAAGGAAATGCCAACCTTGTACGTGTTGGGGAGTTTTTCATGTCTGTCAGTTGCCCATTTTGTGCACATATTGGTACTTTTGTGTACTTTTGTGTCCCTGTCTGTCTGTAGAGAGGTGTTTTTTTTTAGATATCTGTAACTGATTAGAAATTTAAAAAAATCTACATGGGGTCAGATGACACAACTTTCTAGCTCCCTATGTCGTTGAATGGGTCAGCAGTTGGTAGAATGTAATCAGTATTTACTCAGCTCTGGGTACATTTACACAGGGCGTAACACTATGCTACACACATTGATACCAGGGTGCTGCATGTCTTTATGCCAGCCCAAAAGCAGCCTTCCCCAAACTGGTGCATTCTAGATGTATAGGGCCATAGCTCCTGTAATTCCAGACAGCATGACCAACATGGGGGACACCAGTATGAGGGAACCAGTTTGAGGTTAGACTGGAAGAGTCAGTTTGGTGATGGACTGAGAATTCTGTTCGAGAGTTTCTACATGACGACAGTCCCCAGGATTCCTTAGGAAGGGAAAATACTTGTTAATTCGCTTCAGATGTGTGGTGTGTAGACGAATACTAAAAGAGGGAAGGAAATTTGTCGAGATATGTGAATATATCATCTGCGCTCATGTATATTTGTTGCTGTTAAGCTCCTATGTTTAATTATATTATGTATTAATTTGTTGTGTGCGTGTTTGCTTGTAAGTGCTGTGATAATATCTCGGGATGACCAAGAAATTTATATTTGATTGTGGTCTTATCCAGCCTGGATAGACTTCCTAGAACTGAACATACACCTGAACACAATTTGCAATAGGTAACAATACATCAGGGATTGCAATGCCACATGCATAACAGCAAAAATGTGTACTTTAAAAATGTATATCTGAAAAATGTATGTATTGTAGCAAAGGACACACTTGTTTTACTGCTGACTATACAAAACACATAAACTTGAAAATGTACACAAAAATGTGTACATTTTGAAAATGGATGCAGAAAAACTTGTCAGTTTTAATGCAAAATTTGTAATCTGATATACATCTGAACTGAAACAAGCTTTGAGCTGCAAAATGAAGATCTGCCTATTTTTAGCACAGGGTCAGCTACTGTGTTGGGTACAGAATATATTTCCTGCCCTAGGGAGAAAAAGCCCTTCCAGGGGCTTCACAGACTGCCAAAAATGCCAAATGTAAACAAATTAAACAACAACAACAACAACAAATGGAGGTGGCTGAAAGTCCCCTTCTGGTTTTGAAAATCAGGGGGTTTTAGAATGTCATACAGTGCAGAAGGACCCTGAAATCTATTTAAAAGATGAATTGCTGCTCTTTGAGCCTTTCAGGAGACACAATTCAGCCTTTTATGGCCAAAAAGGGGCACAAAGCCAGGAGTGGCACATGCAGCCCCAGGGCTTCACTTTGCCCACCCCTTTCTCCAGTGGCATCATTTTGTATCTCTTTGTAGCTGCCAAGTCCTCCCCACCATCCGCAGCCACCACCTATGGATGTATATCAGGAACAGAAGTGTGTGACATTACTTTGCCTTAGCATCACTGTCTGTCTGTCTTCCAACTCAAAGTAAGACATATCAACTAATTCCTCTGGTTTGCTATCAAGGATTCCCCAAGGACTGGGGGCCATAGTTCTAACTGTGAATTTTCCCTTATCAGTAGTGACACTGAGATAAATTTGGGACTGAGAAAAATGTGAGACTTTTTTGCTCGGGACAGAGGGAAGACGACCTGCCATGATTTCCTTTATATGCTTCTAGTTTTCCTCCTTTGCCCTCCTCCTTTCCACATTCCCCATTACCAAAATCTCTCCTTCATCAGAACTACCTAGGAGCCAGGGCTTGAGCACACTGGCCCTGACAACTGGGGAAATGAGGCTCTGTCTAACCATGCTTGGCTAATTGCAAGCTATGCTACAGGAGAATAAGAAGCCCCCAGAGGCCCCCGGCTCCCCCTCTACCAGCAACGATGTGGATGAAATTATCGACGGCATGTCATATCCCTCACTGCAGAACTACTCAGTGCTGCATGGCCTGGTGGGCCCAGCCTGTATCTTCTTGCGCCAGAGCATCGCCATCACACAGATGGTATGTACTTGTACTTCCACCATTGCTCCATGTAGATGGCACATCAGAGCATAGCTGCCACTGCTCTCTCTCCCCATTTGACCATCACTTATGCTCCCCTCACCTCCTTGGTATGGGCAGTTTCATATTACACTATTATAGCACTTTAGTGAAGCTTTAGAGCTCTCTAGCTGAGATTTCTAAATCCCCCTTCCTTGACTGCAAATCCCAAGATTCAGCTGGATGGAACTACAGCAGGGAAAGTGGAATCATGACACTATAATAGTGTAGTGTGAAAGGGCCTTCATAACTGCTGATGTATGGCACAGATATACTTAAGGTCTGAGCAGAGCTGAACCATGCATTGTTGTTCCCTCCATGAAGACTAATAATCTTACATTTAGGAAGAATCACATACCGTATGTGTTAGATGACAAAGAACAACCCTTGAGTTTACTTTCTGCTGCAAGTGTACAAACTGGGCAGCAAATGTGGGCAGCAGCTGTTCCATCTCTGTACCTATGGAACCATTTCTGTCACAGCTTGTGGATTTTCATGTGGAACCTTTTCCCATATGGAAATGGGCTTGTTAGAAGTTTCCTTCACTGAGTCCACTTCCCATAGGTCACAAGTCCAACAATAAGAGTCACTGACTGGTTGACTGATGATTATGGCATTTGTATGTAGTGTATCAGGTTGGCCTTAGATGGCTTTCAGCTGACTATGTTATCTTCTATCAATTGTGTTGTTCCTATATTACAAAGTAGGTGGGTAAACTGAGGCAAAAAGAGTGAATGACATGCCTAAGGCCACTGGGTGAGCACATGACAAAGGCAACCTTTCTGTCAGGGACTTCCTGATTAGGTGCTCAGTCTCTTAGCCACTCTGTAACACCAGCTTTTGGGCTACTCAGATTCACATTAAGCTTCTGCTGTTCAGAAGACTCTTTGATGTCACTGTGAGGAGTAAGAGGAGTTTTCCTCCAGTTAATCTATAGTCTAAAAGAAATTTACATTGAACCTGACAGTGGTACAACCTAAGATCATAACCTGCCAACATACTTGGGAGGAAGTCCTATTCATCATAATGGATCTTGCTTCCAAGTAAATATGGATAGAAGTAAGCTGCCCAGAGTAAGAGCTGCTTCATTTCACAGAAGGAATGAACTAAGTGAGGAAGACTTCCTTGAGACTGTATTTGGAGTATAGCGTATAACTAGAAGGTCAGCAGCAGAAGTTTGTATGTAGAATGGTGTGGGTGGGCAAAGCAGCCAGTATTTGCTTATTTACTGGACCCCTTCTTTCCTCTTTTCTCCAGGACAGAGAGCTGCGACCAGAGGAGATTGAAGGTAGACTGAAAAATATTATCATATGTATTTTCTTCAACTGTCAGGGCTGTAATCCAACCTCTTAGACTCTACCATTAAGTGGAGCAGGCAGCCATCTCAGGAAGTTGGTTTTTGCTGCCAGCGAAATAGTTGATTGTTTAATTTGTTACTATTGTGTTTTCATTTGCAGGGAGGGAGGTGTTCTTTAGATTTTCTGCACCAGGTACCAAGTAACTTGGCTGCCCTTTAGTATAATGCACCTTAACTTGTGGAAGAGGGCCATTTGCTGTACCAATTAAAGCAGCAAAGTTTATTGGACCAGCTCTGTACCATGGTACAGTTAGGGACAGACTTTTAAATCTAGGTCCAGGGCCCCACACCCCATTGCTTCCCAGAGATCAGCAGATACATGTGGTGGGCAGTACAGGCACTGGGTTAACATGGCCATGTTAAAAAGAAAGAACTTTTAAAACCAAGACACAGTCTGGTTGGGCATGTTATGGATATGGTTAAAGATGCATATTTTATCATAGTTACTTGATCAGTACATTACCTCTTTCTCCAGCAGTTCCTTACTATATGTGTTTAGTATCAGGGTTTCCATTTAATTTGTGCAGCCATGATGGCACTGTAATTTCAATGAGTTTGACATGCAGAATTCCACATACTCTCTTTTTTTCAAAATAGGTTGGCCAAAAGTTTTTTGTGGGGGAGGACTGGGTGCACGATTTGGGGTTTTTTAATGCTACCATAGGAATGGAAATGATGAACCTTCCAGATCTTGTTGGACTGCAAGTCCCATCAGCCCTAGGCTGTATGCCCAATAGTAAGGAATGCTGGGAGCAGCCATTGGATTTAGGCCTGTGTGAGGGTAGGAATCATGTGGACCTCTAGAGGTTGTTGGACTGAAGCTCCAATCAGCTCTGGAGAACTGCATGATTCCCAACCTTGGCCTATGCCCCTTTTAAGGAAACAGATGTTAAAACAATTGAAAGTAAAGGAGGAGTATAATTGGCCATTTAAAAGGACATGTGAGTCAATCGAAATGGGGAAAAAGGTACACAATTCCATGCAAAAGATGTGTATCTCTTCCTAAGTGTGTTTCTCCCCAAAACATATGCAGCATGGGTGGCAAACTGGGATGCCCCCATGAAACAACTCCTGAGCCAGCAACACTTTTTGCTCTTTCAAATGATACAGTTATAGTTTTAGGGTTCTGCTTTAACCATTGCACCTGCATTCTATGGAATCCTGGGATTTGCCATGTACTGAAGCACTAGAAGAACTCTTTGGCTAAGATTTCCATGCCCTCCTGCATTTCACAGATGAAAACTAGGGCACATGTGGCCAAGCAACATCAAAAGTGTGCTCAATATGGCAAACATTATGAATGAGAAAGAACACCCAAGCTAGGAGAGGCTGTAGCAGTTTGTTTTTGCCTAAGCTTGCTAGGAAGGACAAGATTATGCTTCTTTTCTCCCCTTCCTGCTGAGTACAAACTACTTTTGCACCTTAAACTCGGATTGCAGCAATTGAGGGCAAGGGGGAAAGTGGAAGGAGGAAGGAGAAACCAGGACTTTTTTAAAGCAAGAGGCTACAGGCTTTCTTGACTCAGTTTATGCTCTGTCTTGTCAAATCATTTGCATTTCCAGGTCTCCCAAGCTTTGTACCCTTGCCTACTTCTTTGGCTCACCGCCTTACCAGATGGGGAAGCCATCTGATATGTTATCTCAGTTTCTTGATTTGTAGGTGTGGATTCAGCGCTTGTATAAAAACTATAAAAACTCAAATTGGACTAACACTGGGTGCTTCCACATTAAGAGTTGTTCTTCAATGTTATAATTGGTTTTTAACTGTATTTTTGTTTTAATTCATGTTGCAAGATCACCTTGTGTCCTGCACTGACAGAAATGTGGGATGTTAAACAAATCCAATCAAAAGGCATTGTACATGTATTTTGTTTTCCTTAATGGTTTTCTTCTATCAAGAAAAGAGAATTGAGGAAGCAGAGGGAAAATACAGAAGGGTTACAAAGGAAAGGCAATGTCATTTGGATTCCCCCGTCCACAGTAAAATGCTATGTTTGAAGCAGGAGGACTTCAGGATAAAAACTTTTGTCTAGAGGCATTCTACTCTGTTCCAATGTTCTTTTAGTGACACTCACAGCAGCATTCTACCCCAGTAGGCCTCCAGTGTGAGTTGAGGTGTTGATGTTGGTACTGCTGAAAGGCATATTTTCCAAATGTCCTGATCTGGCAGCAACAGTTCCCATTAATTCTCTGTCATCCAACTTTTTTCAGCTGCTTTTAAAATGTCCCAGTTTCTCTCTCCTCCTCCCACTTTTCCTCTTTGTCCTCAGCTTACTTCACTTGCTGCAAGCAGAGTTCATTAACTGAGTGGGGGGAGAGGGCAGAATTTTACCCTTCATTGTAGACCCAGGCAAATGCAAACTGTTGCAGCCTCTTCTAACTTGTGGGCTTTTCCTCATTAATAACTTTTGCCATCATGACCACACTCTGATTTTGCTTGGCCACATGTGTTCCAATGTTAGAGGGTAAGGAAATGCAATAGTGCTTCTGCTGAGCAGCAGCTAACAAAGGTGATATACTTCATTCTGGGGCCCAGTCTTCTCCTTCCCATTTGTATTGGTGCTTACAAGACACCTATGGATCATTGGATTTTCCGGGGTGGCTAGTTAATCAACAAGTTGAAAAGAACAGTGGCAAGCTGATAAGAAACTTAAGCTTCAATTCGTGTTATGCTTAAGAAAATCTAGCTGTATTCAAGTGGAAACTTTACAGCATCTTTTCTCCTTCCAGAGTTAAAGGAGGCCTTCCGGGAATTTGACAAAGATCATGATGGCTATATCAGCTACAAGGACCTGGGAGAATGTATGCGCACCATGGGTTACATGCCCACTGAAATGGAGCTCATTGAATTATCTCAGCAGATCAGTACGTTTTTAGGATTGTTAAATCAGCCCAGTACCAAAGGCAACACTATGGAATGAAACATGCCACAGTGGTGAATTATCCCAGTTTGACAAGCTGCCAGTTGCATTCAGTGTAGAGCCCCTGCTCACTCTTTCTTTCTGTCCCTCTGCCTTCCATTGCTGGAGATGTGTGATATCAGGAACTTACTGTGGCTACCCCTCACTCTTGTGCGGGTGTTGTAACAGTCTAAAATAACACCCACTTTTTGACTTCTCCCATTTAATCTTCACTCACACAATAGTTGAATGCATCCATGAGGTTACTAGTGGTGACTCTTAGCTTGCTTCCATGTCAGTGGAATTACGGGTTTTAGTCTGAAATTTAAAATAGCTATCCAGGATGTTGAACCTATTTTGAGGATACAGTTCACCTTGAAAGTTCAGATCAAAATCTAGGGTGGATTCACTACTCCACTTACATGGAAGCCAAAATGACCACTGGAATTACTCTAACTCTGATGGGGAATATCTCAAGCTCAGTTTGTTTCCTTTGGTAAGCTTTTTCTGACATAGCTCAACTCAACTAAAAGAGTCTCTCACTCTGAAGAAACTGATAGCAACTGTTTGTTGTGACTAGTATCACCCCTCCAGGTTTCAGGCAAGGGTCTTTTCTAGCGCTATATGGCAGGGACTGAAGCTGCCTGCTGAATGCAAGGAATTTACTCTCCCACCACTAAGTAAGACAATTTGCCTATTTTCCAAGAGGAGAAAATAGGTTTTCACAAGCACAGCATCAAGTGCCCTAAAAGTAAAATGATCAAGCATACAGAAATCATTTCCAGGCACAGAACTTGGAATGGTTTTCTTAAAAGATATTAAAGAGCTCCTAATTGCTTTGCGATTAATGCATTAGTAGCATGGCACCAACATGATATTAATGTTTTGCTTTTCATTTTCAAAAGTGTATTTATTCACAAAAACATAGTTCAAAATAGAAAAAAGGCGAAAAAACCTTTTAGAAGTAACTTGGTAACTCAGAAATTATATGTAGAAGTAATACGCAAAGGTTACTTGTTAAACTGAAAAACTGAAAGCTGTTATAGAGTATCCCATTACTTTGGCATAATTACATCAGATCCTCATTACCAAGATCCGAACACAATACCAGTAATGCTCTTACTTGTAATGCTCTGGCTGCATATCTGTTTTTACAGGAAAGAAATGTGTAGCCACTTGGGGGTAGCTTTTGGTTGGCCTCTGTGAGAACAAAATGCCAGACTATACAGGCTTTTGGTTAGTTCCAGCATGATTATTCTTATGTTCATAACACTGGAAGGGAAAGGCAATTTAATTATTGAAACTTTAGACCAGGCCAATTACTTTGTCTGCCTAGTAAAAGGGAGGTGCACAGTTTGGGACGCGAACCATGCAGCCTTCCAGATATTGAATCTTCATTATCAGCTATGCTAGCTAGGACTGCTGGGACTTGCAGTCCTATCACATCTGGATGGCTATATGATTTCTACCCCTGCCCTAAATCCAATTGCTAGACCCACCTAAAGTAGACCCATTGAATCAATTGCTGAAAACCTAAGTGAGCACTTAAATAAATTCCATTAACTGAATGAGACTACTCTAGTTGAAACTAGTAATTGGATTTAGGCCTATATATTTGTTCTAGAGAAAGTGGTTTACCAGAATGCAAGTCATGAAGAGGGTTATCAGGATTTCATGACTCTCCTGTCTGCCAAGAGGGAATTATTTTGAGACAAGCAGAAACTGAATCAAGAAGCATATCCTTTGAAGGGTTAGATAGACTGATTAATATTCATGTCAAGAAATAGCATCCACCTTTTTTCCACGGCTTCTGCACACTGGATCCCAATGACATCCTTTGAGATGCACAGAGCAGATACGTAACCCTTCCCCTGCTACTCTGCATTAGAGGCCAAATAGTCACATTTGTCTACACTATGATAATAAAGAATCCTGTGCCACCTTGGAGACTAACCAATTTAATATCACATAGACATTTATGAACTACTGCCAATTTGATCAAGTTCATGGAGTGTTCTCCAGAATTTCAGTTATGTATGCAGTACACACGGCTGGTAATGGGAGTGTAGACAGCATACACAGAGGGAAAATAAATATAGGAAGTATTGGCAGTGACAGTTACATTGGTCAACACTGGTCATTTGCAAAACTTTTGCTGATAACACAAACACCTGTGCAGTAGGTAGGCCAATTAACTCTTATAATGTGACTAGAATCTATTATCCTGATTCAAAACTCAAATGGTAGACTAGAACCTCCTAAAGGATTGTTAATTCTGCAGTTTTTTCTTTCTTTTTAATCTCCCTTTACAATAGGGTGAGAATCCTTTGCACAGAGCCATCCTCAAAGTCCCCTGACAGTCTGATATTCACCAATAATAGCCTGCATGACACAGAATGCCACTGGTTCCTTGTTTCTCCATGGTATATACAGCTGTTCTCTCCCCTCCAAACCCTATTGATTAGTTCCAATGCCAAACTAAAATTAAGGAGGTACTTCAGAATCCATATTTTTCCATATACTTCCTTATCAACCTTGATGCACAGTGGTGGAGTCCCTCCTCTCTACATAGAGAGAAAAACCTCACAGTAATAATAAAAGACTTAGCAGGGCTGCTTGGTCTAACTTTGATCAGGCTGCCTCTACTCTGTCATGTAAGGACAAGGAATAGTGGCAGCTGGTAGCTTCCACTTCAGTGGAATGGCAAATCTGCTCGGAGTTTTAGCCCAGACTTTAAAAGGGCTATCCAAGGTGCTGACCACTATCCCCTAAATAGGTTCAGCACTTTAGTGAGCTTCTTTAAAGTTCAGACTCACTACCTGACTGACCTAGGGAACCACCAACCACCACTTGAAATTTTGTATATCGTTAAGGACCTTTGCTAAAGGAAGGCATGATAGGAATAGAAGCACAGAAATATCTGACGGGCATCAAAACCTAAACAAACACTGGACCATCTTCCTACAGGAGACACAAGCATACCCACCCACAGATAGAGCCATGCAGCACAAAGTATGCCAACAGCAAGGGCACTACAGAGAGACCTAGAGATCAAACGGCACCCACTGTTTTAGAAAGAAAAACACTCCAGGGAACTTCATGATTATCCTGTCTGGTTCCTTCCCTAACAGGCTATTCAAGAAAAATTCACACTGGGGTTTTTTCATGTAGTGCGGGTGGCATTCTTCCTGCACAGACTGCATCATGCGAACCAGCCATTAGGAGAACATACCATTTGTGATGTGGTTTTCTTAACACAACACACATCTTGATGATCTGTATTTGTGGGAGCCAATTCATTCTACTTTATTACAAGGACATTTAATCCCTAAAGGAGAGGATGGAGGGGTGGTGGGAGGGAAGGAAAAGGCAGGACAGATGGAAGGATGTTCAGTTTGTTGGCTGGGAGGTGGCCTGTATACCCTCAGCTTGGCTCTATTCAGCCCTCTTCTGGCTGAAACTGTCTCTCTCTATGTCTGCAGCTGGAGGGAAAGTAGATTTTGATGACTTTGTGGAGCTGATGGGTCCCAAGATGCTGGCAGAGACAGCAGACATGATTGGGATGAAAGAACTACGGGATGCCTTCCGTGAGGTGAGAATCCCACGATCCATTGCTTAATGGTTGGAAAGGAAATGAGTGGAAGTCTATTTCTGATTTTGAAAAAAGTGGTTATATTAGACATCACAGTGAAGGGCACCCCCACAACCTGTTAAAAATGGAAATTGTTGCCTCTGGAAGCAGTAAGAGGGCAGCCTGGGGAGTCCAGAGGAATCAAGGGCTACAATAACAGTCTTGGAGGGCTATGTGCAATCCTAGGGCCATATTTTTCCCCATCCTGAGCTAGAAGGGTAGGTGTGCGATGGCATTTTGAGACTAGCCAGAAGACCACCCAGTGCAGGCAAGTGGGGAAACATTGGTCAAAGCCCTACATCCAAGTTGTGTAGTGTAAATCTCTTTACTCTTGTGTTGAATGGCAATATTGCACAACTGAACGCACAATCAAAGGAGTATTATTGTTACTGCTGCAGATTGATGGATATCAGTTGAAAAAGTACATCTTTTACAGTCTAGAACTAAATGCAGACATTATGCATTTGGACAAAGAAGTCCAGCTGCTTCCATAGGGGAACTTACGGACTCATTACATATGGACAGGATTGTGGCTGTTGTCTCTTGATAACAGGGAGATATTTAAAGCAGGAATAGTAAATCCCATTAACCGCAGCAAGGAAAAGTTCCAGAGTGATAATGGAAGCTCTTTTAGTGAAATATGAATGTTAGTGAGGCTTTCAGCATGTACGGTTTACACGAGCACCTGTTGTAAGCTGGCAACGTGTAGCTGCTGAAAAGTGTGACATGCAAATCATACATGATGAGCATGGTCTGTACTTCAAGTAAAAACCAAGCACTCTATTCAACAGTCTTCTTGGTTCATAAAAACTGGAAGGGGACCGTAGTGATATACCTTGGATTCAGGAAGTGAGGTGGGATGGGAGACCAGAGAAGTGCACGGATGGCAGACTGTCGAACAGAACATTGAACAGAAATCTTCTCCTTCCTTTCTTCCAGTTTGACACAAATGGTGATGGGCAGATCAGCATAGCTGAACTACGTGAAGCCATGCGCAAGCTCCTGGGGCAGCAGCTGAACTATCGTGAGGTGGATGAGATCCTCAAAGACGTTGATCTCAATGGGGATGGCCTTGTGGACTTTGAAGGTACTAGAGAAAATAGATGTTCTTCCTCTCTTTTCTGCTTTGATCTTTCCCAATAAAGATTTAGGTGAATATTTCATACCTGTTATTGGCTCTGGAAAAGTGGGAGAGGTCTGGTGAAACTCACAAGAGCTTCCTCTGATATTTTTTCTCAGTTCACTGGGATTGTGGCAATATGGGAAATGGTGGCATGGTGATCTAGAATGGGTGGCCACCTGCAGCTGTCCCAGAGGCCCATTTTCTGCCCTTGCAAACTTAATAAGAGCTGCTATGGAAAAGAAAAGGGGAAAAAGTCATTATAAGAATTCAGGGGTACTGATACCTAGTAGTTCCAGTTGTGGAAAGACCATGGGGAGTCAGATCATAAAGGCAAAGCATGGGGGGATTCCCCGCAATCAGCCCATGCTTATCAGTATGCCCATTCATTGTATGCTCTGCCTAAATTCCATTTTAATAGACACTACAGGCTAGAGACAGGGACAAGTTGTGCTCTGATAAGGGCTGCAACTGTTCAATTTACCTTTCTTCACAGAAATGAGTAACAATTGCTTCTGTGTACCATGGGTGGGCAACCGCCAGGGCTTGGGTGGCTCCATCCTCTGCCTTGGATCTTGGAGGGCTACACCCTCTGTCATGTGCTGATCTCCCATTTCTAACTTGTAAAAAAAACTTGACAAAAAATGCCTCCCATGGGCAGTCTTATCCCTCCACCCCAGTTGTTTTAGGCCCAGGAGAGCCTGTTTTTAAAAACAGGAAGTCAACTAGGAAAAAATGATAAATTGAAAGTTCTGCTCCCACCCCTGAAAAAAATCTTGAGACTGAATGTGGACTACAGGCTATACTTTCCTCACTCCTGCTGTATATAAAAGAAGGCATAGCCATGTAGTCAGGGACATCACTCTTGTGGAGTCTAAATCTGCACTTGGTGAACCAAGATCTTTATGGCAGGAAGACATTTTGCCCTCTCTCAAGCATAGTACCTCTTAAAAACATGAAAGGAGCCTTATTGGAACAAATCAAAAGCCCGTGCAATCGAGCCTTCTGTTCCCACAGAGGCCAACCAGATGGCTAGGAGCACCCCACATGCTGAACATGAACACAATTGCACTCTCCCACTTCTGATCCCCAACAAGTGGTTTTCTGAGGCATACTACCTTTGATACGGGAGACAGCCTTCCTGGCCAGCAATCACTGTAGCCTATTAGTTTCATTAAACTCCATAGAAACAACAGAGAATTTAGAGAGGTTCTGTCAGCACAGGTTTGTGTGTGGCTCCATTTCTCAGGCACAGTTTGTGAATGTTGGAAAAGCAAGATGGAGTATTAGGAACTGAGGTGCATGTGTGGATAAACAGATTCTGGTATATTTATCTTTTTGGTTATCTATAAAGTAATATAACTGACCCCCATAAGAACTGATTCTCAGAAAGAACAGAGGGCTCACTGGTCCCTTTGCTCAGTTCTTTGATGCCGCCACCTTGCCAACCACCCCCCCCCATCCTCCAAAGTAGGCTGTGGGATGCTTCTTTACCTCTTTCCCTTTACTGGGAGACTGAGCTGTTAGAAAACTTTCCTTCCACAATGAGTAAAAACTAATGCATGGAGGAGCAGCAAAGCTGTCTTTGCTCTTTAAAAAAGAAGTCAAACTTTATTAATATAGAAAAAACTATGTATGTGTATGTGCACACATGCATGCCTTTCAAGTTGCCTGTCAACTTATGACAACCTCATGAATTTGATATGGCTTTCTTAAGCAAGGAAAACTCAGAGATCATTTTGCCAGTTCCTTCCTCTGAAATACAGCCTACAGTACCTGGTATCCATTGGCAGACTATCATCCAAGTATTTACCAGGAATCTTGCTTACTTTTCAAGATCAGAAAGGTTCTGGTGCCTTTAGGGTATTTAGGCTGCTATGGAGTATAGTGTTAGCAGGAGCTTTTCAAACTGTGTGTTGCGACACGTTAGTATGTCAGCTGCAGTGTGTAGGTGTGTCATGTGAACATAACGGGTGGAGGGGCTGCACCTCCAGCAGCTGCTGCCACCGCCCCAGACCAAGGAAGAGCCTGGTGAGGGTGGTAGCGGCAGTGGGCCAGACTCAGGTGGAGGGGCTGCCTCCACTTACTGAATTACTTGCTGAATTACTGCATCGCAAAATGATGCATGTCTAAAAAGTGTGTTACCAACATGAAAAGTTTGGAAAGCTCTGCTGTAAGCATTGTATAGATCTCACGAGCTCCCCCTTCTGGGGCTTAATTTAAGATAAACAGAATCAAATACAAGCATCTTTAAGAATTAACCAGTGAAAGATCAAACAGGAAGAAGTATAATCCCTGATGATCCAAAAGGCAAAGTCTCAAGTACACCCTATCACTGGTTTTCCCACGGCTCCTTCTTACTGGGACCACAGCTGGGGGCTTGAGAGAAGCAGCTTCCTTGTTCCCCTTCCAGACTCTGTACAATGAGTAATTAATATTTTGTGTAGAGCTAGTTTAAAGATCCCTCAGTCAGCCTGGTTTATCCCCCTTTGGTTATCCACCTCAGGTCTTCTGAACAGCAAACTCATGATGTTAACCCTTTCCTGGTCCTAAGCTAAATTTGTAACACAGTATATTGGCTACGCTGAAAGGGTCTATGCTGATATTAGCACCCTCTCCTTCCCTCTTTTGGTTAGCAGATGGAATAGCTTTCCCTCCCCACCTCTGACGGCAACATCTTTGTACTTCCTTTTTGCAGAATTTGTGAGGATGATGTCTCGCTGAGAACAGGTAGTAGCAGCCAAGGCGGATGTGCCTTATTGAGCGAAGAGACTTCGAGCTGCCATATATTCCAGGGCAATGAATCTGACCATCAGAAGGAAGGGCAGCATACAAGAACTTCCATACACCCTGTGCCCCTTTCCAGGAGCCAAACAACCAGCTCAGAAGTCCAGAGACCTGCAACAGCTTCAAAGCTTGCAATAGCATCTGACCAGATCCCAGATCAGCACCTGATCTACTATATTAGACACAGACAGGACCATCTACCCTATGCTGTCTCTAATTTCAGATGCCATCATACCTTGCCTCTGAACTGTTTGCTCTACTGCTGATCTTTCACCTCATATATACCTTAAAGAAGAAGCAGCATTAACCAACACACCTCCCAAACTGGTTCTGCATGCAGTTGTGTTCCAAATATTCCAAATGCCTCTCTTTTCTCTCCAAGAGGGGTGGCTTCTCATTATCTTTCTCTCCAAATAGTGTTTGTGTTTAAAAATGTATTTTGTTCCATACTGTGGCCTGAGTTGTACCACCACCACCACTCCATCTCTGGGACATAATTTGCAAATGATGTCATTACTAGCTATCTTTCCTAGGCACAGTGGAAGTGCAAGAGTGGTGCTGCCCAAAGGTGGTGAGGGCAAAAAGAACATGGCTTGTTCCTAGAGCCAGATAAGCTAGTAGCTGCTGCCTGCTCTTAGCCAGCTTTAGGAACTAAGAGGGATCAATGCTAACACAAACATTTATTAGGACTGCTGGAAGTAACAGTTTTGATCCTGAGGTGCTTCTTCACTGAGAGGGCTGTGAATTGGATGCTGCATTCCTCTGCTACCGGGACTGACTCTTCCTCTCCTAAGGTCTACAAATGTCAGGCTGCTTTGCAGGCTGCTCTCCAACTACATGTATATAGCACGTTTCCCATCTATAGTTGAGCTCAGAATCCCAAAGGCTTGTGGTTTTCAACCTATTCTCTGGAGAATTCTGGGATCATCTGGAAGCTTACTTAGGGTTCTCCAATGAGAAAAACAGTAATAGCAGACTAACTCTTTCTATTATCTTCTTAAAACAGCTGGCTTTACTGGAATGCTGGGTGAAGCCTAAGGGGCACACCCAAGTTCACATACAGCAATACTGAGGTCCAACAACTCTGGCCTAGCATCCTGCACAAAATGTGTATGTAATTCAGAAAACTTCCCAGAATTGTTTGCAACACAAAGAGATTTGGAGACATGCACACCAACAGATAAATCAATGTGGACAAGGTTTCTTGAATACAGAAGGTCCTAGTGCCCCACTGCTAGAAATGGAGTACCGTTGGAAATCTTCACTTTTCCAGTGACAACCAAACTGGTCATTGTTGCTGCTGTTTTCTCAACTCCACTTCCTGTTGAGAAGGCAAATACATTTCAGGAAAGATAATATGCCCCTCAAGCATATTATTCCATAACTTGTGCCCATGACCAGCATTGTTCTTTTCACAGAACAAATAGTCTGCATCTGACTGTATCAGAAAGCTTATTCAAACAAGCTCATTAAAATTCGGTTGCACTATGTATTTACTTCAAGGCTGTAATTATTGACCAGTACACCCATTCTGATATGATCTTAAAATTCTCCAATGAAGAAGTTTATGTATTTTGTCATTGATAAGTTAGCTAGCTTCAGCAACAAAATCTGATTCTCCTTGCCATTTGTCTATGCATTTATGTTAGGAAATCAGCCTGAAAAAAATCCACTATAAATTCTAACTGATAAATCAGCTATATCTGCAAGTGTATGTATCTACAGGTATATGCAGCAATTCCTTGAGAAGAAAATTTTCTTTAGTTGTTTTCATGCAATGCAAATTTTCCAGAGCATGCAGTCTTAGAAGAGATGTTTCCTCTGAATCTGACTTACTAAATTTAGCCAGATTTCAACAAATATTACCTCTGCAGCTTCCAGGTCAAGGCAAATATAAAATGTTAAGAATACAAAATGCAATAATTCAAAACAACAAATTACAACCCAACAAAAACTCTCGTGGTCCAAGGAGTAGATAAAAGGCCTCTGTAAATGAAAAGGTCTTCACAAAAAGAGTACAAACAAGAGCTGCTGTGAACTGGCAATTTCATAGTTGAATTGCCACACTGGAAAGGCCCTCTCGTTACCAGCCACCCATCACTCAGTTGCGGTATATGGAGCTAGGCCTTCAAAAAAGATTTTGCTGTTCTGTGTGAGAGAGATAGGAAATGGATAAAAGAAAAGAGTGTCTGCTACTTGCAGTTGGTAGAAATATTCCCCTTTAAATTGGGGGGGGTGTTCTGGGAAAAAATCTATTGCTTGGTTAATTGGGAACTTTTTTTTTTTATAAATTAAAGGGTTTTAGATGATTAATCAATCAATTAAATACATGCTGCCGCATAGATGGAAATATATTTATTCCCAGTTGTTAATCTCTAAAACATGTAGGATCATATTTGTCAAGCTGCCACATCCCCAATTTAGAAGTGCCATATATCTGGGCTGAACGGTGGGTATTCAGTGGTGAGGGAAATGAATGCTGCACATGCCATAGGTGCCCCTCCCCTACCTCTAGGTTAATATTGGATGAGTTCTGGCTGGCATTCAGCTACAGCAGTTGGTGACAGCATCTTACACACTCCATTATAATTAGAATTTAATCTACATAACCAACTACGCTGGACTGATGCTGTGCCTCTTACATTTTTAATGTGTGCTCAATGAAATCTAGGCACTTGTAATAACAAATAATGAGAAATTATCTTTCTTGATCAACGCTGCTTTCAAAAAAACCCAACGAATTCTGACAACAAATCAGGGAATTTGTTTACTGTTCTTTAAAATGCAAGCCATATTGGCCTTGCCATTATTCTTTACAAGACTAGTGCGAAGCCCACCTTGTAAGAGAAAAATGTTGTTCTCTTTTCACTATCACAAATCACCCCACCCCAAAACTGTGGGGGGGTAGCGAGGAGGGCTGCCATGGTGGTCAACATTGCTATCAACTAAGACCCCGAACTCAGAAGAGGACTTCAGTGGCAACACCTGGCCTTGCACCTCCTCTTGCTTGCTAACTTTCTTCCAGCAAGTGACCCATGACAGGAACAGCATCCTCTAAACGCTTTGGCCTCTCCCGGGTGGTGGGGTCAAATGCGAGGGTAAGTAAACAGGCAGTAGCAAGGGCAGTGAGGAAGAAGCAGGGCCACTGAGACAGAAGGCCCTCTTCTGAGCATCTTGTCCAAGCACTCACATGCACATGTTGTATCTGACACTACATAAGGCATTTCCATATACCAAATAAAGCTAATTGGTCAATGTACCCTAGTACTGACAAATCTGACTATTAGTGGTTCTATAGGATTTCAGACAGAATATTCTGGTATTCCTAGGATCTGGATACTAACTAAGTCCAGCCCTGTTTTGCTTCTGAAATTAGATGAAAATCCTGGGTGTGTCTTACACATAGCCCCAGAAAACCCCATGATAAGTTTGTCTCAGGGTTGCCATAACTTGGAAACTACTTGAAAATATACAACAACAACTACTACTACTATTCAGTGATGTAAGCAAGACTGTAATTTGTATACAGAATGCTTGCTGGGCTGACAACATTCTTAGGATCTTCCAATGTGCATCAGAAAGCACAATTCTTCCTGAGGATAATGCAACAGACAAATGTAGTTACAAGCAAGACCATTAATGAGGCATAAACACCTTGGTCAAAACACCCCATTCCTGAACTAACAGTGACATGCTGTTAGCTTTTACTGAACCCTTTCTAAATGCTACCAGCATCTAACAATTGGCTCAGGAAGCAACATCAATTGTTCACAATGCTTCTCAGACAGTTGTTTCTTTAAAAAGCAAAATCCTACCTTGGTACAAGCTATCTAGTCCCATCAATTTAAAAACCTGTTTCAGTACATGCTGCTTAACCTTTGTCTTTCTCTATGCTAGAGCACGTAATTTTTCATTATCACTGAGGAGCATGAATACATCCTCCTAATCCCTTCTAAATACAGATCAAAAACATTCCTGGAATATTGGCCTTTTGTTTGTTGCATCACAGCTGACTAGTTTAGGCATCCTTATCTAATCACAGCATTTCTTCTGCACTGTGTTTAACAAGTGGAAGCTTGTAGACATTTGCTGAAAGCTTTAATTCTAACTGGTCAGGAACACAGTGCATAGGGCTAGATGTTTCACAACAAACCCTTTTTATGACCTAAAATCAATACTACACTGTCATTCTACAACATTACACACCTTTAGTCAACAGCAAAAATGGTTTAAAAATGAAAAAAAGGACTGAAAAAACAACAGATATTAATGTTAGTTCTTCCACAATTTGAAACAGTGTGGGACTTATTTTTAAGGTCCTTTTCAACAAATGATTGTTACACTGTTGCCCCTTTGGTAACCCTGTCCCATGGTCTACAACTTTGATATAAAATTAATCTAACCCACCAGAGAGGTCACCTGGATGGGCACGTAGGCAACAACAGTCGTGCAATCAAAAGAACCAGGTCAGGCCAATAAACTCCCCAGTCATATAGCCACAGGAGACCTCAAGCTGTGCCAACCCACGGTGGACAAAAGATCATCAGCCTTTAAGGAGCCAACTTGAAGGGAGTAAGAGTTTTCCCACAAAGTTGGGCACTGGAAGCAATAAAATCTTATCAGGCAAAATCCATCTACATAAACTCACAGGGCAACCCAAAGTGGTGGAAGATCCTGATACTTGGGTAACACTTTGTTATCTTCCAATATCAAAGAAGGTGCCAGTGTGAAGTTGTTTTCCGTTGCTGTCCCCTTTGTTCTCCCCAGGAGAGGATTTGCCCTCAAGGTAATTTTTTTCTACAAATAGTCCCCGTTTTTGACTAGTTCTTTGAATGCCTCCCGGTCATACCAACTGACTGGTCCTCACTCCCGATAGCCGCGTGATCTCCTCAGCATCTCTTCGCTGAGTTCCTTTCCTTTCGCTGCATCCCAGGCCAAGGACTTCAGGAAAAGGTGCAGTATCACCCAAACTACAAATCCTTCAACAACCCCTCTATCTTATTTCCACTCTTTATTTCTTTTTAGCCCTTGGATGCATGTGTGAGTGTTTGCGTTGATGAGAGCTATTACTGTTTAATAAAGTCATTCATTGGACCTTTTTGTGTGATTTCTGACTGGGCCTGACCCTGTAAAAACTGGGTAAAAGATCTCACTAGGTTATCCTGCCTCTCACCTTGCTATTGCTTGTGCTCTGTTGAGCTTACTTTCCCCATCACTTGGAGCATATCTAGGTGTCCCTCTGGGACCCCCAGATTTTCAGGGTAACAATACCTCACTGCTTTCTTTCAGGCTGAAAGGATCTGCCATTAGCCCTCAAAGTGTTTTGAAAAGAAAGGGGATAAGCTGCTGAATTTTAGGCTTCTTTTTAACTTCTGTCTTTTCAAAGCTAAGAAAATAAGTCAGCATACCATCACCAACCAAGCAGCAGCACCATCTTCCTTCTCTCTCTATTCTGTCTGAATAGTTCAGGGCCCTGCAAAGGGAAACATCAATGGAGCTGCCTAAAGTCCCTCTGGAGCAACTAATATCCCAAACCTGTCTGCAGCTTCATCTGTAGGGAAGGTCAGCGCTTCTTCACTTTCTATCTGTTCTTTCTCTTCTCATCTTCCCACTTTTCTTTCTCACTGGTCTTTTTTCCCCCTCTACTTCAGTGCTCACTCAGCCCTTCCTTCTACTCATTCCCACCAGGTAGCAGGATTCCCCCATCTCTCTCCAACAAACCATACAGTGAAATGGATATTCCAGGCCTGTCTCCAACTTTGTCATTAGGGAAGGCCAGTAACGCCTGCCACCTAAAAAATAAAGTTGGCACTGCAGTCTACAAGTAGATGTTAACTGACTAAAAGTAATACTTTTAAAAATCAAAATAATTCCAAACCCACACACACCAGCATCTCTTTAATATCCATGTCCAGTTCCATGTGCCTCAGCTTGGAGATGGGTTTTAGACATACAGATTTTTTAAATTATTATTATAGATACTACACACACACACACACACACACACACACACATACAGAGTACTCTTTGCCATGGGGATAGCACCCAAAAAAGTATACAGCTCTGGTTTAAAAAAAAAAAACCAAGACAACAGTAAACAAAACTAAATTTTAAAACCCAAAAGCACAGGAAGCACAGTTAAATATAAAATGCCGCCCAAGATGCCAACATGAGTTCAAACGGAAGAAATAAATTTGTTTCAGTTGCCACCAACTGAGTAAACAAGCCTTCCAAAATAAGAAGTTTCTAACAAGGTGCCAGAAAGCTAACAAAGCAATAGACAGCTGTTCCCCTCTGCCCTTGGAAGGATATATAGGATATGCTGGAGTATTGCTATGAAGAAGGAATGGTTCCTCCTCATATTTCTCACTCCTATAAAATATGGGATGTGGGATTGTTACCCTGTATTTAGGGGTGCTGGAAAGGACACCCAAATATCCAAATATTAACACAGATGGGAAATTAACTAGAGCTCACTTGCTGGTTAGCCAAGAGATAGGGTAACTATAGCGGGGTCTTTTAGCCCTGTGTTTACAGAGTCAGGTCAATGAGCCATGCAATTTACAAAATAAACCAGTTAATGTTTTATTGAAAAGCAACATATAAGACAACAAACACACCACTAACTAAATAATAAGTAGGAGAGGGAAATGAATTCTAGGAATGAATTATACGACACCTGATCAGTAGTCCTGGACTGTAGAGGGAAATGAAACTTAGCAGATTCCTTGGGAGCTCGCTATACAGAATGTCAGCAAAGCATGTAAAACTCAAAATGCGGCTCTCTCAACTATCAGAATTAGGGGTTTTTATAACAGAAATTGTGCCTGAGATTCATGTCATAAACTTTAAGAACAAAGTTAGCTTTGAAATGCACCAAAAGGCTTAGAAGTGGATCAACATCCATGGTAGATCAATCAGGTGGCCCAAGTGTCAGTCGATGGGCACTTTATTATGGTCTTGTTATTTATGGGTGCAAATCTTCACCTTGTGAGATGAAGGAAGTAGATCCTCAGAACAACAATCAAGGCTTTTAAGTGCCCGCCTGAGATCCTGTCATAAAACGGCTGCTCCTCGTTTTGTGTCCTGGAGACCTTTTTACAAATGCATGCACCAGGGTGCCATGGAACGGTCAAATTATTTGATATCACAAAGGGATATCTAGTACTATCAAAGTTTATGCTTAAATCACAGTTACAGGATAGTGACTCTGCAGATCTGAAGGATCAAGTGTTTACAAGAGGAGGTCCTGAGAAGGACAGGGAGATACAGCCCCTGGCCTTAGGAATAATATGTTCCCAGAAATATATATTAAATGAAGAGGTAAACCACAGTAGTCTACACCAGCTATGACTTCCAAATGTCTTCACAGGCAGCCTCACACAAAAATGCTGCTGTAGACAATACCACAGATATTTAAAACATGATCACTGAGGCCAAATCCTTATCCCAGAAGAGCTGTCAAAGCTAGAATCCCCCTTCCCCAATGATTCAGAAACCATTAGAGGTAGGGAACCACCTTCCTCTTCAGGCCTGCATGCAGCAATGGGTAGCAGATGAGATCATCATGGCAGTGGTGTCATGCCTAGGGCTGGCAGCAGCATGACATTAGGTCTTCCTTCATATTCTTTTTGTTGGGTTGTTTGTATCCTCTGCTAAAAAGCTAGCAAATTTTCATAGGTGAATCTCCTGGTGTAGAGATGGGTGTGAAAACAATCCTGTAATCCTATATCTCTCCCTGTTTCCCATCTGTCTTGTACTGTGAAGATACCTTGCACAAGTAAACTGGAAGTGGTGAAGGCAAATCAACTAGAGAACTGGGAGGGGACTTGTGGACCTCATCATGTCTACTGAGAAATCTGTAAGCGGCTTATATGTGGTCTAAACAAACCACCAAGCTGCACACCTTATCCCTTAAGGAGAGCTGCTGTTTGGTATAATGAAAATGAAAATAAAAATGGATGTCATCAGCATACGTGATGTACAGGATAGCTCCAAGTTCAAGGAATTAGGCTTAAAGGTTTCAAAAGCTTTATTCAGGAACACTGAAGAAACAACAGCACACCTTGGTGTTGCCAAGACTAAAGAAACACTGGATTTGTACTACAGTGAACTCTTGGTATTCACTAGGGTTTGGTTCTAAGACCCGCTATGGATACCACAATTTGTGGATGCTCAAGTCCCATTATGCATAATGATGTAATAAAATGGCATCTTCCAACTCTATGATTCTATGATCTTATGATCCTATGATCCCTTACATAAAATGTTAAAATCAAAGTTTGCTTTTTGGATTTTTTTAAATAATATTTTCAAACTGTGGTTGGTTGAATCCATGGATAGAGAATCTACAGATATGGAGGGCCAACTGTACCTTGTAAGTTGTAACATTTCAATTAAGCATGCGCTAACATCCCATTTGATGGCTAACCATAACAATTCCTTTCCCTATCTCATCCCCCTCCCATTTTCTCATTCAGTTTGCCAATAGTTCGACCTTGCAGCCAAGTCTGTCTATGTATGTCTGTCCTTTTATTCACAGTTCACTACAATAACATTCCCATGTTCCCAACATATTACCCACCAACTGATCCCATCATCCCCTCATGGCACAGTAAAGCCCATGAAGCATCAAAACAAAGCAGCTACCTTAAAACATGGCAGGGAGAGCTAAGCGGACCTGACAGCATATTGATAACACCATTCTACAAACTGCTGATCTTGTTCAATTGTTGAATATAAATGCTACAAAGCACACAGAATGTGTTGGAACTTTCCAGTACACAACAGGACAAAACTATGAATAGAGTAATAAGTCAAATACTGCTATCCTCTGGAACAGATGCATCAGATGAACAGAGGCGGCTCAGAACTCCTATACCAGAAGGATGTTGTCATCTGTTAGATCTTCATGATACACACACATCCACAATACTGTACACAAAAACTCAACCCAGTATTTCAACTGGTATAAACTGGTAAATTGTTCACTAGGTTCCTCACTCATATCAACTAAATTCGTAGCCAAATGTCAATGGTCCAAGAAAGGTCTAACAAGATCAGTACAGTACTGGCAAAAAACAGCTAATGTAAAATCTGTATTTTTGCTTGGACTTCCTTCTTGATCAAACTATAGCTCTACAAGAACCCAATATATATATTCATTTCAGAAATGACTATTTGGTTCTAGGCAAAGCCTATGGCAAATCAAATTTTTGTATTCACATTTTAACATTTTCTTATATTAAAAACAGGGGAGGGCTTTGTTTTGGTCTCATTACAATAATGAGCATGTTTGGTGAGGACATAGGAGACAGCCTTCCTAGTGTCTGCTCCCAGGTTTGGGAATTCCTTCCCATTGGAAGTTCACCTGCCCTCCACTGTACTTGCTTTCTGCCAGCAGAGGCAGACCTTCATTACTAGGCAGGCCTTTGGAACAGAATTCATGTGGCAGAAGGGGCTCTTAATGGGGATGGACTTTTACCTTTTTATTGTATTTTAAATGTCTCTTAATCTGTTTAACCTTGTTTTTTTAAAATAGATTTACCTGTTTAATTTTTAACCCTTTGTACTAATAGTTTTTTTTTAAGTTGTACTTTGTTTTCATTGGATGCAACATACCATGAGTCATATGCAAGGAGAAAGGTAAGACAAAAATGAAATGAAACGAAAATTTTAAAATTAAAAAAAAACATGTTCTGGTTAATTCTGAGCAACACGGCTTATGATGCCACTAGACCACCTAATCAAGTGTGCAAGTTTGCATGTTCAGCTTGAGGCTTTTCATCATGTAGCATCCCTGAATAAAGAATACAGAAATGTAGGGAAAGTGAGCAGGATTGCCCTCCCCTTTGCCTGTCACCTGAAAAGTTTTGATAAGCAAAATTAAAGTCTTGGAAAGTTATAAATATTTATTATTGCTAAGGAACTATAGTTTCAGCCTACATAGGTTGGATTTTGATGTCAGGTTCTATTAAAAATATAAAATATAATAAAACTGAAAAAATGGATTGAAACATTTTCTCCTTACTAACTTATGTTAGTGCAATCTCAAAACTGAGTCCAACAAAGGCACTTTTTTATGGTTCATTTGGAGTATTGTCACCATAGTTAGCCATTAGCCTGAGGCTCCTAAACACTAAAAGTATTGCTTCATGACGCTTGGCAAAAACAACATTTGAGATATTCTTCTCTGTGGAGTGAATCAAGTTGCATTTAATTTACAAGAGACCATCCAGAACGGACAGTTGTAACAGTTTGATACCACCTTAACTGCCATGACTCCATCCATTTGTAGGCTGATGAGATACTTGGAATCTTACTAGTACAATCCTCTGAGTATTGGAGCTCTCTGGCAGAAAATTCTAAGTACTTTACAAAACTATAAATCCCAGGAATCCATAGGTTCGAGCCATGACAATTAAAGAGGCATCAACATGCTATAATTGTATTGTATGATTCTTCTTTTCATGGTGGCTAGTGCCCCCTGGTGCTTGTGGAGTGCAGGATAAGAACTCTAGGAGCCAAAAGGGCACCAAAAAAGTGATATCAAACATTAGTGTTTTCCTCATGTTTCTCCCTAAATACACCTAAGTATTCTATGATAGCTGACCTATGTTGATGAAAAAGATGTTAGTAACAGACACATGTGCATATATATGCCCTCAGGTTACCTGTCGACTTAAGCTGACCCCATGAAATTCATAGGATATTCTTTGGCAAAGAATACGGGGTGGTTTTGCCTGTTCCTGTATACAGCCTACAGTACCTTGAATTCTTTGCTGGTCTCCCACCCAAGTATTAACCAGTGCTGACTCTGATCAGACAGGAACTGATGACTTTAGGGTATTTAGGCCCCTCCAGCACTTCTTATAAGAGCCAGCATGGTGTAGTGGTTTGAGCATTGGACTATGATCCTGGAGACCAGGGTTTGATTCCCCACTCAGCCAAGGAGACCCACTAGATGACCTTGGGCATATCATACACTCTCAGCCCCAGAAAACCCTGCAACAGATTTGCTTTAGGGGCATCATAAGTTGGAAACAACTTGAAGGTACAACAGCAACAATACAGTACTTCTTACAGCTCTCTTATTTTTCCAGTTAGGTACCACCACTTTCCGACAATGCCATTACCAGTTAATAACACAGTATTTACACGAGTGACCTTTGGTCATCTGGCCAGAATATTATCAATAAGGTACATTTGCTCCCAACATAAAATAAATCACTGAGGTACTTTTGCCCTGAGGTAAAATAAATTCACATTCATTTCCCCTAACACTGTACAATATTTAAAGTCATAAATACTGGTATGTAGAATGAAGAAATTCTACATACCAGGCCGGAGAGCCAGTGCGGTGTAGAGGTCTGAGCACTGGATTAGGACATGGGAAAGTAGGGTTCAAACCCCTGCTCAGCCAAGTCACACCCTCTCAGCCCCACACGAAAGCAAAGGCAAACTCCTGTTGCCAAGAAAACCCCCTGGCAGGGTCGCCCTAGGGCCGCCATAAGTTGGAAATGACCTGAAAGCACAGGAGGACGAAAAAAAGCATGTGAGCCTCAGGGGAATGAATAACCCTCAATGTTTTCTGTAAGCATTGTCTCCCTCATAACTATGTCCTTAGAGTTTATATATACGGGTCTGAGGGATTCAAGCGCTTAGCCCCTCTCATGAATGGCCAACTGATTCAAGGCACTGGGAATGCCCAGGAAGGGAAAGTGGTGACATATTCGCCTCCTGGATAACTAGGTAGCGCCAACAAGGCAAGAAACGGCGGGGGGGTGGGCGACAACTACGACTAGGCCACACTCGGCCCCTCCCGTCGCTATGGAGACGGACGAGCAGGGTGTAATACTACGCAGTGAGGTCACAGGGGGAGGGAGCGGGACACGTAGGCGCGGGACGAAAGCGTAATCGGCGGCGGCCGCTCGCGGGGGTTCAGCTGCTCTGAGCGCGAGGAGGAAAGGCGAGTGGGGACGGGGCCAGTCGCAGGCGCGCGCGCTCGCTCGCTCGCTCGCTCTCCCAGGGTCAGCCCCCTGCAACAGCTGGGCGCGAGGGGAGGGAGAAGGCACGCTCGAGGGACCGAGGCGTGAGGCGCGCGCCCTGCCTACCCGGGCGCGAGGAAGAAGAGCTTGCCGGTGTAGGACTGAGCCGGGGCAAGGCGAGGAAAGGGGAGGGGGAGAGAGAGAGAGAGAGAGAGAAAGAGCGACCGCGGCCGCAGCCAATTGGTAGGCGGGACCGAGGAGGTCCCCCGCCAATCGGGACGAGGAGGCGGCATCGACGTTCGTCAGCCAGGGGGGCAGTGCTTGTGGGAGCCTTCCGGCCAATCGGAGGAGCGGCGTTCGCGGCCGAAGCAGCAGCAGCGCGCCAATCGCGGGCCAGGCAGCACCAGAGAGCGCGGAGTCGGGGATGTCCTACAAGCCTATCGCGCCTGCCCCCACCAACTCCGGAGCCGCCGGCACCAGCAGCAGCAGCAGCAGCGCCAGCCCCGCCCCCGGAGCCCCGCCGGTCGGTAAGAGAGAGCCTCCGCCGGCCCGCTTTCTCCCTCCCTCCCTCCCTCCCTCCCTTCAGGCAGGGCGGCGGGGCGAGGTCGAGAGGGGCGAAAGCCTTCGCGGCGGTCCGTGGCCGGCTACCGCTCGGGGGCTGCCTCCTCTCCCCTCCCTCCCCCCTCCTCCTTCCTGGGCCGCCTTCTCGCCTGGTTTCCTTCACAGGGCAGAGGCTCCGGGGAAGCCCGCCACGAAACGAGCCCTGGAGTTGTTGTGTGTTTTAATGGTCTTTAAAAAGAAAATATTAGTGGCCGTGGCAGACTGGGCGGACGTGGATTTCCTGTCAGAATGTTTATGTGAGGTCCAAAAAAATGCAGCTGTTAAAAAAGGCACCTGAGCTTCGGCGGAAAAATCCATTTCCGCACTAGCCTGTTATAGCGCGACGATTCCACTTTCAACCTCCTCTGGCATCCTGGGGTTTGCAGTTTCGGGAGGGGCCGTCCGGCCCCTCCCGAAACTGCAAACCCCAGGATGCCAGAGGAGGTTGAAAGTGGAATCGTCGCGCTATAACAGGCTAGTGCGGAAATGGCCCCAGTTCATCCAATATAATTGCATAGTGTTACAAGCCACGGCTGAAGCCCTACACCCAGTTACTGTGGTCCCATTCTAAGTTCCACTGAGTACTGAATCGGATTTCACTGCAAGTGTCGGGTGGTGCACTGTTCGGCTAGCAAGCTGAAGCATTATTGAGAAATTAGAATCATAGAAATGTAGAGTTGGAAGAGACCACACAGGCCATCCAGTCCAACCCCCTGCCATGCAGGAACACCCTCAAAGCACTCCCAACAGATGGCCATCAAGCCTCTGCTTAAAAACCTCCAAGGAAGGAGCCTCTACTACACTCCGAGGCAGCAGATTCCACTGCCGGACAGCCCTGACTGTCCGGAAGTTCTTCCTGAGGTTCAGGTGGAACAACTGGAAATTTCTCTGTAGCTTTCAGAATGCAGAAATAGCAATGGATAGATGATTTTGGTGGGGGGGGAATTAATCATTAAGGCATGAACTGTTAAGCCCATGTACCAGAAGTTTCTTTCCCTGTTTGAGAAACTTCTGGTTGGTCTTTACTCAGGGTCTCACAGCCACTTAAGGAATGACAAGAATGACTTTTCCCCAGAATTATATTGACTTTCAACCTTGTTCTGTTTATATACGTATGTTGGTCTGCCTAGAGGAGGTTTCTGGGTCATTCTTGTGCCAGAAACTTACTCTTTAAGTTGTCTTTAAATACATAGCAGTCAGCTAGATGGACTTGTGATCTTATTTGCTATAAGGGAACTTCATAAAACTATATCCTGCAAAAATTTAAGAGCCTGCCTACCTCCACATACCTATGTTAGTCATCTGGACAACACTGGTAGCTTTATGAAAAGGAGCAGCATGCTCCTGGTTTACAAAAGCTTCCATTTCTGGTTGTCTGAAAGTGATTTTTTATTTACCACAGCAGAGAGATGTTATTTGCATATCTGAAACCAAACTGCTGCTACTCTAGTTGTTTACAACTTTCAGGACAGGAAAATGCCAAGCACTCATTCTTGGTATGAAACCATTGCCTGAATTCAGAAATCAATGGACCCCATCTTTATTAGCCAGTTTACAATATGTTATCTTCAAAAAATAGCCTTGGAAAGCTGTTTCCTGTGAAATTTTACTAAAGTATCATCTGCAGTGTTTTATGTGGTTTGGCTCACGATAGACATAAGTGACTTGGTTATACGAGTAAAAACACGCAACTGAAATGAGCAGCAAATGTAGGCTGGGCTTTACTGTAAGAAAAAGAGTTAACTAATCTTTAATGGCCCAGTCTCTGGGTCATCAAAGTAATCATCATAATAAAATAGTTGCTGTTTTTCTTTTTCTGGACTTCTCAAATAAAGTAAATAAAGTAATTGACTTGCTTTCAATCACTTTCGCTTCCTGTGCCCCCAAATTAACTCACAAACTACCTAGACTCCTATTACTAACATAATAACACCCGTTTATTTTCTCTGTTAAAGACTCGGTGTTTCTGGCTTTCTATTATTAGATCATTGCCCTGAGTTTGAATAGCTTCCCTAGTTCTTACTCTGATTTATTCAGTGATGGGTAGGGTGTGCTCTTGTACATGTATGTTAATTAACTGCATGTCCATTATGTGCATCCATTGCATCTATAAGCCACTTTGTAACAGAGGTTTTTTTTAGAATAACTTAGCACAAAATGTTAACTGCTGTAGGTTAAGGATCATGTGAATAGGATATGAAATGTAAGGTGAAGGTTCAGACAGGTGAGTAACCATGGCAAAGTTTTACTGGATTATAGAGGTGGTTGCTGTTTTCACCCCTTCTTTGTCTTAAAGAGAAGAACTTTCATCTTATTTGCTGGCTGACAGGAAGTTAAGCCAAAACCACAGGCTTCTGTGGTTAAGGCTAAAAGAATCAGAGGGAAGTGCTCTGTTCATTTGATGTGTACATGTGTTATGTTAATTCTGCTGTCTTAAAAACCTTGTTGATGTTCTTAAGAGAAACCAATTCAGGTCATGAATGAATATAATATCAGAAAAGCGAGGGACAAATCAAAATGCTAAAGACTTGAGTGAGAGGCAGAATGGGCTGCTTTTGCTTCAGGGCTGACAAGGGAATTGAGCTGTTAAAACACAGATGTGCATGAGCAACTGTTCCATTCCAAGACTGGCGAAAGTGAGTCAGAATACACTTGAAATGCTTGAACTGCATTCAAATCTATCACCAAAACATTTTGTAAGTAGCTTTTTATAAGCATGGCCAAGATCCAATAATGTACTTCACTATCCAGTGCCAGCAGATTCCGGATTTTCGCTTCCCCCCCCCACATCCCTTTTAGGATTGAGGAGCTTGCCAATTCTGGCAGAAACTCAGCAGTCTACTGGATGTATATAATTGGATTCTGGCCTACATATATGTAGAGTCTGAAAAATTAACTGTGTTTACTCCTTGTACTATCTACATCATCATAAATACCTTACTATATAAATCACAAGAAATCAGTCTGTTTTCTGGTTTTGTATATGTACATACATTTCTTGATCTAGCTGACACTTCCCTTAACGTAGTGGAAATAAGTGGACATGTGTTCTCCAGATGCCATCCACACCACCTGTTCAAGGTGAGGTGTGATAGTGCTTCACATGGAGGCCCATATCCACAGAGGCCCAACATATGACTCTTTCCTTTAAGAGAAAAGGGAGAAATGTTGCAAGTCCAGTGCCCCTCACATTTCCTTAAATCAGGAACATGCAACTTATTCCACTCACAAAGAAACCTATAAACCATTCCTATATTTCGTTTCACTGTGCTTGTCTTCTTGTTTGCTTTTCATTTGTTTGTTGAATACAGTGGTTGATCTCAGCTGTGCATGTAAGTTATAATATCAGTGAAGTAAGGAGTTAAGCTGCAGCTCTTTGCACAAACTCTGCTTTTGGTATCAATGTGCACCCATTGTAAGTAGTGGAAGGGCATATTTAATCTTTGCTCTGAACAGGAAAAGATGACATGTATACCTTTAACAGAGATTTGACTACATGATCAAAAATATCCGTAGCATTCAACAGACTGGATGTTGCCAGGTTGCATATATTTAAACTCAGTGTCTTTTCATCCCTTTTATGCAGTACAATTGAGGCATAATTAACATATTCTAAGGCAAAATTCTCAGTGCGACCATTTTAAACCATCTTTGCAGTATTTCCTCTAAACATATTCACATGTTCATGGCTGCTTATGTAATCCTGTCCATAGCCTGAAGGAGGAGGTATGCATATAATATATCTCCTTTTACTTCATAGGGAAGTGGTTGTAAGGCACTCCATCTTGTCCTACAGTAGAAACAAAGAAGTTGAGTCATCAGAAGCCACTCTATGACCTTTAATGATTGAGATCCTGTGACAGGCTTCCAAGAAGTTTATTGTCTTAATTTTGAAATTGCCACACCCTGTCCCTTTTCCCCTACTTCAAACTTACAAAACAAATGGAAATGAAAAGAACACATCTCTTTTTGCTTCTCTGACTTACATCAACCATATTGCACAAGTGTTCTGCAGAAAAATGGGTGGTCATTTGAGAATTACTGCCAGGTTTTTTGCGATGGAGAATTTAGGTGGCATATAAATGTAGCACTAAGCAAAACATTTAATATTTTTTTGTCTGTTCTTCAGGGAGTTCTGCAGCTATTACTTAACTAGGAATGCAGGGAAAGTATTAATCCTCTAAAGTGTGTCATGAGCATTATGAGTCAACACTATTGGAGATTTCTTAATACTTTTGGCTAAAAACCTGTGTTTTTTCATGTTACTTTCAGCCACGAGTGTCCCATCTCCATCTGGATCTGTCCCTGGAGCATCAGCCCCCTTCCGACCTCTCTTCAACGATTTTGGCCCCCCATCAATGGGCTACGTGCAGGTGGGTTTCTGCTCTGAGACTGACGAGGGTGTTTCCTATCTTGTGTGAATAATGATAGAGGGGTGCCCTTCATTTTTGTTTTGGCTTTCATTTTATAGGCTATGAAGCCACCTGGTGCCCAAGGCTCTCAGAGCACGTACACAGACCTGCTTTCTGTCATCGAGGAAATGGGCAAGGAAATCCGACCTACCTATGCAGGCAGCAAGAGTGCTATGGAGCGGCTGAAACGAGGTAGGGACTTCTCTGAGGGATGAGCGCCTTCTGGTCAGGGGATATGGAAGCACAAGCAATAAAGTGTCCTTGACTGAAACTAAAATAATCTCAGGAGACCTACCTGGAATTGCACAGAAATGTGACTTATTCTTCCCAAAGGTTCCAAGTTTACCAAATCAGACACTGCATGCTGTATTTTTTATAGATTGCTCAGTTTGTTGTTGTTCATAGCTAACCAATTTATACAACAGGCTTAGCAATATCATACCATTAATTCTTCCTGTCAGTACCTTTATCTTTGGCTTTTCTTTTGCGTTCAATAAAAAGTTGATTTAAAGTTCTATCCTTGTTGAGGAAGAAACAATAAGAAGTGTATTTCTAGCTCCAGTGCTAACACCTGGCCAGCTCTGCAGTTTCTTGTGCAGATAGCTGCAACACAGTGGAACAAGTAGAACCTGCTGGATTAGAATTTCTGGGTATAACTCCTGCTTAGCAGTAAAGTGTCATCCTGCAAGCAGGTTGTCTCTTTGTTCTTTAGTTTTATTCAGCTTTTTGGCATGCTACCAGCAAACTTGTCTTCCACTTGTACTACTGACTTACGTTAACACTCTTGCATCTTTAATTTGCCCTATAAAAGGCCAGTGCCTACAGCATACTTTCCTTGTGTAAATAGCACTTCATCTGTGGTGGAAAACAAAAGTGGTCAGGGTGTGAGGGGGATACAGTTGGAAACTTAGACAAAGAGGGAACTGCTGGGTTGATATTTTTGCACCTGTTCAGTGTGTCTTAGTCTTATGTTTTTCCTTCACAGGGATTATACATGCTCGGGCCCTGGTAAGAGAATGTCTAGCAGAGACAGAGCGTAATGCCCGTACGTAACAGTTGCTTCCTCTTGGCACTGTCCTTGGAGGACCCTGGCACTTTCCTGCCAATCCACATTTGGAATCTGGAGGCTCTCCCTTGCCCCTACAAATCTTTCCAACAAATCAGTGTCTCACATCCTAGAAAGGTGATCACCTTCAAAGACCTTTATAGCAATTGGCACCTAAGAATCTGAAGCTTATCCTGTTGCATCACAGAACTTCCCATCAGTTGGCTTTCCGGAAATAGATGCAGAAAGGGTTCATTGCACACAATGAACTCTTATTGATCAGCCAGTGAGAATAATGGCTGGTAGCAAGTCCTGTGTCTTTGTAAAATGTTCAGGTTTTTTTTTTTTTAAATAAACAAAAGGAAGGCTTTGGAATTTGGATTATTTCTTCACTGTGGTTTTCTATTTTTTCTCATGTGTGCTGAAGGATATACTCTCTTCCTCACTAAAACATTGAGGATCTGCATTGCAAGATGTGCTTCCTCTGTAAAGCAGCATGTGGCCCTCTCTGCCACTTGTAATGGAAGCTTCAGTCAGCAGTTATTGAATCTGCACTGGAAAATGTATGTAATAAAATATTTCTACTCCTAAATTATTTGCCTGGACTGTTACTACTCTATCAGGAGTTGGCAAGTAGCTTTAAAGACTTAATCCCTAATGCTGTTCTATAAAGAGTGGTGTCTCCTCCCATTCCTATTTTTGTTGCCATTTAAAGTCTTCATTGGAAAGGGGTTTATTCTATTTGCTGTTAGATATAGACTGCCAAGCAAGACTATCTTGAAACTTTATTAGACGCCTGAGCATATGAAGTTGAATTGGCTTTGTACTCTGTGTAGATGAAATGAACTTGAAAACATAAAACTTGTTTTAGGTTGCAATTTTATAGCCCTTCACCTGAGAGTAAGACCCACTGGATTTAACTTCTGAATAAATGTATGTTGTTAGTGTCTCATTAGAAAGATATCTTTTTCCTTCATTTCTTAATCAACATTATTGTGTCTTACTATTTTATGTCCATGAAAACTCTAATGGGACAGGGTATAATGGTTTAGGCATCTAGACATTGTAAATCAAGGACAGGGCTGCCAATCTTTTGTTTGCTTTTTAAAAAGGAAGGATGGTGGTCACTTGGGAGGGAAGATACTTTCTCAAAGGGAATTGAGTGAGAGGTAGATGCTTAACCTGCCATTCTTTTCTGCTTCCTATTGAAAATATAACCCGCAACCTGTGTAAAATTACAGTGCTAGCTGGAAGAAAAGAAGACAAGGGAGGAAGAGTTGTAGAGGAGAATGTATGAACACGGAGACATTAAGAACTCCCCTCCTCCTACTGATTGTGTTCCACATATCCCTTTGTGATTGAGGGTGCAGGAGAGAACATGGAGTTGAGAAAGTGTGTGAGAAAGTGTGTCTTCTGGTGTAACATAATTCAGCCGTTAAGACTATTAACTGACCATTCATTCAGTGTGTGCCAGAAGTGTGCATCTATGTACAAGTGCTTTCAAGTTGCCTGTTGACTTATGGCAACTTGAATTTCATAGAGTTTTCTTAAGCAAGGAATACTCAGAAATATAGCCTACAGCCTCTGCTATTCATTGGTGGTTTCCGATCTAAGTGCTAACCAGAGCTAATCCTGCTTAGCTTCCAACATCAGATGGGATCTCGTATCTTCAGAACGTGAGATGAAGATGTTCCATATCCTTGGGAATGCCTCCTCTGTGTCATCTTGGGGAGTGGGCAAGTGTGGAGATACAACTTCAAATCTGTTTGCTCTAAAAGCACTTTTTTCCTGGCCACTTCTGGATATTTGTTTCAGAAGACTTGCTCAGGTTGTTAAGGCTTTTGTTAAAACTGTGATCATATTGCCAGGCACTGCAACCCCAAAATATGAAAGCAGGCCTGTTAACTACATTGTAGGTAATCCCTGTTGATATCAATGAGGCTTACTCCTAGGTAGAGAAATGTGCAGCAGCAGAGCCTGAGAATTCACTTTAGTAGCAAAGTTTTGGCTTTGAGTTTGACGCATCCTTCTGCGTGTGAAGCAATATGAGCTCTTAGAGTCTAGCCTCTGAGACTCATTCTCCCAAGAACTCAACACCTGGCAATTTAACTGATCATCTCTTGCTGCCTTTCCTGAGAAGATACATATTTGGGTCTCTGGGCAAAGCCTAATTTTTGATGGCCTTAAAAGGATTTTAGATACAACTTCAATGTGCATAATAAGGTGACACAAAATGCCTTTCTGCATGACCAAAGTATGCCAAACAGCACTGTCATAACTTGTATATGTTTACTCGTATTTAATTTGTATCCCACCTTTCTAGCAAAGTTTGCACACTAGGCAGTTTACATCATATTAATATATAAGACAATAAATTCTAAAATGTAAAATTAAACACTAATTAAAATGTAATTAAAACCATTCAAAACACCATCTTAATAAAATAGACAGAACTAGCTATTAAGAATGTGCCTGAATAAAAGGTCTTTGCCTGCCAGCAGAAGGACAACAAGGAAGGACCTAACCTAATCACCTCAACAAGGGCATTCCATAGTTAGCCACTGAGAAGGCCCTCTCTTTCATGCCTTCCTACACTGACAGCTAAATTATTTATGTGGTTTATATCCCATCTTACAAACAATGCAGCACAATATCCTCTCTATACATAACAGATTTGGGAGTGGGGTATCTGTGTTACTGCACGGTTGAAGCATGCATGTACATCTGATTTGGTGAGCATTCCAGTGTAGCAGAAAAGCAGCATGTGACAGGTTTTTGGTTGCACAATGGTTTCTTGTTACTAATTACATAATATTAAAAAAGAAGAACTCTATAACCATGTCCCTGACTCATCAGAGAAGATTACACTGCTCAGCAAAGTGAAAGGCAGTAGGAAGGGAGGAAGACTATGTTATAGGTAGATAGACTCAATCAAGGAAATCACTGTCCTGAATTTAAAAGACCTGAGTAAGGCTATTAATAACAGGGTGTCCTGGGGGTTTCTCATTTGTAGTCACTATAAGTCAAAGATGACTGGAAGACAAACAACAAAGAGGATGCAGCGGCCATAAATGCAGCTGCTACTTTTCATTAATACCGCAATAATGTTAAGGCCAAAAGTTGTAAGGTCATCTGAAGTCGTCACATCCACCCTTAAGTCTACATGTAGCTTCTAAGTCTGAAATACAGATTTAATTGATAGAATTTTTACATCTAATGCAATAAAGTAGTGCTGTTTGAAAAGAAATATATTGAAACTTAGTTTAATACAGCAATTGGTCATTTTGCTTATTTGTTTAGTTGGGGACAGACATTGATATTCAAGGCAAGCAGTCCTAAGATGAACTGTTTTTATACAAATATGATCTTGTGATTTCAGAATGTGGGAGAGGAAAATGAACGGAAGCTATGTATCCAGTAAAAGCTTATCTTCAGATTAACCTCTGCTGAACTCAGCTGGTTTTCTTTCTAGGTAAAGGTATAAAAGAGGCAGCTTTGTGCTACTTTCTGTGTTAAGTATTCAAAGTGACTCTTAACTACCCAGTATTTTTTCATATAGGCACCTGGGTATATACATAAAAATCTAGTTTGTAAATTGTATTCAATGCTATTGATTTGAAAAATGAATGCTTTGTTAAAACTTTCTTGAACAAATACATAGAAACATTAAAGTAAAATTAGCAACAAGCTAGTACAGACTTTGGTAAAGAATGAAATGCCACTATAGGCAAAACTGCAAAATTAATGTGTATCAACAAGACCATGGTAGAAGTAAAAACATCCCAGACTGCAATAGGGTAAATCCAGAATACTATATGTTTAGGTAAACAAACTACCCTTTTTTTAAAAAAAAACTCCTTTTGAAATATTGTAGTTTAGTGGTTTAAATATCTTGTTGTTGCAGACTCCCAAGGCTTAACTCAAGATTTAAAACCATAAAGGGCAACAAATGTTTATTTAAAATTGCTCGTCAAATTTGGAGAGAAGGGAAAACATAAGTAACAAGTAAGAAACATAAGTAAATGCACACCTTCTATTATAATATTTGTATAATACCTGAATACCAAACTATGGCCTCATATTACTTGTTAACTTTAATTAAATTATGAGAAGGCTGGTGCCACATTTCACTTACAAGCCTTGTTATATTGAGCTCAGTAGCTGAAACTTGAATTCTGAGTTTTGACTATATTTTTCAAACAGTTTCTGTATTTATTTTTAAGATAAATGGGTGCAGAGAATGATTTTTCACACGAATATATTATTACGAAAGGCATCAATACTTTCATAGTTCTCATGAATAGTTCTCATGCAAGTGAGCCTAGAAATTTGGAAAGAATGGTTCCTTGAACTGCTGTTTCAGAGCACCATCTGTGGATATTTCTCTGAGTTTGTTTTCCTCTGTTGCTCTGAGTTCCTCTAGTTCATACACATTAATTGAAAATGGATCTCTAATCCAGTTTTTGCTTACACCAGGAAAAAGAAAATATTCACAGAAACTATTGCAAATCTTTCAAATGTTGTACAATAAGTGATGTGTTCTCCACAAACAACTCTTTGTTGGTGGAACCAAGGAAATCTGTGAGGTTTGGAAATGTCTCATTGTTTTGGTTTGACAAGTGGTGATGCCACAATTCAACTTTTTAATCATTGCTCCAGCCTTGTCTTCAACCTGAAAAACTGTAACTTTTTCTCCTTGAAGATATAAGTTGAGCATATTTATAAATGATTGAGGGCATCTGCTCTATGAGGAATAATCTTATCTCTCAGTTTCCAGAAATGACACAAAACTTCATGATAGCCAACAAACTACACAGTGTAGCAGTAGTTGATGATGTTCACTGTCCATATTTTTGTAAAGGTGCTCAAAAAGTCTTGAATTCAGTGATTTGCTTTTTATAAAATTGGCAATTTTGATTGATTCATTTAAGGCCTGTTTTAGTTTTTCTGATATTTTCTTAACAATTAGAGCTTTCCTAATATACAGTAAAGGTGCAAAGTCACCAATGGTATGATTCCTTAATCCATGCTACAAGTCCAGTAAGCTTTCCAGACATTGCTCATGCCCCATTCCAATACATTTCAACCAATCTGTGTCATGAGATGTTATAAACTCATTTAAGCTATTAATTAATTAATTAATTATTCTTTCCACTATATAGGTTGTACCAACAAAAGGATGAACAGTAAGTCTTCAGAAATATTTCTCGTATGCTTATATCTGACATAGCACAAAAAGGTTGCTTTGTTATGTCTGTTTTTATCCAGCTGTAGAGCAAAATAGAGGGAGATATGAATTCTCTAATAACTGGTAGTCAATTTGCTTAACTATGTCATTTGAAAAAGGTATTAAGGAAAGATCCTTGGAAGATTTCTCATTGATCAATTCAGAAACCATAATTTTTGCAGAAAGTAATAAGTTCTTCAACTATTGTGTGTGTTTTTTTATTTTTGCTATTAGCTGAGAAAGTTCAAATGAGGCTGTCATTGCATTTTCACGGTTAAATCAGATGCACTCTTTTTAACCATTTCCTTACTTTCCTAAAGTTCCTGCTCCTTACTCCTCGTTGGACAGTACATCGTAACATAACACACACTGTGGGAGTTGCTTGTTTTCTGGGCTTGTACATGA
Organism: Ctenosaura bakeri; assembly: GCA_948474755.1. Classification (NCBI taxonomy): domain Eukaryota; kingdom Metazoa; phylum Chordata; class Lepidosauria; order Squamata; family Iguanidae; genus Ctenosaura; species Ctenosaura bakeri. The sequence continues at coordinate 808,106 of CAOLHI010000424.1, forward strand.
GAAGCCAGTCGATTGGTAGTCTTTGCTATAATGGCAGCACTTTTTAAAATGACTGGAAGAACCTTTGAACGGGATGAACCCTCATCAACAGCATCAGTATTTTCGTATTTCAGATTTAGCCAGCAATCCATCCTGAGGCTCAACCAGAGTGTATTGTTACAAAATTCACAATAACGTTGAAAAGTCACTTTACCTCAAACCAACCAAACACTTTTGTTTGCAGAAATCAAGGAAGAAACACAATCATTTTCAATAATCCACAGTTACCATTCTGAAATCTGTCTGAACTCTTATTCACACTGACTGATTCCAAATTTCTCTTCCCACAAACCCAATCTTCCTTTTGTACATGAGTTTCTTGAAGAACATTCTCAATCCAGCTGCAGAATTCTAGGAAGCAACAAATGTTCTGAGAATGTGGTGCCACAACATGGGCAACACTAGAGTTTGGGGCAGTTACGAAGGTGGCTTCTGGCTCTATATGTGATAGCAAGAAGTATCAAAATGCCACTCAGTGTCACACACCTGCATGTTCACACTGTGTGAAGTATCAAGAGCTGAGTACTCCCCCACTACTTTTTGGGGGGCAATCAAACAGGTACTTTCATAACTTTTGAACAGTTCGAAATATTGTAGTGAAACATTGTACAAATGATGTCTATCACTGGCAAAAGACACCAGCTCTGAGATCAGTGTAACACTATAGAATCAATATGTTGAACTACAGAAACTCATAACATTTCTTCAAGCCTTCACAGAGCCACTGTAAGGAAATTGTGGCCACCTAGATCACACATTGAGAATCATTGTTATAGCTCACGGGTGGTAACCTATGGCCCCTCAAAAAGCTCTCTGCAAAACTTGTGACAAGATTGAAATGTCTGTTCCCTGGCAGCTAACTTGGCAAGGAGAGAGCAAAAAGGATTGCCCTGCCAGCTGCTGGCTTCATTCCAGCACACTATTGGCACGTGTCCCTGAGACAACAGAGTCCTGCACAGGGTGGAAAAAAATGTTCCCCATGCCTGTTATAGTTGCTCTTGCTCACAAGTTTTGATACCTGAAGAGTGTGTGGCTCTGTGATCTTAGAACAGCAGTTCTGTACACACTTAACTCTGGAGTGCAACCTCATAAAACTCAGGGACCACACAATCTGGGAAGGATTCTGAATTGTATCTTATCAGCTGGGAGTGAACTCATTATCACATGCTGCTGATAACCAGTGAAGTGCTGTCATTGTAAGGGGCATTTGGAGAGCAAGAGGAAAGAAAATGTATAAAACAGTGTCTACATATATTTTTTAAAAATTAGTTTTTAAAAACCTGAAGTTTTGAGTGGGAAACATGACAGTATGTTGAACTATGGTCTTGTCTCTTATCTAGTAATGAATGCTGTAGCTAAACACGAGTGATAGTGGAAATTTTCCCAAATTAGCTTTCTCAAGGCCAGGTACGGGCAGATTGCTGGGCTGTAATGCACAGAATTCCTCACTAGTAGCTGTGCTGGTTAGGGCAGGTGGAAATTAATGTCCAAAACATTGGGAAGGCTGCACTTCGACCATTTCTGCTCTAGGTATTTTTGACCACTCATCTCATCATCAAGACAGTGCTGGCTGAGGATGATAGGACTTCTAGTTAAACACATCTGGAAGGCAGAGAATGGTGATAAAATTTGCTTTACCAATATACTGCCCCTTCACAAAATAAATCTTGGTCACAAATGTGACAGCCTTGTTTCACTCCAGAAGAGAGATTTAGTGCCATCACTGGGACAAAGATGCCGTGATCCTAACCAGGGAATCATTAGAGCAATTAAAGAGGCCATTAGGGGGCTGAACTCGGAGCAGCCACGGATAATCCGCCTAGCCAGGCTTTGGCTTGTGCGCAGCCTAGCGCACAATTCTTCTAGACCTGTAAAAATGTATTTTTAAAAGTGCGGCGGAGAGGGAGCTTACGCACAAATTTGTTCTGGAGGTTTCCGTAGCCCCACGGCTGCTCCCTTTTAGGTCGCTGACGTCACTGGCATCTGACGTCACTGACGTTTCCCGGGTAATGAACTGTGATGTCACAGAAGGAGGAGCGCCGGCGGCGGGAGCGAGCGAGCGGGCTCAGCCTTGCAATCTGCGGGTTGCAGTTCCTATGGAAACCTAATCCTGTGCTAAAAAAGAAACGGGGGGGGGCTGCTCAGCAGCCTGGAATCCAAACGGGGACAGGGGAAGGAGCTCCAGAGCTCCAGGTTCCCGGCCAACCGCCGTCCTTCCCAGCCCGACGGCTGCAGAATGCCGGCCTACGGTCCTGAATCACGGGCCATTTCCGCACTAGCCTGTTATAGCGCGATGATTCCACTTTCAACCTCCTCTGGAATCCTGGGGTTTGCAGTTTCGGGAGGGGCCGGCCGGCCCCTCCCGAAACTGCAAACCCCAGGATTCCAGAGGAGGTTGAAAGTGGAATCATCGCGCTATAACAGGCTAGTGCGGAAATGACCACGGACTCTCTTCAGCGTCCCTGCGGCAACACCTCCCCTTCTGGGGGGGCGGGGGGCGCACCCTCATTTTTCTCAAGGAAGCAAAACAATAAACGCGCGCGCACCCCATAGCCGCCCCTCCGCCAGCCGCGTCCTGGCCCTTTGAAACCCCCCAAAAGCACCCGGGCATCTTCTTGCCCCCGCCTCGACAGGCGGCGGGCAAGACCCGCGCCCCGCCGCCGCCCCCGTCCCGCGGCCACCCTGCGCCTCTCCGTCTCCTCGCCCAGCCCTCGGGGCCCCCCACCCCTGCGCTCTTTCGCACGAGCCGCGTCCCCTCGCCTCCCCCGACCCCCTCCGAGGCGCGCTCGCTCCCTCCCTCGCCGGCTCCCTCCCTTCCTCCCGCCGCCGCCGCCGCCGCTTCTTTCGCAAGGGCTGCGAGCGGGACTGCGGCGGCTCGGCGCGCTCCTCGGCTGCGGTGACGCGGGAGGCAACGGCCCGGCTGCCCCTCTGTCCCTGGCCGGAGGAGACCCTCCTCCCTTCTCCCCCCAGACCATGACCCCGCCGCCGCCGCCGCCGCCATCGCCGCCGCCGCAGGAGCGGAGCCCTGGCAGCGCCCAGGCGGAGCGGGGCAGCGCGAGGGCGGGCGCGCGGAGGACGGAGTGAGGCCGGAGCGCGCTGCTTCTCAGCCCCCTCCTGCCGCCGCCGCCGCCGCCGCCTCCCGCCCTTCTTCTCCCCCTATCGTAGCATACCACTGCTTACACCGCCGGCATCCCTCCATCGAGCCACAGGTCTGGGCCCGGGAGCGGCGCGGGGGGAGAGAGGGCGCGGGGGGATTATTCGCCGCCCTTGGCGCGCACAGCAGGGGGACCGAGGGAACTGGGCAAAGCGTGCGTGGCTGCATGGAAAGGAGTGGGGAGGGGGAAAGCGGGGGTGGATGGCGGCGGACGGGTGGGAGAGGAGGGGGCTTTGCATGCGGCGCAGGGGGGGCAAAACGGCAGTGTGTTGCGGGAGGCAGAGGGCCGGGGAAGCGGTGGGGGCTTCTTGAAAGCGAAACCATGTGGGCCGGCACGCCTTCCCCCTCGTTACACCTAGGCCATTTCCGCACTGGCCTGTTATAGCGCGATGATTCCGCTTTCAACATCCTCTGGAATCCTGGGGTTTGCAGTTTCGGGAGGGGCCGGCCGGCCCCTCCCGAAACTGCAAACCCCAGGATTCCAGAGGATGTTGAAAGCGGAATCATCGCGCTATAACAGGCCAGTGCGGAAATGTTTCTAGTCGTCTCCTCCGGAGCCCATGCTGGTGAGGAGCGGGACCCCCTCGGCGCCCCCCGGCTCGCCCCCCTTCCCGGGTGCCGCGGCGCTCCCTGCTGAAGGCTTCTTGGGCTACGACGAGCAGGAGGCGTCTCACCTGAAGGAAGGCATGTGGCGGCGGAGCCCGCGCTCGCTCTCCTCAAAACATTCAGGAGGGCGGCTGCTTTTTCCTCAGCGTGCCTTTCTCTTCCTCATACTTGGTGGCAGGCTGGGCTCTGGTGTAAGTCAGAGTTTGTCACCTTGAAGCCTGGCCTTAAGTGAACCTCACAGGCTGGGTGTGTTTTTGTGCCTTTTGGGTTGGTTAGGTTGCCATCTTTCTTCCTCCCCCTTTGGCTGGGCTCCTGTGTGTTGTTTTTTTTTTAAATGGCAGAATGAAGCACAACAGTAGGTTCAGCATCTGAAGCTTTTCCAGATATGGAGATGGAGTGGTGGTAGGGTAAACTACACCTGCTGGCTTCTTCTGCTCTGTGACTGCTAAAGTATAACAGGGAGGGAGGGCTGGCAGGGCCGGGGGGGGGGAGAGGAATAGAGCAACATTTCCTGCCAGGGGTTGTGGCAAATGCATTAGCAGGTCTAGGCTCAGTGTTGTGTATTGAAACCAGCATGCTTTGTGGGCCCTAACTTTGGCTCTTTTATCCCTTTCAAAGTCAAATATGGAATCTGGCGATACATACAAGCAAGAAACAAAAGTACACAGCATCCTAAGCAGTGGGCTAAACTGCTGAAGACTGCACTGTACATATACCAACCCTGTTCATGTGTAACTCATGAATATTCCATTTCTCCCTAGTAGGTGTGCTGAGGTTTGCAAACATGCAGCCCAATTCTGTGCATCTATCTACAAAATAGTTGTGGTTAGGGCTGAACCTTCAGTATATACCATTTTGTTCTCTCTACCTTCTTGCAGCTGCCCAATTAAATGTTGACAGTTGTTTGATCTGGATGAATGAGGGCTTGTTCCCAAGAAGGGTATGCTTGTGGAGTTTTTTTAAACAGGAATTTGAGTAGTGAAGGCTGGAGGACGGAAGAAGGTTTGCTCTAGATAACATAGTGCATGTTAAATACGTAGCTGACTGAGACATGGGAATGTTAGGACATGAAGCTATTGCTGCTGGACATGGCTTTATAAGGGAGTAAATTTCTGAAATAGTCTCCCTTGTGCATTCATGGGAGAACTAAATTTCATTCATATTTAAGCATAAGTTGGTTCGTTAAGAGTAATGTATACAATTGCTTATCTTGTGACTCAGGCACAATTCCCTCCCTCCCCTCCATTAATTTTATGTCTCTCCACAGCTGGAGATGAAAATAGTGCATGAAGATGTTTTTCCTGTGATGCTTCATAGGAAAGATTTTGTTTTCAAACTTAGAATGTTTATCAGATTGACATATCTGAGCTTGAGAAGAAATTTCTCCACAAATATGGATTTGATTGTGATCTCAGGGGAGCAGAATATCATCTCTCCAGGTAGTGGGCAATGTGCACTACTTGCCTGAAAAGCTACCTGTGTGATTTTTTTACCCCCAAACTTGTCCTTTTTTTCTACAGACTTTTCTGATTATGGTGCTGCTTGCTGACCTGCTTTGCTTCCCGCATTGCATTATTTTGGATGTTCTAAATTGTTGGTTTCTTCTAGTGATGCATTTTCCAGCGGGACTGTAAAGTACAAGAATTTGTGAGGACTGATAGAATGTAGAGATTGTTAAAAGTATAAGCTGTGAATCAAATGCAGCCCCAGTTGTCCATGCATGGGGATAATAAAGTGGGCTGACCTTGCAGAGTTTTTAAATGGATTACTGGAACAACATAGATGAAGTTCTTCCAGTATTTTGAGATGTGGTAACAAATTTAGTTCCAGGGATGGGGAATGTTTCCCACCCCCTGCTTCCATTAATCTGAGCACTGGTGCAGAGTGCAAGGGTCATATCTCAGAGAAAAACAGTATGTGCACAAGGCAGAGAGATGTACACACGAGAATAACTCTTGAGATTGTATAGGTTTGTTTTGTTTTGGCATTTTTGTTAGGATTTCTGTGCTTTGAGCAGCTGGAGATTGAGTTGGTTTCCCCATCACTGTGCCGCCATGCTGAACAAAGCTGCTGCTCTTCCATTTCTGTCTGTTGTACAATTGTAAGAGGCATAGAAGGAGATAAAAAGATGCCAGCTCCTAGTGCTCAGAAAGCTGGATTGGTGGAATGGCAAGTGCAAGGTGTACAGTTCTTAAAGACACCAGTCATGGCATGGAGCTACATGCTTACCCATGAAGTTAAGTGGTCCTACTCTCTAACCAGTATGTTTGGGATTAAAACCTTCATTTAAGAAGGTATGCTTACAGCTTGAGCAGCTATGAAGGAAGTAGGGAATGGTTGACTCTGCAGATGTTTTCATTCTCATCAGCTCTGTCCAATGTGATAGAAAAGAGACAGTGGGAATTGTGATAGAAAGATCTGGAGTACCAAAATAATCTGGATTACAGTTCCCACAACCTCTTCCTGTTTACCATGCTGGCTGGAGCTGATGGAGTTGAGGGCTGCAGGTTCCCTCTATTTCCTTCTCTGTGAGAAGGTGAAATTGCCCTCCTCTCTGTCAGAGAGGAACAAGCCCTAAGCAATAGCAGCTTGAAATTTGCTAGACCAGGAAGATAGTAAATACTGTTGGCACTAGGAATGGGAGTTGGATCTGCCCATTGCCCAGCCCAGTGAAAGGGCCAAGGAGCAGAGCAAGTGTGTAAAAATGGTGCTGCTGCTCTCTTGCTCCCCAGTGCATTTCCCTTGCAATATGTTGAAACTCCCTAGCCTCACATTAGCCCACAGTTGCTATGGAAACATACCCAGTGGGTTGTGTTTTGAAAGAAGGTCAAGTGTGGATTTCCTCCCAGCTTCTCTTTTTTTTCTTGAAGAAGTACAGGCATAGTTTCAGACACCACCTTTCTCCAGAGAGTTCCTTATCACTCAGATGTTTTTAGCAGTTCTTTTCAATTCATGTGTCTTTCCTCACAGCAAGGATGACACATGTGGAAAAAGCACACACCCCAAAATGCTGATCTGGGTGATGCGGGCACTCCATTGAAGGAACAAAAAACCGATGATTGCCATACAAGCATGGTCCAAAATATTTCCTGCAGAGGAAATAAAATTCTCCTGTTGGAAGTTATAGTTGGGGCTGCTATCCAAATTGAAGCTCCCTTCAAATGCCTTAATTTCATACCAGTCCTTTTGCATATATTCCTAGGTGAATGCTGCCTATTCATATAGTCTTCTTTACAAATAGTATAGTGGTACATTTGGAAGTGCAGGTGATTATTATGGTAGTCCCCATAGCAACAGTTCCCCCAGGAAAATCCAGAAATGCAGGCATCACAGATTGGATCTCTCTATCTGTGTGTATATGTCTGTCTGTGTATCTTTGTATATTCTGTAGGGCACACACATCCCAATTACTGGTACACAGCACAAGACCCTATTTATTCGGATCTGGTAATGGTCACTAGAATAGTGGGTTGGCACAAGACAGTGGCTTAAGGCTTTGACTGAAGAGATCTGAAATTGAACAAGAAAGGAAAAAAGGGGGACATAGTTTATTCCTGCATAGTACAAAACTACCAACTCAAGATTTTATGGGGTTTCATAACACCAGGGAGAAATATTCCCTGCCAGTGTATTCTGACAGTTTTCTTCTTTGCCAGGAGTATTGTATATACTCATGTAGGTAAGTCTAGAAGTTTTAGTCAAAAACCTGGGTCAACTTACCCACCAGTCAGTGTAAGTACTGTACCTTATCTCTTATCAAAAAGGGAACCATCCTCTTCTCTGAATAGAGTGGCGAAAGGCAAGAAGAGCTTAGTCTGTTCCAGGAAAACCTAAAAGATGCACTGACTCCTTCTAATCTCTCCACCATGGCATGCTTTTGGCCTTTTTGTATGCCTGGGGGTGGAAATGGCAGCAGCCGCCGCCAGGGGAGGCCAGTCCCCAAGATGGCACTGGCACTTTCTCTTCTTCTTGGAAGGACTCTCAACTTAACCATGGGTCATATCAAAATCCATATTTTTGGCCCCTAAACCTGCCCTCAACTTGTGCATAAGGTCAACTTATACATGAGTATATACAGTAGGTCTTCTGTAAAGCTAGTGTGTCCTAGTTTCCTCTTTATGATCAGGCTACTATAAAATGCCTTGCATTGCAACAGGATAACTCACAAAAATATATTACTCCTGGGAAAATCCATTCTTCTCCCAAAAACACCAGCTACTGTGAGGACTGTGCCTCCAAGGGTACAAGAAAGGTGGGGTAATGGCAGTGATGGAAGGCAGTTGACACTATTGTCCCCCCTAAATAAAATGTGTCACTGTTGTTCCTGCTACATAAAATGTGCTGGCACGTTGACCCTGTAAGCCCTGGCTCTGCTGCATTGCTGCTTTCCCCTCTGGTGTGCTTAAAGGTGCACTTACCCCATGCTCTGTCTTAACCCTCAGGGCCGGATTGCCAAAATGCTGATCAAGGAGTATCACATACTGCTGCCTATGAGCCTGACCGAGTACCAGGTGGCCCAGCTCTACATGATCCAGGTATCATCAGTATTGAATGAGGTAGAACACAGAAAGCTGTCCGATGGGTGTCCTTGTGGCAAGATAGAGCCCTCTCTTTGTCAGGGTTGTGGGGTCAGAAACTGAGCAGGGCTGAGGGATGCAAGAGGGTGAGCGGGGTTCAGAGCGGGCCATGTAGATTGGGGCCCAGGCTGAGCAGGGCTGGCTCTCCTGCTCCCCCAGAAGAAAAGCCGTGAGGAGTCGAGTGGCGAGGGCAGTGGGGTTGAGATCCTGTCCAACCGGCCGTACAGCGATGGCCCAGGCGGGAGCGGCCAGTATACACACAAGATCTACCACGTGGGCTCTCACATCCCCAGCTGGTTCCGGGCCCTTCTACCCAAGGCAGCTCTGCAGGTGGAAGAAGAGTCCTGGAATGCCTATCCATACACACGCACCAGGTAAAGGTGGGGGAAGGGGAAGGCTGGAGGGCCGAAAAGAGGCGGCTACCCAGGTGAGTGCACGGGGCTTGAGGCTCACGCATTGGGTGGGGCAGGGCTGTCACTTTCGCCCCTTCCCCTGCAGATACACCTGTCCATTTGTGGAGAAATTTTCTATTGAGATTGAGACCTATTACCGACCAGATGCTGGGAAACAGAACAATATCTTCAACCTGAGTGCTGCAGAGCGCAGGCAGAGGATTCTAGGTAAGTGTGCGGACACAGAGCTCAATCCCCACTTTGTACTATACTGAGTGTTATAGAACATGTTAATCTTGCCGTGTAGAGCAACTAAGCATGGAGGGTGAGAAAGGCTGATGTGTGATACTTGTTGGCATTTGAGGAGAAAGTTGGGTGTAAGTTTGTAGTCATCTGCTTAGTCCGTAACTTTTCTCTGCTTTTCTTGGAGGCAAGTATTAAAATTCAAGGGTGGAGCGGGGGGAAAATGTGAGCTTCTGGGTAAAAAGAAGTAGGGACGAATATGTATGGATTGAGAAGCAGGGGCAGAAGAATGTTTTTGTTGTTGGTCTGAAGAAACCCTATGACTTGGCAGGGAGGGACAGTCATGAGATCTAAAGGAATGCTATCTATCCCAAAGTGTACTTGCACTACAGAGTTGTAGCAGTGTGATACCACTTTAATTGTTCCAACCTATGGTATCTTGGAATTTGTAGTTTAGTGAGTGAACTAAACTAAATTCTTAATTCTTTCTAGTACAGTCTCCTGATCTACAGCATTGTCACAGGCTACCAAACGGTTCTAAGTAGCTTACCAAACTACAAATCCCACAGTTCCTGAAGATGGGAACCATGGCAGTTTAAGGGTTATCAAAGTAATACAACTGTGTTGAGTAGATACACCTCTTTCCAGTGGATGCTAGGTGTTTACTTCCAGTTCACCTTCTGCTCCATTTCCTGCAGATACCATTGACATTGTGCGGGACCCCATCTCACCCAGCGAATATAAGGCAGAGGAAGATCCACGGCTTTATCGCTCAGTCAAGACCGGTCGTGGACCCCTAGGAGATGACTGGCTGGAGAATGCAGCTGCTGGGTCTCTCATGTGTGCCTACAAGCTTTGTAAGGTGGAGTTCCGCTACTGGGGCATGCAGTCCAAGATTGAACAGTTCATCCATGATGTTGGTGAGCACAGAGGATAGCTTCCACACTTCCATCCTGTGCAGTCCTTATCCAAATGGGTTTGGATAAGGAGACTGGCTGGTGCTGGCTGCCATCTCATTCCAGGGAAGGGAAAGGGGTGGTATACCTCCCAGTAGCAGTGGCAGAAGCACAGCACTTGTTTCCTCTCTGTGTGGCCCAGTTTGTGCAGTGCTTCTCAGCTGAACTTCCCTTTCTGTTCACACTTCCTCAAGGCAGCTTCACAGTGAAATGACCTTTAATGGCTGTCCAGAGATTCATTGATATTTCCAAGTATCCTGGGGGAACCTGCAATAAAGGGAAAATCTAGGACTGTTCCAGTATTGAGAATGACTTTTTTGTGTGACCTAAAAAGGGATAATTGGTTTGCCTGTTGTCTCAACAGTGGTATCCTCCTTTTTCTTCTGTGAGTGGCAAAGGATGCCTCTGACACATCAGTGAAAAGTGGCAAACATTTAGATACTGTCCCAATGATCTCTGAAACAATATGATGGTGGACTCCCTTTCTCCACACCTGGTTCACCTTTTGTTCCAGTTTGGTTCTGCTAAACATTGACAGTTTGTCTCAGGTTGTAGTTGTAAGTTGCCAAGAGTGTCAAGAGAGGTTCTGATTGATTGCATGTTTGACATTGGAATTACTTTGATGCTGTTATTTTGTAGGAGCTATGAGCCTAGGTTTTGCCAAGTGTTCCTTGTTATAGATGGTGTCTCTTATTTCAAGGCTGGAAAGCTTTTCCTTTTACACAGACTGAACAAGATGCCAAAGAGAAAAAAAATCCTGTATTTTGGGATGTGAGTCCTTCATAAAGACAGAAACGTGTGCAGCGTTTAATTTATGAATGTTGATAATATGTTAATGTTACAGGGAAATGCATAGGTAGGTTAAAGTAAACGAGTGCTTTCATTTGGTATAGAGGTAGAGCCCAAACTTGTTAATAGCTGTTTCCAGATTGTCAACCCTACATGTCATGAATTTTGATTGTCCTTTATTGCTCTTTTGAAAACCTCAAAGGCCCTTCCCTAAACTGCAAACCCCAGGATTCCATAGGATGTTGAAGTTGAAAGTGGAATGATAGCACTGTAACAGTCTAGTGCGGAAATGGCCATAGTGAGGGAGGTGCAATAGGAAGCATGAGGGAGACCAGTGTTGAAAAGAAGTGACTGCCATCAACAGCACCATTAAAGCTGGGCCTGTACTGTGAAAGTTCTCTGAAAAAGTGGCAGGACAGAAGCAGCATGGAATTTTGCCTGTTAAGCCCAGCTACAGTTTTGTGGGAGATCATTTGAGGAAAAAGGATTGGAAATAGGAGAGTCCCTGGTATCTAAATGAAACTTCAGAACAGGATCATAACTGTGATGTATTTTGTTGAGTTTACGTATTGCTGGAAACTTTGTATCATGAAGCTCACGTTTAGGGTCAGTAAATAATATTTGGTAGGTAAGAAGTTGGTTTACCAGAAGCAGGATGCTTAAGTTGTTTGCTGTTGTGCTACGTATCAGTTGCCTCTAGTGAAGTGTTAAATGGCATGATATATGGTGAAAGGGATGACTTGTCATTCTCAGGTAAGAACAAATTTCAATATGCCAACGGAAGATTCCTGCCTCCTGTTTAGTCATAGACATGTCTTAAAACATCACTGTGGATGCTGTATTTTGTATTAGGTCTGGTTCAGATTTACATCTGAGCTAAGCTGTTCTGTCTGCTCTCCCTTCCCTTTCATGCACAGATTCTTTGCCTCCCTCTACCTTATTTTTGTATTGCTTGGGTTTGGTGTTGTCTTGTGCCAGAAGTGGGTGTAGGTCCAGGCCTCTAGCAAGGTTCTTTTGGTGCCTGACATTGACACATGCTATTGCTATAGCATAAATGTTATCAATGGTAAATGATGCAGGACATGGTACATTCCAGAAGCATTCCAGCCCTTTTGCTCTTAGGGTCCAGCATCTCCTCTTAGTCAGTGGTCGAATTGGTCCCCAAACAAATTCTACAGAGACTTATCCCTCAAAAGCAATTAGATCAAATCTGCATTGCTGGACATATAGGGAGCCCTTGGAGCGGGGTGTACCCCCTCAAGGCATCGCCAGTGGAAAATGGATTCCCAAGGGTTACATGGTGCAGAAGCAAACAGAGAAAATCAAAGTGCACAAGCATGTCGCATCTCCCCCTTGCAGTAGCTATATGAACTGTACAAGCAGGTTAGCAACAGGGAAAGATTCCTTCCCTTCCTCTGTTCCCAGGCTTCATATTTTTTTTCCCAGCCTCAAAGGGTAAAGTGAAGGCAAAAAGTAACCATCAAGGTTGCTGATACAAATTAACCATTTAATTCCACTGGACAGTTGTTAATATTTGGCCATGATACTAACAATGACTCTAAAACCCATCTTCCTGGTGGCAAAGGCCCACTGCAGCTGTTAAGCATTAATCTTCATAGGACTTAGAAAAATTGTTTTTGGACTACATCTCTCAGAATCCTCCCTCTAGTATACGCAGCATAGATTCTAACTAGCGTGGAATCTGGGAATTATCATCTAAAAAGCAATTTTCCAAACATAGAGGAAGGCATGGAGAAATTCAGACAAAAAGGTTGAAGGGGGCATGCAATCCCATGTCCTTCTCCCAATTCTCTCTTTATAAATCTGAACAGGACCGTAAAGTTTGCCTTGGTTGTGGGAAAGCCCATGAAGGAAATATTGTGAGGGAATGAAAGGTAATGTTGTCTTCCTTGTTGTATTGGGAGCTGAAGCTATGCCTCTTCATGAGAGCGATGAACTGGGCAGAATTGGACTGTGATGATTTTGAATCCCTCCTTCAGGTCTACGAAAAGTGATGCTGAGAGCCCACCGCCAGGCCTGGTGTTGGCAGGACGAGTGGGTAGATCTCACCATGGACGACATCCGGAGGCTGGAAGAAGAGACAGCACGTATGCTGGCTCAGAAGATGGCCACCTGTGTAGGGCCCAATACAGGCCCTGCTGAGCCCAGCCCCGAGCGCCCAGATGAACTAGACGTCCATGATAAGCAGGACAGAGTCGATAGCCTGCGGGCTCCCGATTCTTCTCCAGATGATCCATTTGCCAAACAGTGGTCGACATCCTCTCGCTCATCTTACTCTTCTCAGCATGGTGGTGAGTCACTGTTGTACCCCATGGAATGAGGGAGGCAGCACTGGTTGTCCAGGGGGGGTAGCACAGCATCATAAGGTCTTTTCCCCCTTAGAGAGTAAGTGAAGGTTGCTTCTGAAGGTAGGATTCTGGTTTGATAGATTATTATAAAGTATCAGCGTTGTCATGGTGACTAAGATAATTTTTGAAAGCCCAGAAAGTTGCAGGCTGAGCGATTTTGAAATCTGAAGTCCTGAAAAATAACTTCTCTGAGCTTGAGCAGGCTAACTGACCCCTGTAGTTGTGATTGAGATAAATTGTCCCCTCTCCTTTCCTTTGTAAGTTCTTGACTTGTCTCAGCTGAGTACTGGCCCAGTTGTTTCTGTGGCCCTCAACTCCCCCAGAATCCCCAGAGTGACCTTTTTCTGACCCCCCCCCCAAAGAAAAGAAGGTGAATTGCTGCTCCTGAAAGTCTCTGGCTGCACCAATTGATCTTCCAGATAGGCTGCAAAGTATCCCTGTATTGTTTAACATTGGGGAAAAAAAGCCATCTTTGAGAACCAGAAGTAGATTTGCAGAAACTTTGGGGGTTTGTTTTGTCTTTTGGTAGTGTCTGTGGCTCCAAGAGGGTCCTGGGGCATAAAAATGCCCCCCTGGCCTGCCACAGCTGCCTACCCCTTATTTTGTCTCATTCTGGAATACTTTACCAAAACATTTGAATTACACAGGCATCTGTAGAGCGTTGTGTTGTATATACATGTGCATTTTAGAGAGACATGGGTGAGAGAAATGCCCATGGTTGAGAGGAATGTCAACACACTCTTTTGCTTTCCCCCTCCCACCTCATACCCCCAATTCTTGAAACCATTTAGGAAATATGTTTCTGTGTTTCTAATTATTACATGAAAGTATTGTGATTCTTATCTACATCTGAATTCATGTAGACTTCTAAAAGGTAGAAGAAACCACACAGAAATTCTGTTGTGAAACAGTGCTGTAGCAGCTGTCTACAACCTGTCTTGGTCAGTTTCACCATTCACTTTTCTTGTATGATATAAGGAGAAGCTGCTGCATTAGGAATTAGGAAAATATAGCAGGCAGGTTCCTCACAATAAGACGCCTGCTTTCATATTCATAAAATAAGCTGCTGAAATCAGAGGTTGCAGTAAGGGTGAAGTTGTTCTCTCGCTATGGAAATAATTATCCTTGTGTAGCCTATGATAAGAGAGCCAGAGCATGGCATAGTGGTTTGAATGTTGGTCTAGGGTTCGATTCTCTGCTAGGCCATGGAAACCCACTGGGTGACCTTGGTTATGTCACACACTCTCGGCCCCAGAAAACACCTTAGGATCGTGACCTTTTCCTTAGGATCACCATATGTCGGAAATGACTTGAAGGCACACAGCAACAGTGACAGTGTATGATAAGAAATTGTCTGCTGCTTCTACAGGGAGGGCTTTTCTGGGGGGCTTCCAGACAAGGCTTTTATTATTCAATTCACCAGCCTCAAAGACAAAATTTTACAGGCAGTCTAGACAACAATGCCTGTTTGTAACCCTCCAGTATTCCCCCATTCTTTCTTTTGTCTTTTTTTTTTTTTGCCCCCCACCTACAAAAAATCATTAAAGAGGGTTAGGTGGAGTATCAGTGCATTTCTTTTGTCTGGTATAGCTAGGAGCCATTCCAGGTGGTTCCCACCAAATAATCTACCTACAGTATAGGTAATCTCTTGATTTGACTACTGCACTGCACTCTGCATAGGACCACCCCTGAAGACAATGCAGAAGCTGCAGCTAGTGCACCATACAGCAGCTAGACTGCTGACCATACAGAAACTATGTAATATCAGTTCCAAAGGAATTACATTGGCTGTCAATACACTTCCATTGCTAGCAATAACATTTAAAGCCTTATATGGCTTGGAACTTCAGTACGTGAAGGAACACCTCCTACTGTATACATGTGCCCAAAGACTGAGATCTGCTGGAAGGGGCCTGCTTTGTGTCCCACCAGTGGGGCAATACCCTGTGGAGGGCTTTGTCTGCTGTGGTACTCAGATTGTGGAATATTCCCCTCTCTTTAGAGGCCTACCTGGTGCCAAATAAAAACTTTGGTTTTTACTAAAAAAAACCAAAACAAAGCAAACAAACTGTGCATGTACGTTATGTGTTGATTTAACTTGTCAAATTGTTTGTTTTTAGCCTGTTTAAATCATTTCTACTATTTTAAATCATTTTAAATTGTATAAACTGATTGTATTGTGTTCCATCCTGAGATCCTTTTTGTATGTTAGGATATGTTACTATTAATTATATTCTTGTTGTTATTTCTCCAATTGAGGGTACTGGAGTGAGATAGGCTACCTTTAAATTGGGGGAAAATTTCTGCTTATTGCTGGCCTTCCACCAACTGAATTGTGTGGGTCTTTTGGTCATGCTGTCTCTGTGCTTGATGTGTCTCTGCAGCTGCAGTGTCTCCCCACAGCTTATCAGAGTGGCGGATGCAAAATATTGCACGAGATTCAGAAAATAGCTCTGAGGAGGAATTCTTTGACGCTCATGGTAGGTAGCAAGGAGCATGTTAATCGTTTGTGTGAATCTGTTTTGAAAGAAGCTGCAGAGCTGAAAGAGGGGCTTGTAGCTGTTGAACATATTCAGAGCTTGGAAAAGTTACTTTATGAACAACGAATCTTAGAACACCTAGCTGTGTTGGATGAGGGCTATGAGAATTGTGATCTAAAAAAGTAACTTTTCATGTTGTAGTTCTGGCAGCTGCAACTTCAGTCACGCAACAGCTAGTCTACAGAGGTCTGTATGAATAGCTCTCAGTACATTATATGTGTTAGAAGTTGTATCTGTTTGGAGATAAAGGCTCTCTAGACTCATAACATATATTTGTATAGATCAGCATCTGTCCTTAACTCTTTGAATAGCAGTGTATGTGCTGATGTGAAAAATAGATCTTAGCTCACAACTCTGTATGCCTAATGCCCCAGGATAGTAGGAATAGCAGGCTGCCTTATACTGAATCAGGCCATTGTTCCATCTTGCTCAGTATTGTCTATGCCAACTATCCCCATCTCAGTGTTCTCCAGAAGTGTTGCACTACTTCTCCCATCATCTCCAGCCGGCATGGTCATTGCTGATCTTCAGTGGAGTACAGAGTTCATTGAAAGTTCCAGACAGTTTCTAACCCTATCTGCAGATGCAAAGGACCTTGGTTCCCTTTCCTTTTCTGCTGAGATCACTCATAGCAAGACGGGGGAATCATTTTAGAAAACTGTTTTCAGGAAAGATTGTATTGGGCTAGATAAATCATTGACCTAACTTGTAAAACTTCTCTTTTATATCCTTTAAGGGTTTTTTCCCCCCTATTTATGTACAATTGGTGTTGAAGTTGCAGTGGTGTAGCGTGGCAGTATGTTTACAGTCCTTATATACAGTGTGAGTTTTCCAATGACTTTTCTTTCCCTAGAGGATTTCTCTGACAGTGATGACGTTTTTGCCAAGGAAATCACTAAGTGGAACTCCAATGATTTTCTCGACACTCTAGAGAGACCCAGCGAGCCAGAAGACGTTATTGGTAAGAAAGCAAGCAGTCCATATCTTTAATGCAGAATGGAATGGACTGTGGTTGTGTATACATCCCACTATTTTGGTCAGTGCTTTTGAAAACAAATGATAAGAGATACCAAATTCAGTGGCCACATGTCTGTAATTCTACAGATGGAATACACTGAAAAAATAGAACAAAAATAGATGTTTTGTGGGAACATTTATGTTTATGTTTAGCTTTTGTGTCTGTTCACTTCACATAATTTAATTATATATTTGGGAAAGGTGGGGTTTGTGGTAGATCCTTAAAAGGGGATGCATTCATTTTTTAGAAGACTAATGTGTATCCCCGGTGTTATCTGGGATTTTATTTTCTCATAGGTAATAGTTAGAAATACCTTAGGAATTACTTTACCTTAGCTTAGGAATTAGATGTGGTTGAAATACATAGATTAATTCCCCAAACTGTGTTGTCTAGTACCTGTAACTTTTCCCCATATTCCCCAATCCAATCTGTATTCAGAGCTGTTCACATACAGAGGTTGGTTTCCTGAGGGAATACACTGCCCTCCTTCTTGCTGCTAGGCCTTGTCTCCATAGCAACTGGCCAGGCCCAAGAGGTCTCTGGCAGACAGTTCCAGAGGCCCCTCCCTAAACTGCCAACCCCAGGATTCCATAGATTTGTCACAGGCAGCCGATTCTATGAGGCCTTCTCGCCTGAGACAGCCAATCATATGAGGTCTTCACCTGCATGACACAGACAAACTAATAAACTTTGAGTATATTAGATGACTTTTATATATTAGATGACAACAGCTCTTTTTTTTCTTGAGGATGTACAATTATTGGAAGTTGTGTGGCTTTCCAGAGGTGGTTGGATTCCAAGTCCCAGCGGCCTTAGCCTGCATAGCTAATGGTGAAGAATGCTGGGAGCTGGAGTCTGGCAACTTCTGGAGGACTGCCTGAATGTAAAAGGACAGGAAGGTGTGAATTGAGTGTACCTAAAGTCTCTCACCACCTCCTTCCTTTCTAGTAACCACTGGCACCAATGTTAAGATCTTGTTTTGTTTTGTTGAAAAACAACCAAAATATTCTGAGGGGTTTCTCTCCTGCTGTATGGCTCATAAATTTTAAGAAATGGAAAGACAAACGAAAAACACATGCTGTTGGGCTCTGTACCACTCTGTTCTGCTTTGGTTAGACCTCATCTGTGTCCAGTTCTGGGGACCGCAATTAAAAAAGGATATCGACAAGCTGGAGCATGTCCAGAAGAGGGTGACCAAAATGGTGAAGGGTCTGGAAGCCATGTTCTATGAGGAGCGGCTTAGGGAGCTGGGTATGTTTAGTCTGCAGAAGATAAGGTTAAGAGGGGACATGATAGCCATGTTTAAATAGTTGAAGGCATGTCATGTTGAGGGAGCGGGCTTGTTTTCTGCTGCTCCAGAGACTAGGACAAGATAGAATGGATTCAAGCTGCAGGAAAGGAGTTTCCATCTGAACCACAGGAAGAATTTCCTGACAGTTAGAGCTGTCCAGCAATGGAATATGCTACCTGGGGATGTGGTGGAGTCTTCTTCTTTGGAGGTTTTTAAACAGAGACTGGATGACCATCTGTTGGAAGTGCTTTGATGTGTGTTCCTGCATAGCATAGGGTTAGACTGGATGGTTCCTGTGGTCTCTTCCAACTCTATGATTCTGTGATTCTAGATGTTACATGCAGCCTTTGCAGCATAAACATAGCCACATAATTCTCTGAGCTACTGGTTCCTAAACTTGGGTTCCCAAAGGTTGCTGGACTTCCAGAATTCCTCACCGTTGATTATATTAGGTTAGGTTTCTGGGAGTTGAAATCTACCAATCGAGGGCCCAAGACTGAGAACTTCTTTCATTATTGTTGCAAGAGCAATGAGTTCTGGTGACAGATCTCTGTATCTCTTCACCTTTGGAATACAAGGGCCGCTTTGACTGGTGTCCTTAGATCCTGCTATTGCTTTCCCTTCTGCACTATAACACTCATTTAAATATTTTTGTCTTTCCAGTTGACACTGCTGAGGTAGCCAAGCCAGATAGTGATGGGGTCACTGCACCTGGTCCATCAGAGGTGAGCAAACCTTCCTACTTTAGGACCTTCTGAACCAAGCCGTAGTAGAGGACTTGAGGTTACTTAACTATTGTTGTCCAAACAGATATGTTTCTGGGGGCCCATTCACATTTACATTGCTATTATTCTACTTAAACTGCTATGGTTTCATCCAGTGGCTTCCTAAGAGTAACAGTTTTGTCAGACGCAGTAGAGGAGCTTCCTGACAAAGGATTCTAAATGCCTCTCCCTAAGCTGCATAGCCCAGGATTCTGTAGGATGGAACTATGGCAGTTAAAGTAGAATCATAGCTCTATAATTCTATAGTGTGAATGAGCCTTGGGATCCTGGCTGCAGTCCCTCAAGTCAAAAATAGGAAATCTCCTTAATCCCAAGGACCAAATTCAGTTTCACAGGCGTATTCAGGGGACACTTTCTAATGGCGGGCAAGAGCAAAGACACCAAGGTGGGACCAGAAATACTAGTATTTTTTAGCAGAAAGTTCTTACTGCCCTACCAAACACTTAGGAGAGGCATTTCAAACTTCTAGGATGGAGGAGTGGGGGACTGTGCAAAGGCTGGGAAACCACCAAAGGATAGTATCATGGGGAGGGAGGTGTGGCCATCTCGGGAATTCCAGAAAGCCAGATTTAGCCTCAAGGTCTGAGGTTACTATCTCCCATCTAACTTGGATAATATCAACCAAAACCCTAGTCAGCTACATCTATAACCTTCACTCTTCCCCATGTCTGTTTTCCACAGGGTGGACCGGAAGGCCTCTCGGGGACATGCCGCATCCATGCGCTTTTCCTGATCCTCCACAGCGGCAACATCCTAGACCAGGGTGTGGGAGAGCCGGGCTCCAAACAGGCTGATGTGCACACCCTCACTGCCACCTTAGACTCAGTCACCCGCCTGCACTTTCCAGAGGCATTGGGGCACATTGCACTACGCCTGGTTCCTTGCCCCCCGATCTGTGCCGCTGCCTACTCCCTTGTCTCCAAGTAGGAAGCATGTTCTCTCAGGCTCTTATGAACACTTGGTGGGGGCTGGGTTTGTCTACCTTTCTGTCTGTCTGTCCATCCGTCTGTTGGACAACCCAGAGCTTCAGGCATCTAAATGTGAAGAGGTTCAGTAAGAATGGCAGTGCTTTCTCCACCTAAGGTGCAGAGAAACTAACTTTTTTAATTTGGTGGGTGCTGTGCCGTAAAGAAAAGCAGGAGGTCTGTCCTTTTTGATAAAGTATGCATAGAACTTGATGTGGATGATGTATTGCTCTGAGAGTGAGTATCCAGAAGGTGGAAGTGTCATTTGAGTGAAGGTGTTGGGGCGGGAGCTTCCAGAGGTAAATTCTCTTCCCTCTTTTTTCAGCTCTCTGCTCTTCCTCCCGCAGAGGCTCAGGAACTTCAGTTATTGGGGTGGAACTTCTGCCACTGTTCTCATCTTGGAATGGCTGTCAGCCCAAAACCAGTTCTGAGACTGGACTCTGAGAGGGCATCCTTTTCTATGTAGCTTAGGGGCAGTTGGTGCCCTGGTTTTTTAAATCACTATAAAGAGGCACAATGAATAAAGAGGCACAATAAATCACGATAAGGAGTCTGAGCTCTGGGCAAAAGTTTGGGCTGTCCAAACTTGGGTCCCAATCATATATCTCTTTTCCTTTCCCAGGCTCAGCCCTTACAGTCACGATGGTGACAGTTTGTCCAGTAGCCAAGATCACATCCCACTGGCTGCTTTGCCTCTGCTGGCCACCTCCTCAGGCAGTTACCAGAATGCTGTTGCTACTGTCATTTCCCGAACCAACCAGGCATACACTAATTTCATCCACTCCCCTGATGGCATCGGCTTCTGTGGTCAGGTGAGGGGGCAGGGAGTTGAGAAGGTAACATAGAAGAGGGAGATTCTGTATGCTTGGCCTAGGAATGTATAGTCCTGAGATGGACTACACCTCCCACCATCCACAACATTGGTCTCTGCTGATGGGAGTTGTGGTCCAAAATCTGCAGGGTCACATATTCCACAGCCTTTCTTTAAGGAAAGTCCATAAATTTCTGAGGTCCAAATGTTCTAGCTGAGCCAAACATTTTAACTTACATGTTGTGGTCATGATTTCTTTTTTCTTCTATTAAAATACCATTAGAATTGTCTTGTTTTAGGGAAGAAAGAATAAAGTTACAAGATACTGGGGCAAAAAGGGTTGGAAGAAGAGTGGTAGGTATGCTTTCAAGCTAGTATGGCATAATCTTCCCATCAGTCCATATCTAGGCCACTTCCTGATTAATGACGTATTATCTCCAGTATAAGTCTAAACTAGTTTGACCCTCATAATTTTTTCCAAAGAAGTTGATTGCTCAGATATGTCTTCTTCCTTTTTATAAAAATAAATTCCTCAAGATACTTAGTTTGGAACTGTCATAGAACAGTACAGACATTGATGTCTGCATGATTTCAGGACTGTGTATTTCTTTATAACATTATGGACTAGAAATTTGCCTTTTTTCCCCACAATGAAAGTTCAGATAGTCAGGATTCCACATCAGAACAGGTTGGAGGTAATGCACTATGCTCTACTGGGCAATTGTAGTATTTGAAAGTACCTAGAGCCCTGGCATTACTCTCTTCCAAGCAGAAGCCACTGTGATATAAACTTATATGGGCCTGGTAGCATATTTTTTCAACAAAGTATGGAGTGAGTAGCTCTTGGATAGTGCTATCTGCTGCCTCAGTCCCAACTCTTCTCAGTTGTAGGGAAAGGGTGGGAATGCAGTTTTTCGATCCCACTCTCTCCTTTTGTTTGAGAAATTGGAAGAGCTTGTGATTTCTATGATGAGATCTCAACTGATTACAGATGGCATAAATGTGAAGCCTCCTAGGTGTTTACATTTCCCCTGTAGGTGCTGCTGATTGGGGACTGTGTCGGAGGAATCCTGGCCTTTGATGCCCTGTGCCACACTCGGGCTGGTGGGTCTGGCAGTCGTGGGAGCAGCCGCCGTGGCAGCATGGTCAGTAATTGCACAATGAGATGAACCTTGTTGCCTGAGCCCAAGATTTAGTCTTTTTTCCCTCCTCAGTTCTAAGAGAGGAAATCAGAGTGGCTAGCAGGGGGAGGGTGCACAGAATAGACAGAAAGAACAAGATTCTCTTTTGATTTGGCTTCAGCTGTGTCAGTGATACTTGGCTATGTAGTCTACTCTGGATGAGTGGTCACTTGCCCTGCTTCTGTCTCTTTTGAGGCCTAGCAGATTCTGCAACCACAAGTAATAGTGAGGTAGGAGCTTTGGAATTTCTTCAGTAGAACAAAGATGTACACCTGTTGTGCTCCTACCTTTGTTTTTTAGAATGCTGAGCTGCTTTCTCCAGAGCTTTCTGTGGTACGGGACCCACTGCTTGAGAAGGCAGAGGGGTTGGGTGGAATGGGCCGTGCCAGTCCTGAGCCAGGGGCACTCCCACCCACCTTGAAACGCAGTGACAACATGCCACTGGAGAGTGACTCTTTACCCCAGCAGCATCATTTCTTGTCCAGGTGAGCAGATGTGGGAGAGGGCTGTGTCTGTAGAGCAAAACAGCCTCCCAGGTGAAAGAATTGCTACAATTGGACTGGTATTCCTCAGGAATGGAATCATGGGTGTGCATTCCAGGGAAGCAGAGCTGCCGAACACAAAGGTTGGAGGCCTGACTGAGAGCACTTCCAGATGGGGGAAAAAGCATCTGGAAATATTAAGAGTTTTCAGTTTTGTTTGTTTGTTTGATTTATTATACCTGCATATCCATGAGTCTGATCTCTTTCTAGAAATATGCCAGCTTTCTCTCTCTTCCCCCTCCCCCTTGGTTCTTTCCCCCTCCCTTTCCCACTGATCATGTGTTACATCCACTCTCAGCAACTGTTCAGAAACTGATTTGCACCAATTTCCACTGAGCCTTTTTTCATTATTATTCTGGAGTAATAGTCAAAGTGCTAAAGCGCTTTAGCCTAATTACACTATTTAAGCATTGGGATAATTTTGTTTTAGTACTAACATTCATCTTTTCTGTGCTTGATATCTGTTGCATCTATATCCCGAAAAAAATAGCTATGTTTACTAGCAACAGCCATCTTTAGTACTTCCAAGATAGTACAAACACACAGGCAAATACAGATGCATTTCATTTAGGAAAGTACTGAATTAATTTAAACTGACCTGGACGGTGGGAATGAAGAGACTTTGTAATGCTGGAAGTTCCCAAGAAGTACTCTGGAATGAAGAAAACACTATATAGATCTTAAAAATAAAATTTGGGCTTTCTAGAGATTTTTTTCTCATTGGAAAGTACTGTCAGTTACTTCAAATACTAAAGAGTCTGCATAGAAAAGGCTGCTTCAGCCCCAGGGAACCTCTTCTTATCTGAAATGCTTCACCCAGGAGGCACATTTAAACTGCAGTCAGGTGTAATCTCCATCATTGCAAGAGACAAAATAACAGTTACAGCAAATCATTAAATGGTTGTGAACAGTTAAAAAAGAATAATGGGAAAAATAGAATAAATAAGTTGCCACATTGTATAATATTATAGTGTGCTGAGCAGTGATTTCTAACCAGGAATATTTGTTGTTTACTAACTTGCCATGCTTCCAGAGGAGACTTTTAGAATGCAATACACATGCACACACACACACACACATCCGTTCGTAAAATTCTGTCTGAGGCAGGGTGAGGTTTCAGGTGGCATTATCTTTGCCTTGTAGCCCTCGTGTCCCCCACCCACTACTTAATATCTTTTTTCCCTTTACCATAACAAATCTATTAAGGAGGGAAAAAGATTTGCTCTGTATGTGTGCGTGTGTGTGCACGCGCAAATATAAATCAGTAAATAAATAAATTTTGATGGCACTAGGATCCTTCCATCTGGAATCAACTTTGGTGTCAATCTTCATGAGTATTCTTTTCATTTTCACTGTTGCTTTCTTGAATAGAAGCCTTCAGTTTCCATCCTCTGTAAAACAATCGGAAGACCTCACTAAATGTGATGCCATGTGCTCTGATACACAAAGAAGAGGAAAGGGAAAATTGTATTTAAACATTAATTAAAATAGCTGAGGTCTAGGATATTGAAGTAGCTAGCTTGCTGTCTTATAGTGTCTGCTAAAATGAATGAGCAAGGTGTTCCAGCAAATGTGTTCCACAGATGCAGTGTTGTAAACTCATTTTTTTTTCCCCTGAGGATGTGGCTCTGATATTTGAAGTGAGTGAGTGTGTGTGTGTGTGTGTGTGTGTGCATGCACATGCGTGTGAGAGAGTGAGACAGAGAGAGGATATCACAGGATTTTTTGTCCACTTTATCCTTCAGTGAAACTTTCAATTTCATATACAGGGAGAGAGAAGCAAGCCGATCATGAGATGTGATGCTGCTTCTTTGTACATGGTACTGGGGGGAAAATGTTGGCGTAGAAGCACCTTAAATTTCCTTTTCCTAAGACAGTGGTATCGGTGGGGAGAGGATGTGTGAGTACTACCTGGCAGTGACAGCGTCTTTGGATGCTGTTTCCAGCCTGCAGGCTAGTGTGCCACCCCCAGAGACAGAAGGGGACCCTCGACGTAGCAGTAATTCTTCATCTTCAGTGGTGGATACTCTTGAGGGGCCAGGCACGGTTGGAAAGCTGGAGTTCAAGGTGTCTGGTTTCTTCTTGTTTGGTTCACCCCTGGGGCTGGTCCTTGCCCTTCGGAAGACAGTCATGCCTGCCTTGGATGGTAAGAAGTTTCTTTCTCATTGCCTGCTTCCTCCCTCCTCTTGCCTTCCTGTTCTGTTACTAATGCAGCATTTCACTAGTCTAAAAATGTGACTTCTTTTGGAAATAAAATTCTCAGGGGGATTCTGGGAACTGTAGTCTGAAAAAAGGAGCTTTCTCAAGTTCTGGATTTCATATCCTTTCTTTTTCCCCTTCAGTGGCCCAGATGCGCCCAGCCTGTGAGCAGATCTACAACTTGTTCCATGCAGCAGACCCCTGTGCCTCCCGCTTGGAACCTCTGCTAGCCCAGCAGTTCCATGCAATGCCTCCCTTTGGTGTTCCTCGCTATCAGAAATACCCACTGGGTGATGGCTCATCTACTTCATTGGGTGAGAAGGACTGTGGAGGCCAGAGCCTTGGATGTTGTTTTTGTCTCCTTAGGGAATATGGATGGGGAAGAATATGTCACCTAGGGATGAGGGATAACATACAGTGCCCAGAAATCAAGGGATCTGTGCCATCTGGCACTGAATGGTTCTGCACTTTGTCAATGTTGCAGAACAGAATGAGTTTTCAAGGGCCAGCATTTGGGAAGGTCACTTTTTTGGATTGCAATTACCAGAATTCCCAGCCTGCATGGGCACCGTCCATGCTGAGTGCAGGATTCTGTGCCATGTAGCCCCCAAAAGTAAGTCTGCCATGTTCTGTCAAAGATAAGGTCCCTGTTGAGCAGATGGTGGCAGGGGTGTGAAATTATTTTTAAACATTGGGTCACAGGGAGAAGATGGCAAACTTTAGGGAGCGCTAGTGTTCCATTAAGTAATAAGGATAGCTGTGTGTTCAGCAGAAACAGCTGCTCCCTCTTTGCACTGCTGTGGTAGAGAAAGCTATGCCTGCAAGAGAACTCCTTAAGGCTAATCTACATAGGCAACAGAATGGAGTGGTACAACAGATTGTGCTCCATCAGTCTCTAGTTACATGTATGTGTTCAGGGTGTGTCACATCTATTTATTAAGGCATTTGAAGTTTTTCAGATAAAAAAGGCTCCCAGAGCAGCTTATATACTGTAAGTTTGCTCGCAATCAAGGCAGTCCCTGCCCTCAGTCTTAAAGCCTGAAAGACACAATACAAAAGGAAAAGGAAACAAGCAGAGTTACTAGTTTTTAGTGTTGCAAAATTTTTGTGTCCAATGTGAATGGAAGAGTTTGTGCAGAGGTGGAGCACGGTGGCCCCAGTAGAGCAGACGGAATCCCTTGGCTTTCCACCTCTTTTTGCTGCACCTGGATGGAAAGGTGACATTAAATACTGCCTAGAAATAGAAAAACAATATAAATGGTAAATGGGTAGGCTAAAACCTTTTTATGCTAGATTCTAGCCTTAACAGAAATGTGGTCCCCTACCTGAAATCTGAAGGGATATAGGCCATTTTGCTGCAGACATTGATTTACCCCTAATCTTTATCCCTGAGGTGAAAACTGTATATTCTATGCATTCATCTACATGTGCCCCATACGTGGGTGATCTGTCAGTGGAATAACTGGCATCTGAAAGTCTGTATCTTTTAGGCTTGTGAAGGGAGAACTCTTAGGGATTTTCTACCTACACAGTTATAGTGCTATTATTCCACTTTCAACATCCTACGGAATCCTGAGGTTTGCAGTTTAGGGAGGGCCATTTAGAATTCTCAGCCAAAGAGCTCTTTGGCCTCAATAAACTACAAACCCCAGAATTCCACAGGATGTTGAAAGTGGAATAATAGCATTATAACTGTGTAGGGTGGAAAGGCCCTTGCTGTCTCAGAAGGCTCACTTCTTCTTAGAAAAAGACAGGAGTGAGGACTCTTTTTCTCTTTTTTTCTTTGGCTATCCACAGCCTGAGTTTAGTACCTCAGCTCTCTTCTTTTGTGGATAAGAAAATATTTAAACTCCTAGGCTTAGTGTTAATTGCTCCGACCCCATTTTTGTGGATTGAATGTTTTTCTTCTGTGTTTTTCTTCCATCTGTGTTTCTATTGTATATAGGGTAAGTGGGTCTATGTGGGAGAGTGCAGAAAATAAAATAAATAATGATAACAAGTTTCTTACTGTGCACACTATGCCTGAGTTGTGTTCCACATTGTGTCTGGAAACCTTAAGGTATTTTTGTACCTATGCCAGCCATGCGAACTGCTTTTCTGTGGTGTGATTGATTGCACATTCATCTGAATATGGTGACCACTGGGGAAAAGCTGACTGGTTTTCCTTCTCAAGGAATTGGCATCAACAGGGAGGGTGCTGATTTTACAGGGAGATCTCTTGGAGTTGACCCAGAAGGTCATAAGACTTTCTCATGCTCACACCATGGTAGCATCCATGTTCCTCTGTAGACATGTGTGTGAAAAATGTGAAAAGGACTTTCCTTAGAACTGTTTCTAAGCAATGGTGCCTTAGGATCTCTTGTCAGTCTAGAATGTGGAGCCATCTTTGTATTAATCTCTTTTTATCTTTCTGTTTGGCTTAGCGGAGGCCTTGCAGAGTCACTCTTCCCTCTTCATGGATGAGTTAGACCTTGTGACGCCACCCACTCCAACAGGTGCATTCGGGGGCTTCTGGAAAGGGAATGAAGGAACCACAGGCGAGAACTCTGCAACTAGCACCAATGAAGTGGTCAAGAGTGAGTCTCCTTTTTCCCCCTCCCTTCATTTCCATAGAAGCACTGTTCAAGTTTGGTTTATCTGAGCCCATCTATAGGTAGGATGGGCAACACCTTGAGGTCAGACAGAGGAGGCAGCTTGCCCACTTTTCTTTTGAAACCTAATTGTGATTTCTGGAGGCACAGCAGCAAATTTAAGGGGAAAGGAGTACATTCTTTTTGACACTGGAGCAGTAAATTTAGCAGTGGGGAGGGGGTGAACCCTGTTTGTTGTTGTGTGCCAGCAAGTTAGCTTCGTTTTATGTTGACCCTGTGAATAAGAAACCTCCAAGAGATTCTATTATTAACAGCCCTTTTCAGGTCTTGCAAACTCAGGGTTCCTTAACTGAGTTAATCCACCTGTAATGCAGTCTTCCCCTTTTCCTGTTTCCTTTGGGTTTTCCCAGCATAATTGACTTTTCCAGTGAGATGTGTTTTCCCATATTGTGCACAAAGTATGAAAACCACAGTTTAACCATTCTGGTTTCCCAGGAGAATTCAGCCTTGATTTGTTCTGGGGCCCATGTATTTGTCTTTTTTGGTGCCCATAGTATCCACAGAACTCTCCCCCAGCACTGTAGTTTTGAAAAAAAAAGCTAAAAGGATCATATTCAGCATGTGAGCTAAATTTAGAAGCCACAGTACCCTAAAAGCACCAGATCCCCTCTGATCTTGGAAGCTAAGCAAGATCAGCTCTGGTTAGTAGTTGGATGGGAGACTATCGATGAACACCACTGTTGGCTGTATTTCAGAGGAAGAAATTGGCAAAACCACCTCTGAGTATTTCTTGCCTAATAAAACTCTATGAAATTGATGGGGCTCTCATAAGTGAATAGATGACTTGAAGGCACATACACATAAGCTGGATCTTTGCACACCCTTACCCTACAGTGTGGTAGCAGTGGTTTGGTATTATGAAGTCATTTGGAGGTCAGGAATTTTCTCTTTAACATTCTTTTCATTTTTAAATAAGTGCTTAATACTGTTTGAAAAAGTGTGTATTCAGTTCTTACTGTTCCAGCTATGGCAATATTGGAGTATGATACCTGTTACCCATATGGTCACCAGAAGTCTGAGGAAATGTTTTTATTATACTCTTTGTGTCTTAAAATGATGGGATGGAAAGCTGTTCCTATACACTCAGCAGTTCAAGAAGTATTGGCCGGTTCTTCCTGGATATATTAACTGCTGATTCAGATAGAAACCTGAACAATGATTCTTGTGTCCACAAGTCAAATGAGTTCACTCTGCAGGCTCTGAATATTTGCTGTGCTGCCAAGAAAAAGGCCTGTTCTTTGACCAGATTCCTCAGTGACACCATAACCTGGCCATATTGTGTCACTTGCATGCTGTGTTCCAAACTGGAGTGCTTTCACAGTCTTCTGGCTCAATAAAGTCATTGAACTCCTGTCTCTCCCACTAATGAATTCAAATGCTATGCTATATTGGACAAAGAGTAAAAGGCTGCAATCCTGTGCACAGCCAGGACACTTTGTTTTCATTGTGTGCCTTCCAGTAATTTCCAGCTTATGGCTACTGTAAGGCAAACTTATCATGGGCTTTTCATGGCAAGATTTGTTGCAGGAGGGCAGTGTCTTTGCCTTCCTCTGAGGCTGAAAGAGTGTGACTTGTCCAAGGTCAGCCAGTGGGTTTCAGTGGCCATGGAGGGATTCAAACCCTTAAGATCAGATTTAAGTAAGCCTTTGAAATAAATGGTATTGAAGGGACTGTAGCCAAAGATTGGATGGCTTGGGCCAAATCACGATTACACTTGATGTTAAATGTTTATTTGTATTTAATGTTTTAAAATATGCAGATTAGCATTAGCTGGATGTGGGTACTTACAGCTTTTGGGATCCCCACCATCACCAAAAACGAATATATTCTTCAGAGCAGGGCCTGCAGCTGAGGGGGAAAGGGTTAAATTCCTCCTCTGTAGCTGCTGCTATCCCAGTAATTATAAGCAACTCCCTCCCCAATTCTGTTTGCATTTTTAAACTTGCACATTAAATACCAATCACATAATGAATTTTAGTTTGAAAGCATGTTGTGAAGCCTCCAAAAAAAGCAAATCAATTTAAAATACAATGATTTCTGCATGCAAAAAAGATGCGGACACTACGTACCAGTGACTGAGCAGTAAACGCACATTGTTCAAGCCATCCTGCTGTAATGATCTGAAATATTAGTGAAGTCTAATTCACTGTGATTTCTCTGCAAACCTGGAGAGAAACTGTCCACTTGAAATTCCTTCAAATATGTTACTTTTCAAAAGCCAAGATTATTAAATTTGCTTTTCTCTGATGAAGTAGTCAATGCCAGTAAGGTGTCAGTGCATGTATCAAGATTGGGAACAAATTTTCTTATACAAGTGTAGGTGCACCAGACATGAGTTCTGCAACATGCAAAGTGTGTGTTGGCAAAGCTTCCTTGTATATGTACAATGTTGTAGTAAGTTCATGAAGAGGTAGTGTTGGGATTTTGCAGGATTCTACCATGGTATCTTTTAAAATGCTTGTATTCTATAATCTTAATGCTCAGCTGCAATGCTAGAAATTTGAGAACTGAACAAAAATTTAATTTGAGGGGAAAAACCCCAATGAGGGAAGCAGTGCCTTCATCCCTCCCCTCCCACACTACTAAACAGCAAAGTGTTATTAGTATGATGG
Organism: Ctenosaura bakeri; assembly: GCA_948474755.1. Taxonomy (NCBI): domain Eukaryota; kingdom Metazoa; phylum Chordata; class Lepidosauria; order Squamata; family Iguanidae; genus Ctenosaura; species Ctenosaura bakeri. The sequence goes on from CAOLHI010000424.1 coordinate 837,826, forward strand.
AAGATTTGGCTTAGCAACAACTGGGGAACCTCCAATTACTTGTCCTATTTTTGGTCCTGTGCCCAAGGGAGCTATTTCTAGAGAAGGAAACATGCAGTGTCTGGTACACTGTTTTCAGGGGTTCCTCTGTCCTTCTGTCTCATTGCCTTCCCATCCACCCTCCAAGGCAATGGTGGGCTACTGTATGGTGTACTTCAGTGGCACTCATACCAGCAGTGATTTCATGTTGCCTCCAGTCAACATTTTAGCTGGTTTTCAACAGAAAAGAGCCAGAGGCAGATTCTGGAAGAGTGGGAAAGAAAAACTGCTGATTTTGTGTGGTCTTCATGCATTTTGGGCAATTCTAAGGCAAAAAAAAAAAACACCTAAAATAGTCAATTAAAACATATTTTTTGATGGATTCAGGAGTTTTGCGAGGTATTCCAGGGGAATTTGGGAGATGTAAAAGTGGAGTTTGGGGGTCTTATATGATGCATAAGCCACAGCTTCTTCCCCACTCTGCTCTAATACTTAGAGTGTAAGCTGTAATATGATTATTATAGGTCCGTGTGTCATGCCTGAGAGCAGAAGCAATGTGAATCCACCTGCTCACTTCTCTCTTTTTCCCTACATTTCAGAACTAACAAGGGGGGTTATGGTTCAGAAGTAATTTAGTTAATGAACCTGAATGCCTCTTAATGAAGCGGTTACGTACTTAGTCTGTATCTGTAAAGGATTGGTCATTGTGACAGATGTTACCATATCCCTATTAAATGCATGTCATATTTTTGTATTGACCTTCAAAGAGTTGAAGGACTAATAGGGGAAAAACCAGAAAGCAAATTCATCCCCCCCTCAAGTGTTTACATCTTTTGAATGTGGGTAAGCATGATTCGTATATTTGGTGAAAACAAAAGGTAAAGAGAATGGAAGAGTGGCATGCATAATAAAAGCAGCCATTCATGCTTCTGATGTATTCCACAGCTGCGTTGGGGAAAGAAATAAGGCGAGGTATGTAGGGGGCCACCTAAATACAGTTTCTTTCTTTTTTTCTCACCATCTCTAGTTCTGGATCGCTGGTGGGGAACTAAACGCATTGACTACTCTCTCTATTGCCCAGAGGCACTGACGGCATTTCCCACCATCACCCTGCCACACCTTTTCCATGCCAGCTATTGGGAGAGTGCCGATGTGGCTGCTTTCATTCTCCGACAGGTACCACAGCCCTGGCAGATCAAGGGGCTAGAGAACATACCAATGTACTAAGGAAGGAGTATCTGTTGCTGTTACTCTTACGGGAAATTGCAGTATGAAAACTTTTAGGAGGCATGGCCAGCTGATGGAACCATAACAGGCAACTAATTCAGACAGGTGATAAACAGGAGGAAGAGTTGCTTTAGTATAGGGGTGGGAAGCTTTGGGAACAGTTGGGGGTGTTGCCACTCCCACTCCATCATTTGCTACATCCTACCCTACGATGCTGGTGATTTTATTGAAACAGCAGCAAAAATCCCATTTTTTAAAAAACAAAGGCACATGGCCTTTTTAAAAGAGCCAAATCATGCTCTCAGGAGGCTTCTGAAAGTGTGATTCACCTTTAAAACAAGGTGCTTGTCTCTGTGCATCTTGTTTTAAAGAGGAATTAAGGGGCGGAGGTGGGGGGGCGGTTGCCAGCCCAGTTGCAAATTCAGCAGTGGATGCATGGAGCTAGGTAGGGAAGCAGCTCAGAAGGGAGTAGGATGTGGCAGACCCCTGTTCTAATGGATGATGTTAGCTTACCCAATTTGGATCATAGGCAAATACAGAGTTGCGTGGGCAAGTGCAATTTCAACAGAAATTTGGAGGGAACATGGATTTTGTGGATGATTGTCTTCTCACAATTCTTGGAGAGCAAATAATGAATCAGGCAGAAAGCAGGACCAACTGGCTGATTAATATATTTTAGAAGACTCTGAGAGTGCTGGACAAAGGCTCATTGTGCTATAGAAAGCAAAAGAGATCATTAGTTTGTGAGTAAGAAATAGCCACTGGTTCACAAAACAATGAGGAATTTGTAAGAACTGAAGCTGTAGGTCACTGATAGAGCACACACCAGGTATGCGGAAGGCTTCAGTTTCATTTGCTGGCATCTCTGGTTAAAAAGGACCAAATGATAGGAAAGACAGCACTGCATGAACCCCAGGAGAATAGACAACACTTAACTTCCTCCTGATATCAAAGTTTCCTCTGTTTCTCATGAGCATTAGCAAAGGCAAGGCTTGATAAAGTTCCTTTTTTTTTGGAATACAGCTCCCCAAATCCTCCAGGGAGTCTGAGAGACTCTGGGAGTTGTAATCCAAAAGGTGCTTCCCTTCCAAGATCTGGCAGTGGCAAAGGCAATAAGCCTGCTTGCCTTATGCAGTTAAGGGGAGGGGGTGGTTTGGGAGAGATGCAGAGGGTGAAGGCGCTGCCCCCTTTGAAGTCTGGGAGTTGCAGAGGCCATGGGCTAGTCTTGGACTGATGTTCTGTGGTTGCAGGTGATTGAGACGGAGCAACACCAAGTGACTGAAAATGAGGAGAGTTCCATCTACAGTCCAGCTTTTCCCCGTGAAAAGTGGCAACGCAAACGCACGCAAGTGAAGATCCGGGTATGCAGTTCTGCCCTCTCTCTGTCTTGCAGGCTTAGATAGGAAGCTGAAGTCTGGTGAAGGCAACAAAATTGGTCTTCCAGGAAGGGAAATGGGTGATCCAATTCCTTGCATTGCTAATAATCTTAAAAGGATCTTTGCAGATGTCGTGGCTGCTTTTCATCTCTTCTCTGCCTGCCAAAAAGATTCCGTATATTATTATTTTAATATAATTTTAAAAAAAATCAGTATTGTCATTTCAGTTCACAAACCCAATCAGATCATTTTATGCAGATCTGTGCTTCTCAGGCTAGCTGATGTAGAAGATCAACGGGGGTTTTTTCAGTGTGCCAGAGACAACGGCACCATATTGTGCCCCTCAACAACAATTGTTTCTTTCTTTCCTTAAAACTTACCAAAGACTGGCAGCTAATGGCTCAGGGAACGACACTGGTCCAGGGGCAACCACTTTGAGTAGTAGTGATGTAGATCAGTGGTTCTTAACCTTTTCTTTACCATGGGTCTCTTTTAAATATCTTTTGTTGCCGTGGACAACATAAGGCAGCTTATGGCTCTGTGTGTGGCAGCAGGAAATGTCGCATGCTTTTTCTTAACCACTCAGTGTCATTCACTTGCATGTTCTCGCCACATGCAGAAGTAGCAAGTGCTGAGTACTTTTTTGGGGGGAGGGGTATCCAGCAGTTATATTCATAACTTTTGAACAGTTTGAGATACTGTAATGAAATTTGGTACAAATTATGTCTGTCCTTGGCAAAAGACTCCTGCTTTTTGAGATCAGTGTATGATTGCCTGTCCCTCTGTTTTTTATTCCTTCCATTCATTAATTCATGCTATTTTAACTGTAAAAGCTCATACAACATTTTTCAAGAATTCTCAGACCTCTTGTGAAGACATTGCAGGCCCCCAGGTGTCCATGGACCCCAGGTTAAGAATGCCTCATTTACTTGGAGCTTGAAAAAAGTTCTGGGTTTTTGTTTTTGTTGCTCTTTGTGCATGTGTGTGTGACTACAAGTCACAGAATCTCAGCCAGATTCTGCAAGTTGTAATTGATGAAAATTAACATTTCCAAATTCTGTTTGCAGACTGTGTTTGAAACCAAAAATTAGGACTTTCTTTTTTAAACTTTAGAAAGGAAAGGCCACTTGACCTGTGTTTTCACAAACACTTAATGTCTTGTCATGCTGAGAGATGTTGTCTGCACTACTCAGAACTTCGAGAGGTTCAGTTGCAGATCTCTGGAAGAAAGTTGCAGCAGCTGCTCCCTGCCTGGGGCACTGGAACCCAAGCCTGGTCTTGGTTCTGGCAAGGAACTCCTAGCAACTCATGTTTGAAGATCTGTGACTTTTTAAATTTATTATTTTCCAAATTTAAAGGCAGAAAGAACCACCACCAAAAAGACAGTGGCCTTTTCTCTTTAACAAATACTTTCACCTCTGATTATTGATTGAAAGTAATGCCTTTAAAATATTTTCCCATTTACTTTACTTGCCCATTTACTAAGTTAAATCTATTAGCAGTTTGGAGATTATCTATGTAGTTCTTTATAATGACAATTAATATTTAATCCCTTTTCCATAATCTGAGGAAAGGGTTTAATAAACATTGCTGTGTGTGCCCTAGTTTGTATGTGAAATGAAATTGTGCCATTTGTGTGAAAATCTAAAAGGTCTGAGGGTGGGTTTTGACGCATAATTTAGATGACGTAAATGTAGGCATCAGTTAAATGTAGTGCACTTCTGTGTAGCAAAGAGGATAAAACAAGCAAGAAAAAAGTGGTAGTTAGTGTCAGTTATCTAACTCCCTCTTTCTCCTGACCTGGGACTCATGGCAGTTCACCATGTGAATTAAAACAAAATACATCTTAAAAACTTGATTATAAAAGTTTTTAAAAAATTAAATATGCTACCATATTGTAAACACAACTCCTTTAAAACAGTGTAAAATTATTCAAAACCAACAAGTACAACACACAGACACCAGTGGAGGGGTGGGCATCTGTGGCCATCCAGATGGTTTTTCTGGCCTACAGTTTGGTCAGAAACCATGTGAATGGCCATACCAACCATCACTACTAACCACTATAGTCCGTAGGACTCTGGCCAGGATTACCATGGTAACTGATTTTTTTTTAAAAAAATTGCAAATAAGCTGTCACAACTAAGAGTTGCAGTCCAGATCTGAAGGGCTGCAATTCTAGTATGACATAAGAAGTTCCACAGATGTATTTCTTGGTGTCTGCATTAGGGGAGGAGCATGTTTATAGAAACAGGTAGCCATCATGTGAGATTCATCCCTTTCACAAAAAAGATCTTTTGTAAAGACTCCACGAATTTACCCACTTGTAGGGAAGCCATAATAATAATAGGTGACAGCATCAACAGCAATTGTCATCAACATCATCGTTGTCATCATCTTCTGTCATCTCAGTTGCTACTATTCTATAGACAGATCACTTTCAGTGTTTTATTTTCTTCCTTGCTAAAATAAATTTGCTAAAAGCTGCTGGCACTTTGCTTTCCAGAATGTCACAGCAAATCACCGTGCCAGTGATGTCATTGTGTGTGAAGGGCGACCCCAAGTTCTTAATGGGCGTTTCATGTATGGACCATTGGATGTGGTGACTCTGACTGGAGAGAAGGTAACAAAGGTTCTTACTATGCTGAGGTGTGTATGTGTGTCCACTGGGAATAAGTGAACAAAGGGACATTATAACCAGTGGGAATCTGAACAGAAGCATTATTTGCCATAAGCACTCTCATTTCCATGTGGCTTTCAAAGCACTGTGTACGGATTCCATCAGAAAAGGATAAGGAGCTGAGCTTCATAGTGTCATGGATCTTCTCCTCAAGCATACTTTCTTCTTTGAGGCCAGGGCTGGTTCTGCCATTAGATCAAGCGAGGCAGTCACCTCAGGCAGTGGATGCAGAAGGGGGCAGCAGCAGCTCCCTCATTGTTGCTCCTACATAACACAGCACTTCTACTGTGTTGGAAGATGCTGGTGTGTGTGCCACTCAGGCTTTCTTACGTTTCCTGAACCAGAGGTCAGGAACTGGGAGATTAGGGGACCACATTAGCTCTCCAGGAGACCTTGGAAGGGCTGCACCCCCCATGGCACCTTTCCCATAAAAATGAAACAAGATAAAATTTAAGAAAGCAACATTTTGCTCCTAGATGCCTCCAAAGACTATGGAAGACATTTCCACCATGATATTAGGCACCCCTGGCCATTTTAACCCCAGGAGCGGACTTTTTTTAAATAGCAGGAAGTGAACAGAAGTCATTTCCTGTTTACTTCCTGTTTTAAAAGAATATTTTTTTGACACTGGGAGTCACAAAAATGACCATCAGGTCTACATACAGCCTGTGAGCCATACTTTGCCCATTGTTGCCCTACACTAACTTGTTGCCTTTCGTTGTGATGCAGAACACTGTCTCATCACCAGTGCTGAAGTAACATTCAACTTCCAGTGGAGTTCGGTGTGTGTATGTGCATGCAGGAGGGGTGGAAATCGCCATCATTACTTTTTTTTTAAGCAGCAAAACATCTAAGGCTACAGAGCTCAAAGGAAAATATTTTTTTTAAAACTCACGCGAAGGACAGGAGTGAGCAGGTTGCAGCTGGCACTAGGTGGGGTCAAACAAAATGTAAAGCAGGGGTAGAGCACTGGACTGAATTTTGGTTAGTTGTGAGAATATGCTTCGTTCCTGAATCTTAGTGAGCAAGACAGTGTTCTTCAGAGCCCGTTTGCTGAGAAGAGTCTTGTTACAGACCTTCACACAGTTGCCAGATTCACAGTTGCCACAACTCCAGTTGCCAGATTCCCCATTCCCATTTGGCCTTTGGAACTTTGCTGAGAACATCAACAGGAAGGGCACGGGGACAGTAGACCCCCAAATGGGAAAGAGTGGATGGAGAAAATGATGGGCTACACATTGTGGAGAAGGAGGCATTATCATAAGGGTATAGAAATAACGAATGATCCAAATTCACAAAGGAAAGTGGAGCAGAGGTGAGCTCTGGTGAGGAGGATGTTGAAATAGCCCTTGAGGAGGCAAAGGAATGGAAACTTCCTACAGGTTGAGGAGGTGTTAAAAAGGGGGAGTCAGAATACAGGTGTACCTCTGTTAACAAAGCCTCTGACAAAGGAGCTACTTTTCATAAAGTCTTTTTATCCCTGACTAGCTACCACCACCACCTTTATCTTCTGAACCTCTATCTAGCTGGAAGGTTTTTATCATCAGCAGCATTGGGAGGACAGTGAAGCAGGGCTGGACAAACAGACTTTCATTGTCAGGGTGCAGCTGCATGTCTACAATAACGCAATAAAGCTTGAGCTGAGAAAGAATGGAATTCTGCTTTAGCCAATCCTACTGTAGCTTTGTGTGCCCTGCCTGCAACAGGCAAGGTAGACAGCAGGTGCCTCCAGAATCCCTTACTGACCATATGTGAACAGCAAAACAGAGAGAAAAGGGGAGATAAGCCTCCTGCTCCAGGTACCCCCAGCATGTCAAAAAAAAAAGCAGAGACCTGTACATTTGGTCATCAGAACATAAATTTTAAGAAAAGTAGAAGCTGGTGAAAGAAAGAAAAAATGTCTGAATGCAATTTGGAAGACACTTCCAAGTGGTCTTGAGAGGATTTAAAATGATTTTGTTTGCTTATGCAAAACTTAGCTACATGGTTGTTTCATTTCACATATACACATTGTTAGTTTTGAAGAAAAAATTTGCTGAAACTTGTTGAACTTCTCTTCTTTTTTGTGGCATGGGAACCTACCCTTATTCTTTCCATATTATTTCTGCTTCAAATGCCAAATTTTCTGTTAAGAAGTAATGCCCAGAAACATACCTGCTTCATTAATTGAGGTACATCTGTATGAGCAAAACGGAGTAGGGAATGTTCAGAAGGGAAGATGGATACAAACAGAACATGGAGGAAAGAGGTGGAGAATTAAGGATGTAACCATGCCTTTCCCTTTGTGGTCCTAGGCAGGGGTTGAGAATTAGCAATCCAAAGAGGCTAGCTGTGGGAGCAGGGCAGGCAGTGCAGTATGTGAAGGTCCATACTGAGGAATGAACAATGCTGGTGTCCTCTGTTCCTTGCTCACAGGTAGACATCTATGTCATGGCACAGCCACTCTCAGGGAAATGGGTACACTATGGTACAGAGGTAACAAGTGGCAGTGGGAGGCTCTCCTACACCATCCCTGAGGAGAAGATGCTGGGCATTGGCATGTACCCAGTCCGTATGGTAGTAAGGTGAGTGAATGGTGGATCCTTGCTCAGCAGCGTTCTCAAAGCTGGACATTTTATTCTCAGCCCAGGCCCTTTTTGCATGGACTTTCTGCTGCGCGAGAGCCCCCTGAGCCTCGCAGGAGTGGGAGCGTCGCTCTGCACGACGCACTCCCACTTCCGCGGCGCTCACAGGGCTGACGCTGCGCGAGCGCGTATTTTTTTATTTTCGGCTGGAACTGAAAATAAACAGCGCTCGCGCAAGGCTCCCGGCAGCGCCTCGCACTTACTGAAGTGCGGAGCGCCATCGCAGGCGAGCCTGTTGCGCTTCCTCCCCGCTTCCGCCCCCAGCGCCGCCTACAGCTCCCAGGGAGCGCTGCGGAAGCTGGGGCGTGGCTGTTTTACTGGTGCTGATGCTTTCTTCTTTCTCTCTCTCTCTGTCTCTCTCTCTCTTTCCCCTACTCCTTTTTTTCCAAATAAATTCCTTACAAGTCAGGACCTCCTAGCTCTTTTTGTAAAAATAAAAATAAATGTATAAAAAAGAAACTATAGTTCTTCGTGGTCTCTGTGCCTTCATACACTAGGAGCTTTAGCGCCTGCGCGGTAGCGTTCGGAAACTTCTAGAGCTTGTTCGCTTGGCGGGAACCCCTCCCCCACGCCGGTACTGCGCATGCTCCTCCCGCCGAGCAACGGTCTCTCCTCAGTTCTTTCTCGTCCGCCGTCGCATACGGAAGGTTCTTCGGTTTGTTCCTCTGACTTTTGTGCTTGGCTTGCTGTTTCACGGTTTTTACGGACTTTGGACTGTCTCTGACCTCTCTTTCGGACTCCCCGTTCGGTTTTTGGTGATTTTGGATCTTCCCAGTTTGGCGTTTTCGTCTTATGTCCGCGCTCTTCAAAAAGTGTGTGTCCTGCGGGCGCAAAGTTGCCCTCAACGACGGCCACAAGGAGTGTCTATTCTGTTTGGGTGAGTCCCACAACACTCGGACTTGCCCAATTTGCCGGGATTTTACTCCCCAAACTCTCCGCAACCGGTCCGCGAGACTTAAGTCTTATTGTTGGGAACAGTCTCTGCGGGCGATAGACGAGACCTCCACTTCCAAAATGGCCGACAAGAAGACGACCACGCCATCAATGGTATTGGCGGCTGCCGTTCCGTCCACCTCGTCGGTATCGGGCTCGGTACCGGCGAGAACGCCGATCTCGGCGTTACCGAGGATCCCGAAGCTGTCGGCGGCTGCCAAGTCAGCGAAAGGATCCTCGACGGCGAGGAAGGCTGAGGCTCCCCTGAAGGAGACGCCTGTTAAGAAGCGCCCTGCTCCGGATGGAGACAAGGGCAAGGAGAAGGAGAAGAAGAAGAAGAAGAAGAAGGAGAAGAAGCGCTCCCCGGCTGGGGACGTTCAACCTCCTACTCCTCCTCCTACTCAGCAGCCTTCCAAAGGGCGAGGCGAGTCCGTCGATCTCTCGGACGATGAGATCGAGGACGTTCCCCAACAGCGCCCGGACTCGCCTGTGGCAGACCCTCCAACCCTGGTGGAGGAGCACCACCGCCCTTCCAGCCGTCGCAGGTCGGCCGACCTGCAGCAGAGAGAGACCTCTGCTTCTCCGGAGCGGCGTTCGACCTCATTCAGGTCCCGGTCCCGCTCTTCGGAGCGTCCGGTGGCCTCGCCGCCTCCTAGGGAGACTAGAGAGGAACAACCTCGCTCGTCTGCCTCCAGATACACCTCGGCGTCCTACGTGGCCAGGTACGCGAGGGAATCTGAATGGAGAGAGCGCCCGGCCTCTTATCGGTCACATTCACCATCGTACCGGGATCGGTACCATCGTGACCCGAGTCGCTGGGAGACCTTCCGGAGGTCCCGGTCACCTCGTCGACAGCGCGAATCGCGCTCGCCTAGAGGGGACGAGGCTCGGTACCATCGCCACCGAAGCCGATCTCCGTCGGACCGCCGCTCCTTCAGCCGCTCTCCCTCTCCTCGATATCATAGGGCGAGGGAGCCTTCACCTCGATATCGGGCGATATCGCCACCTCCTAGGGTCACTGCAACGACGACGCGCCCTACGGAGTCGGTGGTGACTGAGCGGGCTAAGACAACGTCAGCCTGCCAGACTACCCCTGTCACCACTAAGAAGGTGAAGTCCGTGGTCAGCCAGCCCAAGCGTGACGCTGCCACTACCACCGTCCCGGCTGCGGAGAAGCCTAGGAAGGCAACACCCGTGGCGACTGCGAAGGAGCCGGAAAGCGAGCGGCGAGAGGACTCACCGAGCTCGGAGTCAAACGACTCGAGTGCGGAGTCAGAGGTGTCTGAGGCGGCCTCCCAGGAGTCTCCTCCGCTGGGATTTGGGGATCCGATCCCAGATTCTGCTCCAGAGGACGTCCACCAGTTCTCTGCTATGCTGCTCCGCATGGCCACTACCCTCGGCCTTAAGATCGCCGATGCGGAGCCGGAGGACGACGATCCAGCCTTCTCCGTCTTCGAGGAGAAGCAACCTGCCACGGCCCCGCTGCCTCTCCTGCCCCGGATATCCAGACTGGTGAAGGCCGCCTGGGATAGGCCGGCCTCGGCGCAGCCGATACCGCAGCGGTTGGAACACCTCTACAGGGTGCAGAAGGATAACACCGGTTATCTCTTCAACCACCCTGCACCGAACTCTGTGGTGGTCGAGTCGGCACAGACGAAAGGCTCCGGCAGGCAGCACACCACCCCGCCGGATAAAGAGGGCAGGAAGTTGGACGCCTATGCAAGACGGTTCTATTCCGCCGCCTCCTTGCAGATCAGGCTGTCCAACACTCAGGCTTGCCTCGCGGCATACCTGAAAAAGGTGCTCGATCGCCTTCAACCGGCGATGGAGGCGGTACCGGAGGACATCCGCCAAGCCTCCTTGGTGATATTCAACGAGGCCATCTCCATCGCTCGGCAGCAGATGGCCTCCTCCAGGCACGCAGTGGAGATTGCCTCCCGGGTCATGGCGGGATCCATCGGCCTGCGCCGCCATGCTTGGCTGTGGCCGGCCGACATCCAGGAGGACACCAGAAGGAGAATTGAAGATCTCCCCTTCGACGGTGAGGGCCTATTCAATTCGTCCACCGACGAAGCGTTGGACAATCTCGTGAAGGCGAGGTTAACCGCCAAGAAAATCGGGCTACAGCCGGCCACGCAAGCCCGCAGGACCTCCGCCTTCCGCCCATCCTGGCGACGATCTTCCACTTCGTCGTTCCAGCGTTCGGCCCAGTCTGGACAGTCGAGACCGTCCTCCGGCTCGTCGGCCAGACGCACGGTTAGACGACGCCCGGCTTCGTCCAAGAAGTCCTCCTCCGAGACAAAGTCTCGGTTTTGACGTGCCTGGCAGGACCTACCAATACCCACTCTTCAGCCTACCATCTGCACTCGGAGACCGACCGACTCTAGCTCGACACCTCGCGGAGTGGCAACATGTCACTACGGACTCTTGGGTGCTTTCCATCGTCCGTCTTGGCTACGCCATCGAGTTTCACGATATTCCGCCTCGAGGCGCTTACTACTCCACCCCGTCGAGTCCGGCCCTCCTGGAAGAGATCCAGTCCCTCCTCCAGAAAGGGGCGATCGAGCGGCTCCCGCAAGAAGCCAAGACCACCGGCTTCTTCTCCAGGTACTTCACGGTACCGAAAGCCGACGGCACCCTCCGGCCGATCCTAGACCTCAGAGGGGTGAACTACTACATCCGCCCCAAGAGGTTCAAGATGGTCACGATACCGTCGATCCTGCCCTTCCTACATCGAGGGGACTGGTTCGCCTCCATCGATCTCCGAGACGCATACTTCCACATCGCCATTCGCCCGCAGCACAGACGGTACCTCCGCTTCGCAGTCGACGACACCTGTTACCAGTACAAGGTGCTGCCGTTCGGACTCTCGACTGCCCCAAGGGTCTTCACCAAGTGCATGGCCCCGGTGGTATCCTTCCTGCGGACGAAGGGCGCTTCCGTCTTCCCTTACCTCGACGATTGGCTGTTGGTGGCGTCCTGCAAACAGAGACTTTACCACGACGTCCACATGACGTTGTCACTCCTAACCTGCCTTGGTCTACGGGTGAACCCGAAGAAGTCCCACCTCGAGCCGGCGAGGATCTTGGACTTCATCGGGGCGACGCTCGACTCGACCTCCGCCAGGGCGTACCTACCAGAGTCTCGAGCACAAACCCTGATCCGGGCCGCCGCTCACGCTCGTACGGCCCCGACGTTATCTGCGAGAAGCGTCCAGCAGCTCTTGGGCTACATGGCTGCGACGACCGCTGTGACATATCTCGCCAGGCTGAGAGCAAGACCTCTTCAACACTGGTTCGTCCGCATATTTGATCCCCTGCGAGACGAACAGACACTCCGACTGCAGCTGCCGGAAGACGTCCGCTCATCCCTCCGATGGTGGCAGTCGCGACGCAATCTGGTCTCAGGGATGCCTTTCCAACAGCCGACACCGAAGGTGACGGTAACGACCGACGCCTCCCTGTATGGATGGGGTGCCCACTGCGGCGATCTCAGAGTCCGCGACAGATGGACCGACGATGAGACCGCTCTCCATATCAACGCGCTGGAGCTGCTCGCCGTCTGGAAAGCCCTACGGGCGTTCCGCCACACCGTGGCGGGGCGCACGGTCCTGATTCTGACGGACAACACCACCGCCGTCTGCTACATCAACAGACAAGGTGGGACTCATTCCACGACCCTGCTCCACATCGCGCTCGACCTGTGGGAATGGTGCATTCGCCTGCACACGCATCCCGTGGCGGTTCACCTGGCCGGGCAGGAGAACACCACGGCAGACGCCCTCAGCAGGGACACCTCATCCCATCACGAATGGTCCCTCTCCGAAGAGGCACTCAGACTGATTCGAGACCGCTGGGGCAAACCATCCATCGACCTCTTCGCGACCAGGGAAAACGCGAAGTGTCGCCGATTCTGCTCCAGAGCGGGCCACGATCGCGCCTCCATCGGGGACGCTTTCCAGTTTTCGTGGACCGGGGAACTCCTCTACGCGTTCCCGCCGTTCCCGTTGCTCGGCCGGACGATATCGAAGATCCTCGCCGACCGAGCCGACGCGATCCTGGTAGCCCCATACTGGCCGAGGCAACATTGGTTCGCACCACTGCTACAAGCTGCACGAAACGACCTGCTCCGGTTGCCACCGACACCGGACCTGCTCTCCCACTCCGGCGGCCGAGTCCTCCATCCGGACCTGCCACGCCTGGCCCTCCATGCCTGGAGGATATCGCACTAGACGATCCCGTGCTCGGTACCGTCCTCGTTGCGGCCAGGAAGGAATCCACCCGTCGCAACTATCAATATAAATGGCGACGCTTCCTGACCTTCACTAACGAGAGGAGTGAGCCGGTATCGCCTGCGGGGCTCTCTACCGTCCTGCACTTCCTCCTGCACCTCCGGCAACAGGGTCTGGCGTTTCCATCCCTGAAGGTGTATCTCTCCGCGATCGTGGCATACCAACCGCCACGATCTGCTGCCTCGGCCTTCTTCAGGAACGATACCGTTAAGCGGTTCCTGAAAGGACTTCATCATCTCTACCCGCCGGTATCGCCGCCGCTACCGCCGTGGTCCCTCTCGCTGGTGCTCTCGCAGCTGACGAAGCCGCCCTTCGAGCCGATGGCGACCTCGGATGACAGGCTCCTGACCATGAAGACTGCCTTCCTGGTAGCGGTGACCTCGGCGAGGCGAGCGGGTGAGATCACAGCTCTTCGATCCGATGAGCCCTTCACGGTCTTCCACAGAGACAAGGTGGTCCTGCGACCTGACATCTCGTTCCTGCCTAAGGTGGTGTCCAGTTTCCATCTCAACCAGGACATCATCCTGCCTGCCTTCTTCCCGAACCCGACGACATCGTTGGAGCGGTCCCTCCACTCCCTGGACGTGCGTCGGGCCTTGGCCTTCTACAAGGACAGGACTGCTTCCTTCCGACAGACGCCGCATCTCTTCGTTTGCTATGGGCGACGTCGGAAGGGCCTCAAAGTGTCCACCCAGCGCTTCTCCAAGTGGGTGGTACGGACTATTCAACTGGCGTATGAGCTCGCGAGGAAGCCTCCGCCAGTCCTGCTTCGAGCCCACTCCACCAGAGCTGTGGCTACTTCTGCGGCCCTCCTACGAGGAGTTGACCTGCATGAACTCTGCCGTGTGGCGACCTGGTCCCAACCATCGACCTTCGTGCGCCACTACAGGCTCGACTGCCGGTCGCGCAGAGATGCCCGGTTTGGACGTGAGGTGCTGGCTTCCGTGCTGTAGGACCTGACCCGCCGTCCGACCGGTAAGCTACACAGTCTCCTAGTGTATGAAGGCACAGAGACCACGAAGAAGAAGAACAGGTTGCTTACCTGTAACTGTGGTTCTTCGAGTGGTCATCTGTGCCATCATACACACCCGCCCTTCCTCCCCTCTTTCTCAGGTCCCTGTAGGTTCTACGGCGGACGACAGAACTGAGGAGAGACCGTTGCTCGGCGGGAGGAGCATGCGCAGTACCGGCGTGGGGGAGGGGTTCCCGCCAAGCGAACAAGCTCTAGAAGTTTCCGAACGCTACCGCGCAGGCGCTAAAGCTCCTAGTGTATGATGGCACAGATGACCACTCGAAGAACCACAGTTACAGGTAAGCAACCTGTTCTTTGAATTATTGTTTCAATAAACTGTACTTTTAATATGCCAGTTTTATGCCTACCAAAGTTTTCAGTTTATGCTTGTAAAGTAACACGGTGATTTTCAATCTTTAAAAGATGCTAACATTACTCCTCATTCTCAATTTTTCAAAAAAAATTCCATGTCCAAAACCATGGGAAAAAAAAATATTTTTCTAAAGGGCCTCAACATTTCCAGAAATTTTATATCTCTGGTTGTTTAAGATAAGGTGGGCAACTATGACCTTCCAGATGTCTTTTGACTGCAGCTCCCATAAACATTTACTATTAACTATGCAGGCTGGGACTAGTGTTGGGGAAAAAAAATCTGGAAGTCACACCTCATCCTTCCTATACAATGCAACCCCTTCCCCCGCTGACATGTCTGTCACTGACAGGTGGTACAGGTCCTGCCAGTCTGCTGTAACCATGCTGCTTGACTTAGCCCTTCCTTTGTTTTTCAAAGCAGTTGAAAAGAACAATGCACTGTCACTTTCCTCTGTCCCTGTGAGTTCTTTGAAGGGAAGGTCCCCACATTTCTACATCTGAGAAAGTGGTGTGGCATGTTGTTAACAGTACCTAGAAAAGGATGAATTCCATTTCACTTCTGTCCACAGGGGTGATCACACCTATGCTGAGTGCTTTCTGACTGTAGTAGCTAAGGCCACTCCTTGTGTCGTCTTCAGTATTGATGGCTCCTTCACAGCCAGTGTCTCCATTATGGGCAGTGATCCCAAGGTGCGTGCTGGTGCTGTTGACGTAGTAAGGTA
Source organism: Ctenosaura bakeri (assembly GCA_948474755.1). Classification (NCBI taxonomy): domain Eukaryota; kingdom Metazoa; phylum Chordata; class Lepidosauria; order Squamata; family Iguanidae; genus Ctenosaura; species Ctenosaura bakeri. The sequence goes on from CAOLHI010000424.1 coordinate 853,081, forward strand.
AGTAAGAGCAATCCTTGGGGACTCCATAGAACAGGGTGGCCAGTGACCTCACGTCTCCAGGCTCACCAGAACCTCCCCTCCCATTTTTAAATTGTATTCCTTCACTCAAAATGTTACCCTTCATCATGAGTGCCCCTATCTCCTGGTTGTTTTAGGCTCAGGAGAGGACTTTTCCAAAGCAGAAAGTAAAGTAGAAGTCAAAATTTTCTCCGCACCTCTTAAATAAGGGAGCATTGAGTAAAATATATATTTTTTTAATTGGGGAATGGAATGGGATGTTCTTGAGGGCTATATGAACAGCCTTATGGGAAGCACCTCTGATATACACCTTCCTAATCCACTTTCCTCTTTCTTACTAGCTACATAGGCCATTTCCGCACGGGACTGTTATAGCGCTATGATTCCACTATCAACCTCCTATGGAACCCTGGGGTTTGCAGTTTCAGGAGGGGCTAGCCAGCCCCTCCCGAAACTACAAACCCCACGATTCCATAGGATGTTGAAAGTGGAATCATAGCGCTATAACAGTCCTGTGCGGAAAGTTTGATAGTGTGTGCAGGAAACATGGCAGGGGGAGCAGTTATAATAATCCCACAACACCTTTCTTGATGGGCTTCTCATTCCTGCAGAGTTCCTTCCCCCTCTCTGCTACTTTTCAAGTATTTTTAAATGTCCATGTGGCTTATGCGAATCCCCAACTTGGTTAAAATCAGTCTTGCTGAAACTATTCTATTTTAATGTGCTTAATCATTGTTTTCAAAGCCTTTACTCTTCAAGAAAATAACAGAAAGACAAATTAAAACATCAGCTGTAGAAACAGCTCTACTGTTATCTCTCACATTTATATAAGCCTATATTGTAGTTGTTTGCCGGTTTTCATGTCTCTCGCTGCCAAGGCTATCAAGATGGATTCACTGAAAGGTACTTTTGTTAAATGAATAGGATTATCTTCTGAGACGCCTGTTAGCTTAAACTAGTCGTGTAAGCCCTGTTTTCTATTTATGAAAAGTAGTAAAAGAAAGCCTCTGTCTCTTTCTCTAGAGGAAAGCTAAAGTAAGTTACTTTTTTGGACTACAGTGCCCAGAATCCCCCAGCTAGCACCGTAGTTAAAAAAAAAAAAAAGGTTTCCAAGCCATGCCCTGGGCTTCGGTTAAAATCCAGGTAGCTGAAGGTTGAATGTTAAAGGAGATTACTGTGGATCAAACTGAGACCCTTCCAATGATATATGCATTTATCACAGAATGCCATCTCATTCTGCTCTTCTGCCCACCACTATTTGGCATGAGAAGAAATACTTCTTCATTTTAGTGCCATAAATTGTGGTGATGACCACTAACTTTGCTTTTCGAAAGGATTGTACAACTTTGTGGAGCGACAGGCCTGCTAAGAGCTCTTCATCACAATAACAAAATGGGCCTTTCATGTTCTGAGGCAGTGCTCCACTAAGGCCCTTTCCACATGGCATTTGCCATGCGAAAGGGCACCTGGGGCGTCACGCGATTGTGAGGAGCAATCTGCACGATGCAGTCACAATTGTGTGATGCTCCAAGGGCGGCAGGCACTGATCGCGCACCTTTTCATTTTCGGCTGGAAACTGAAAGTGGTGCATGATCGTGCATTGCTTCCGGACCTCGTGCGCACTTAGCTGGCGTGTAGAGCCTCAGGAGCTGCACCGGAAACTCCCAGGCTGCACTGCGGAAGGAAGAAGCGGGGCTCTTGTGCGAGCAGGCAGCTCATGCAGAGCTGAAGCAGCAAGGACGCGAGAGCCTCTCGCCGGAGGCTGCTCACGTGATCCCCGCACCCCAGCACTGGAAAAAGGTAAGGTGCAGAAAGAGCCTAAGAAAGGTATAGCAGATGACCTTTACCTTCGTGTACTGGTTCTGAGCTTCCTAAATATATACTTCATCCAAAGAGGCAGTTTATATGTATTTAAAATAGTTTTAAAAACCATGGCCACTGTTGCATCTTTGATAGATCCTTCTTCTGATGATTTAAACAGAAGTTCTTCAAGGTGTAAGGAAAAGTGATATAAAAATAACACAAACGGTGTCCTTATGCTCTCGGTGAACTTGGCTGCACTTGATTTATCAGCATTTTGCCATCTACCTGCAATCCTCAGACTCTTGCACTCTAGACCAGGGAAGGGGAATGTGTAGCCCTCCAGATGCTGTGGGATTACAGTTGTCATCAGCAGTTGTCAGCATAGCTAGTATTGAGAACTGGTGGGTGTTGCAGACCAGCAATGCTTGTAGCGCTGCACATCTCCCATCTCTGTTCTAGAGGGAAGTCTGAATAAATAAGCAACCCAGGGCCTGTAGATGATCTTTCCCTTACCTTTTTAGGCACTGGCAAGACTCTGGGTTCATGATCATTTATGTGACTGGGCGACCAGACATGCAGAAGCACCGTGTGGTAGCTTGGCTTACCCAGCACAATTTTCCCCATGGCATTGTCTCTTTCTGTGATGGCCTCACGCATGATCCCCTCCGCCAGAAGGCTGCCTTTCTACAGGGTCTTCAACAGGAGGTATGAGAGCATTTGGCAGAAGCATCAGATACTGTTCTCTTGAGAAGGACTCAAGCACAATGGGGGAGGGTCTGGGACTGTAATTCTGGGCATGTAGGGGTGTCTTAAAGAGCACCTCAGAAGAAACAAGATAGAAGCATGGGAGAAAAATTACTAGTGTCTTTATTTATTGCAGGCAGAGGTCACCATTGTGGCTGCCTATGGATCCACCAAGGATATCTCAGTGTATAGTTCCTTAGGACTTCCTCCAGCTCAAATCTACATTGTGGGCCGGGCTGTAAAAAAATTACAAAGCCAATGCCAGGTATGAGGTTTTGTGTTACCAGGAGTGAAGGTGGGGTTCAGGTTGTGGGGATCAGGTTATAAGGGAAACAGAATAATTGGGGAGCCTACAAAGTCTGTGTCTTGTCAAGAAGTGGAGGTAAGAGGGGTTAAAGAACACACAAATGAAAGCTGCTGTAATCTGTCTTTCTCTGCAGTTCCTCTCAGATGGCTACGTTGCACACCTGGCACAGCTAGAAGCAGCTTCTCTTGCCCATTCACCAAAGGGGACAACGAGGCCCACACTGGGCAAAGGCAGCTATGGCTGTCCTGCCCCTGTTGACTTTTTGCGCAAGCAGAGCCAGCTGTTGCGCTCACGAGGACAGAGCCAGGCTGAACGAGAAGGAGGAGGGAGCGCTCAGCCCCGAGCCAAGACACGTAGTGTCAGCCTCAAGTTGGAGAGTGAGGAGTAGGCCCTGGAAGGAAAGTCTTTGCATTTTCTGACTTGCAGTGGCTGGTGCCAGGACTGGACCTGCGAGAGGCCGCAGACGTGTGAGAGAGGAGCCAAGAACACCAGGCAGAGAAGAAGAGAGAGAGGAAAGGAGAGTCTCTGCCCTGCAGAGGCTGCAAGCTGGGATACAGTGCCACTAAGACAGGAGGGGAGAACTTCTGTATAATCCCAGAAGTTGCTTCTGTTCCCCTCAGTTCCAGCTCCTGGCTCCTGTTTGTGGTCCCCTTTGACCCACAGTTCAGCCAACATCCCTCAACTCATACCTCCTGGGGAATTGGGGAGGGAGGGAGGGGGGACAGTGGGAGTGTGTCATATTAGCCTGACTAATTGTGTTGCATTATTTGTGAATTGACTGTTCACATTCCTCCTCTTTCCCCAGCTCAAGATTTTTCAGGTCTCTTAAGACTGGGGTATATTCTACTCTCCCAATCAGATACCAAGTGAGGTGGTAGTGGTCTAGCTCCAGCAGCTTTCCCACATCTTCCCATGTCCCTCTGTGGCTTAGGGAGGGTGTGGTGGCTACGGAAAATCTAGACAACAGAGATTCCATCTGCCCCTTTCCTTGAGCGCCTTGCTCCAGCCCAATCCTGCCTGTGCCCTGGTTTCTGGGTGTTTGCATGATACTGCCCCTCCTGTGCATTTATTGTGTCCGGTGCAAGAGAGCACAGGATATCCGGGAATAAGGACAAATCTGTACTCCCTTGTTGACACAGGAGGACTTGGTTGTTTATTTCATTGTTCAAAATATCTGGAAAGTGGGGAGGTGGGGAGCTGAATCCTGTTTTGAGGGATATTTGGGAGGGGGTTACATTTATCTTTAAATGTATTCTAAAACTGAAAAATAAAAAAAGGAAAGCCTGAACTCTGTGTGTTTTGAAGTAGCAGCCAGAGAGAGGTCATTGATGCTTCTAGTTCAGTATCTTCTTTGATTTAAATATTAAAAAGCTCTGAAGACATCTGAAGGTTGGAGCCTTCCTGTCTGAGATTCATGTCTGCAGGAATGGTTACTAGAAGGATTGTACAGAAATACAAGTAGAGACAGACTATTCTGTACTCAACTGCTGGAAGCATGGCCTTGCTGTGAAGCCTGAGGTAAAAGATGCTGAAATTACAGATTAACACAAAGCCAAACTAAACATAATAAAGATGACTTTCAGCTGGGTGTATGCTTTTCATATAGGAAAGCTGGTGTGTCCATGTGGTAATAAATCCCATCCTAGGAGAAAAGCAGGATATAAATTCAATAAATGAATGCATGCATGTGCTTTTTCTGTTAAAGCAAATATTTTCAAGACATATTAAACCCTCTTAGTGCAAACTGTAGTCCCAATTCAATGAGGAGTCTCTGCAAACTCCAGTTTTCAATTGGGTCAAAATGAACCAAAATTCACCACAGGATAATGTATGGTTTGGTCCTGTGAACAGATTCTGAGAGTGAAGGCAGATGTAATGTGTAATGAAAAGAAGGTAAGTCTTTTTTTTCCCTAATACTGATCAGGCTGAATTTTAGGAGTATAGTTAGATAAAAGTGTGTGGCAGGAAGGGATTTTGGTCAAGGTATGATTTTATTTCTATTGTGTGTCAATGTAAGCAAGAAACACTTTCAGCCTCCTATTTGTAAGTACCTCTTCTATCAGTAGGGCAGCCTGCATTATTAAATCACTAGAGCAGCCTGCATTCTTAAATTGGATGATGTTTGTGCTATGCGTGAGGACAACCACCAGCAGCAGATGATCAGCTCTTGGCTCAGCTGTACAGATTCTTACACTGTATGTAAGTAGTCAAATGTAATTTTAGAACAGTGGTCTAAAATATTTGGACCTTCAGCAGTCCAGATGTTTTGAACATCAACTCCCAGAATCCTCAATCATGCTGACTGTGGCTTCTAGAAGTCTGGAACACCTAGAGAAACCAAGATTGAGATGACAGTTTTAGAATGTGGCATATTGTATGTCTAGCAAGTCAGAACTTAGCCAAGCTGTAGCTATTGTTGGCATACAAGCCAATACACATCTACCCTTGTAGAATGTTTTGGCAAGGTAGGAACTACACTCTTCGATAAATGAGTGAGTTTATGTTCTAAATCATCTGGACAACTTTTGGCCTTCAAAGATGATGTTGGACAGTAATTCCCATCATCCCTCACCACCAGCTGTGGGGGCTAGGTCTAATGGGAATTACTTTCTAGCAGTAACTCTGGGATGGAAAGCAAACATTTGGATGTCAAGAGAACAGCCCATAATTCATTAGGAGAACCCATAATCTTGGTACATTGTGAAATATTCACATTTTGCATTCGTTAAAGTGGGATTTGACTGATCCGTTTTAAGACTTGAAGGAAGAGTCAATCTTTCCCCCTTTAAAATGTTCCAATACTTGATTACTGATTTCTGACAACTTTGCCATGTTACCTGAGGCCACCAGAGCTGCATAATGGCAGTTAATTCAACTCCCATGCATACACATTATCAAACAAACAATAGAAATCTCCAGGGCCGGCATGAGACCAGATTTCAGATAGGTTAAAGGCCCCCACACACTCTAGCTGTTACCAGGGAGATGCTCAGTCACTGCCAACCCATTTGCCTTGGTAATTTATAGCTGGGAAAGAAATGTGGTTTTAGCAGCATAGTAATATTTCACCGCTGCTCTCATGCCTGTTCTCATGCAGTAAAGGAACACTATTGCAGTGACATCACATCCTGTAGTTCTTTAAACTATGTATTAGCAGGGAAATTTGACTCTTAGCAACCATATTTCTTTTTAGAATATGTTAGCTTATTAAAATGGGATTGAATACATCAACAGTGGCACTAATAACAACTTAGATATAAATGATGTAAATCGTGCTGATACTGACTGGTGCTAATTGTCCCTGTATCGCAACTTTAAGTAGCATTGATAATAATGGCTCAGATAACTGTCTCAAGAGACAGAGTGTAAAGCTCCACCCAGGTAGTCCAGGACTGGGAGGTCTCTGAGCATGCCTTTGACATTGTGGCCCTTTCCGAACCCTACCTTTTTGTGAAGTCGTCTGGTAGGGATCCTGACAGTAGCTCTGTTGGGAAGGGAGTGCAACAGGAGTGCTCCCCTATGCCTTGGCTGGCACATTGAGGAAAGGAGCGTGAGGGCCACGCCTCTTCCTTCTGTGGTGCGGCTGGGCACTTTTGCAGGCTGTGCTGGGGAGGAAGCACAGCCATTCCACTTCTGTGGCTTCCACAGGAAAGGTAAGTCCAGAATGGTGGCCCAATCATGTGTCATTGATGAGGAAAACCCATCAATGATTTGATCCACGATTGCACTGCCTGGGGATGGGAGAAAGACAGGACTGAAATGACATCATGCAGAAGCGTCGCAATCCCGTCCTCCCCTCTCCATTGTGGGATGAGAGGGTGCTGTGGAAAGGGCTTGTGAGTCCAGCTATAAGAACACAAATGGATACCTTACCATCATCTACTGCTTTCTGTTGTGTGCTTTCAAGTCATTTCTGACTTATGGGGATCCTAAGGCAACCCTATCATGGGGTTTTCTGGACCTGAGAATGTGATGCATCCAAGGTCACCCAATGGGTTTCCATGGCTAAGTGGGGAATCAAACTCAAGTCTCCAAGTTTGTAGTCCAGTGCTCAAACCACTATTCCACACTGACTTTTGCCAGTAAATGGCTGTGTTGGACAAGGAGCATTATAAGAAGGTGAGTTTTGAGAGGGTTGGGGGAGGTCAATGCACAAGGGAAGAAGTGAATTCGTCACTCTCCAATGATAAAAAAAAGACAGTGTGTGCAACCTACGGGATGCCAGCCAATCTTTTTTGATGTGATGTTGGCAAAACATTTTCATGCTACTAGTGAGCCACTTCTTTTTATCGTCTGAAGACCAATGGCCATGGCCCCATCAAACTCTTTTTCCGCCTGATTTCAACCTCTTGTGTCTGCTACAAATCAAAGGAATCCATGTCACTTCACCAACACAGAACAGACAGTTTGCAATTAGGGAAAAATATTAAAGGTAGAAGACACTGGTTCAACTTCTGCACACACTTTCCTGATGGTAGCTGTCAAGGCTTATGTTTAAACTGTGAAGACATGATAGTGGCAATGACTCCACTTGTAAATGAAAGCCTGTTTGGCCAGTTCTTCTTCGTGGTCTCTGTGCCTTCATACACTAGGAGCTTTAGCGCCTGCGCGGTACGTTCGGAAACTTCTAGAGCTTGTTCGCTTGGCGGGAACCCCTCCCCCACGCCGGTACTGCGCATGCTCCTCCCGCCGAGCAACGGTCTCTCCTCAGTTCTTTCTCGTCCGCCGCCGCGTACGGAAGGTTCTTTAGTTTGTTCCTCTCACGTCGTGCTTGGCTTGCTGTTTTTTCACGGTTTTACGGACTTTCGGACTGTCTTTGACCTCTCTTTCGGACTCCCCTTCGGTTTTCGTCTTTTTGGATTTCGGAGTTTGGCGTTTCTTCGTCTTATGTCCGCGCTCTTTAAGAAGTGCGTGTCCTGCGGCCGCAAGGTTGCCCTCAACGACGGCCATAAGGAGTGTCTCTTCTGTTTGGGCGAGTCCCACAACATCCGGACTTGCCCAATTTGCAGGGATTTTACTCCCCAAACTCTTCGCAACCGCTCCGCGAGACTCAAATCTTATTGTTGGGAACAGTCTCTGCGGGCGATAGACGAGACCTCCACTTCCAAGATGGCCGACAAGAAGACGACCACGCCATCGACGGTATCGGCGGCTGCCGTTCCGTCCACCTCGTCGGTATCGGGCTCGGTACCGGCGAAAACGCCGATCTCGGCGTTACCGAGGATCCCGAAGCTGTCGGCGGCTGCCAAGTCAGCGAAAGGATCCTCGACGGCGAGGAAGGCTGAGGCTCCCCTTACGGAGACGCCTGCAAAAAAGCGCCCTGCTCCGGACGGAGGCAAGGGCAAGGAGAAGGAGAAGAAGAAGAAGAAGAAGGAAAAGAAGCGCTCCCCGGCTGGGGACGCTCAACCTCCTACTCCTCCTCCTACTCAGCAGCCTTCCAAAGGGCGAGGCGAGTCCGTCGACCTCTCGGAGGATGAGATCGAGGACGTTCCCCAACAGCGCCCGGACTCGCCTGTGGCAGACCCTCCAACCCTGGTGGAGGAGCGCCACCGCCCTCTTAGCCGTCGCAGGTCGGCCGACCTGCAGCAGAGAGAGCCCTCTGCTTCTCCGGAGCGGCGTTCGACCTCCTTCAGGTCCCGGTCCCGCTCTTCCGAGCGTCCGGTGGCCTCGCCGCCTCCGAGGGAGACAAGAGAGGAACAACCTCGCTCGTCTGCCTCCAGATACACCTCGGCGTCCTACGTGGCCAGGTACGCGAGGGAATCTGAATGGAGAGAGCGCCCGGCCTCCTATCGGTCGCATTCGCCATCGTACCGGGATCGGTACCATCGTGGCCCGAGTCGCTGGGAGACCTTCCGGAGGTCCCGGTCACCTCGTCGACAGCGCGAATCGCGCTCGCCTAGAGGGGACGAGGCTCGGTACCGTCGACGCCGAAGCCGATCTCCGTCGGAGCGCCGCTCCTTCAGCCGCTCTCCCTCCCCTCGATATCATAGGGCGAGGGAGCCTTCACCACGGTATCGGGCGATATCGCCACCTCCTAGGGTCACGGCAACGGCGACGCGCCCTACGGAGTCGGTGGTGACTGAGCGGGCTACGACGACGTCAGCCTGCCAGACTACCCCGGTCACCACCAAGAGGGTGAAGTCAGTGGTCAGCCATCCCAAGCGGGACGCTGCTGCTACCACCGCCCCGGCTGCGGAGAAGCCTAGGAAGGCAACACCTGCGGCGACTACGAAGGAGCCGGAAAGCGAGCGGCGAGAGGACTCACCGAGCTCGGAGTCGTACGACTCGAGTGCGGAGTCTGAGGTGTCTGAGGCGGCCTCCCAGGAGTCTCCTCCGTTGGGATTCGGGACCTCGATCCCAGATTCTGCTCCAGAGGACGTCCACCAGTTCTCTGCGATGCTGCTCCGCATGGCCACTACCCTCGGCCTTAAGATCGCCGATGCGGAGCCGGAGGATGACGATCCAGCCTTCTCCGTTTTCGAGGAGAAGCGACCTTCCACGGCCCCGCTGCCTCTCCTGCCCCGGGTATCCAGACTGGTGAAGGCCGCCTGGGATAGACCGGCCTCGGCTCAGCCGATACCGCAGCGGTTGGAACACCTCTACAGGGTGCAGAAGGATAACGCCGGTTATCTATTTAATCACCCTGCACCGAACTCTGTGGTCGTCGAGTCCGCGCAGACGAAGGGCTCCGGCAGGCAACACACCACCCCGCCGGACAAAGAGGGCAGGAAGTTGGACGCCTACGCAAGGAGGTTCTATTCAGCTGCCTCCTTGCAGATCAGGCTATCCAACACTCAGGCTTGCCTCGCGGCATACCTGAAGAAAGTGCTCGATCGCCTGCAACCGGCGATGGAAGCGGTACCGGAGGACATCCGCCAAGCCTCCTCCGTGATCTTCAATGAGGCTATCTCCATCGCTCGGCACCAAATGGCCTCCTCCCGGCACGCAGTGGAGATCGCCTCCCGGGTCATGGCGGATCCGTCGGCCTCCGCCGCCATGCTTGGCTGCGACCGGCCGACATCCAGGAGGACACCAGAAGGAGGATTGAAGATCTCCCCTTCGACGGTGAAGGCCTATTCAATTCGTCCACAGACGAAGCTTTGGACAATCTCGTCAAGGCGAGACTGACCGCAAAAAAGATCGGGCTGCAGCCGGCCACGCAGGCCCGCAGGGCCTCCACCTTCCGCCCATCCTGGCGACGATCTTCCACCTCGTCGTTCCAGCGTTCGGCCCAGTCTGGACAGTCGAGACCGTCCTCCGGCTCATCGGCCAGACGCACGATTAGGCGGCGCCCGGCTTCGTCGAAGAAGTCCTCCTCCGAGACAAAGTCTCGTTTTTGACGTGCCTGGCAGGACCCACCAATACCCACTCTTCAGCCTACCATCAGCGCTCGGAGACCGACCGACTCTCGCTCAACACCTAGCGGAGTGGCAGTATGTCACTACGGACTCTTGGGTGCTTTCCATCGTCCGTCTTGGCTACGCCATCGAGTTTCTCGATATTCCTCCTCGCGGCGTTTACTACTCCACGCCGTCGAGTCCGGCCCTCCTGGAAGAGATCCAATCCCTCCTCCAGAAAGGGGCGATCGAGCGGCTCCCGCAAGAGGCCAAGACCACCGGCTTCTTCTCCAGGTACTTCACGGTACCGAAAGCCGACGGCACCCTCCGGCCGATCCTAGACCTCAGAGGGGTGAACTACTACATCCGCCCCAAAAGGTTCAAGATGGTCACGATACCGTCGATCCTACCCTTCCTACATCGAGGGGACTGGTTCGCCTCCATCGATCTCCGAGACGCATACTTCCATATCGCCATTCGCCCGCAGCACAGACGGTACCTCCGCTTCGCAGTCGACGACACCTGTTACCAGTACAAGGTGCTGCCGTTCGGACTCTCGACTGCTCCAAGGGTCTTCACCAAGTGCATGGCCCCGGTGGTATCCTACCTGCGGACGAAGGGCGCTTCCGTCTTCCCCTACCTCGACGATTGGCTGTTGGTGGCGTCCTGCAAACAGAGACTTTACCACGACGTCCACATGACGTTGTCACTCCTGACCCGCCTTGGTCTACGAGTGAATCCGAAGAAGTCCCACCTCGAGCCGGCGAGGATCTTGGACTTCATCGGGGCGACGCTCGACTCGACCTCCGCCAGGGCGTACCTACCAGAGTCTCGAGCACAAACCTTGATCCGGGCCGCCGCTCACGCTCGTACGGCCCCGACGTTATCTGCGAGAAGCGTCCAGCAGCTCTTGGGCTACATGGCTGCGACGACCGCTGTGACATATCTCGCCAGGCTGAGAGCCAGACCTCTTCAACACTGGTTCGTCCGCATATTCGACCCCCTGCGAGACGAACAGACACTCCGACTGCAGCTGCCGGGAGACGTCCGCTCATCCCTCCGATGGTGGCAGTCGCGACGCAATCTCATGTCAGGGATGCCTTTCCAACAGCCGACACCGAAGGTGACGGTAACGACCAACGCCTCCCTGTATGGATGGGGTGCCCACTGCGGCGATCTCAGAGTCCGCGACAGATGGACCGACGACGAGACCGCTCTCCATATCAACGCGCTGGAGCTGCTCGCCGTCTGGAAAGCCCTACGGGCGTTCCGCCACACCGTGGCGGGGCGCACGGTCCTGATTCTGACGGACAACACCACCGCCGTCTGCTACATCAACAGACAAGGTGGGACTCATTCCACGACCCTGCTCCACATCGCGCTCGACCTGTGGGAATGGTGCATTCGCCTGCACACGCATCCCGTGGCGGTTCACCTGGCCGGGCAGGAGAACACCACGGCAGACGCCCTCAGCAGGGACACCTCATCCCATCACGAATGGTCTCTCTCCGGAGAGGCGTTCAGACTGGTTCGGAACCGCTGGGGCAAACCATCGATCGACCTCTTCGCGACCAGGGAAAACGCGAAGTGTCGCCGATTCTGTTCCAGAGCGGGCCACGATCGTGCCTCCATCGGGGACGCTTTCCAGTTTCCGTGGACCGGGGAACTCCTCTACGCGTTCCCGCCGTTCCCGCTGCTCGGCCGGACGATATCGAAGATCCTCGCCGACCGAGCCGACGCGATCCTGGTAGCCCCGTACTGGCCGAGGCAACATTGGTTCACACCCCTGCTACAAGCCGCGCGAGACGACCTGCTCCGGTTGCCACCGACACCGGACCTGCTCTCCCACTCCGGCGGCCGAGTCCTCCATCCGGACCTGCCGCGCCTGGCCCTCCATGCCTGGAGGATATCGCACTAGACGATCCCGTGCTCGGTACCGTCCTCGTCGCGGCCAGGAAGGAATCCACCCGTCGCAACTATCAATACAAGTGGCGACGCTTCCTGACCTTCGCTAACGAGAGGAGTGAGCCGGTATCGCCCGCGGGGCTCTCGACCGTCCTGCACTTCCTCCTGCACCTCCGGCAACAGGGCCTGGCGTTTCCATCCCTGAAGGTGTATCTCTCCGCGATCGTGGCATACCAACCGCCACGATCTGCTGCCTCGGCCTTCTTCAGGAACGATACCGTTAAGCGGTTCCTGAAAGAACTTCATCATCTCTACCCGCCGGTATCGCCGCCGCTACCGCCGTGGTCCCTCTCGCTGGTGCTCTCGCAGCTGACGAAGCCGCCCTTCGAGCCAATGGCGACCTCGGATGACAGGCTCCTGACAATGAAAACTGCCTTCCTGGTAGCGGTGACCTCAGCGAGGCGAGCGGGTGAGATCACAGCTCTTCGTTCCGATGAGCCCTTCACGGTCTTCCACAGGGACAAGGTGGTCCTCAGACCTGACATCTCGTTCCTGCCAAAGGTGGTGTCCAGTTTCCATCTCAACCAGGACATCATCCTGCCTGCCTTCTTCCCGAACCCGACGACACCGTTGGAGCGGTCCCTCCACTCCCTGGACGTGCGTCGGGCATTGGCTTTCTACAAGGACAGGACTGCTTCCTTCCGACAGACGCCGCATCTCTTCGTTTGCTATGGGCGACGTCGGAAGGGCCTAAAAGTGTCCACCCAGCGCTTCTCCAAGTGGGTGGTGAGGACTATTGAACTGGCGTATGAGCTCGCGAGGAAGCCTCCGCCAGTCCTGCTTCGAGCCCACTCCACCAGAGCGGTGGCTACTTCTGCGGCCCTCCTGCGAGGAGTTGACCTGCATGAACTCTGCCGTGTGGCGACCTGGTCCCAACCATCGACCTTCGTGCGCCACTACAGGCTCGACTGCCGGTCGCGCAGAGATGCCCGGTTTGGACGTGAGGTGTTGGCTTCCGTGCTGTAGGACCTGACCCGCCGTCCGACCGGTAAGCTACACAGTCTCCTAGTGTATGAAGGCACAGAGACCACGAAGAAGAAGAACAGGTTGCTTACCTGTAACTGTGGTTCTTCGAGTGGTCATCTGTGCCATCATACACACCCGCCCTTCCTCCCCTCTTTCTCAGGTCCCTGTAGGTTCTACGGCGGACGACAGAACTGAGGAGAGACCGTTGCTCGGCGGGAGGAGCATGCGCAGTACCGGCGTGGGGGAGGGGTTCCCGCCAAGCGAACAAGCTCTAGAAGTTTCCGAACGCTACCGCGCAGGCGCTAAAGCTCCTAGTGTATGATGGCACAGATGACCACTCGAAGAACCACAGTTACAGGTAAGCAACCTGTTCTTCTAAGGCCTAGAGGTGACACAAATGATATTACCAAAAAATTTAAAAAATCCCACTCTTCATATCAACTATGGTACCATTAGCTACAATTCAGACAAGCCATTCATGGAAATAACGCTGAACAAACTGGCTCATTTCTTGCCTCATAGCATTTTGAAGGCCTCCTGGGACATTTTATAATGTTATCATATAAAAAGTAAGGCTTGTTCTACACTGCCACAATTCAGTCATTAATTAAAAGCCCATTTAAAACCGTAAAATGATACAGTAGTAAGATAAAACTAGCTTGTAACACAATTAAAAGCCAGTTTATTCATCATCATGAGAGAGCAAAACACATGTTGAGCATGTTTCAGAAATCAAGAGCAGAAAACTCCTGTCTGGGGAGGGAATTCCACACAGAGGGTGCTACCAGGCTGTGAGGTACATCAAGTATTTATAAGACATTCCAGTCCTTACATATAAATACACTTTATTAAAACAAGTCACAACCATTCATCAGTGCTGGGGTAGTCAGAGAGCAAAGAGGTGAAGGCATGCTCCATACAAAACACTACATTTAGCCTGTTGATCTATACCAAGAATGGAGGAGCAATCTTTGGCCTTCCTACTCCCATGATAATTCACCATTGGCCAGAGTGGCAGGGACTGATAAGAACTGGATTTCAGTAACATTTGGAGAGCCATAAGTTCCTCAGCCCTGTGCTATGCCAGGCTGACTCACAGTTGTATAGCATGTCTTGGATTATTCAGAAAAGAACATTGGCCACTATTCTGTATCAGCTACTTAGTTTAGTATACTATTTTCCAGTACTGGAAATAGCAGCTGGCTAGAGGATAAGGTGAGATTTGAACTAAGGGATTCCTGGTTTATATTTGTCTGGCACTTTGCATTATACTGGCCTGAAACCACTGTATGTAAAACCAGTATTTGCCAGTTAGCATATGTGATTATATGTGTTTCTTTTCCACCAAAACACTGCCACATCAATAGCAGGGGAAAATTTTCTGATACTTTAAGTTGCACATGTGAATCCCCCCAAACTGACTTTGCACAGTATCTTGAGTTGCTGTCAGGTGGTATGCAACTTATACTTCTTGTTCCTTGTGATCTGTTATAACCGTTTCGTTCTGACAGACATAACATTCCATGAGATCGTCAAAAGTTTGACATGAATCCTTGAGCTTTGTGAACTTTCTTGCTCTGCAGGTCATTTAGTGTAAGGATGGCACTGAATAAAAATGACAACACAGAATCATAGAAGCTTAAGAGTTGGGAGAGATCACAAGGGCCATCTACTGTAGTCCAACATTGTACTGCCATGCAGTAATACACAACCAAACCACCCCAAAAGATGCCCATCCAACCTCTGTTTTTACAAAATGGAGAGTCCATTGTTCTTCAAGAGAGTCTATTCCACCATCAAACAGCTCTTCCAAAAAGAAAGGTTTTTTTCCCTAATGTTTAGGTGGCATCTCTTTTCTTCTGATTTTAATCCATTGCTTCATATTCCGGTCTGTGCAGCATCAGAAAACAAGCTTGTTCCATCTTCTACATGACATCCTTCAGCTATTTAAACATAGCTACTGTGCCACCTCACAATCTTCTCTCCTCCAGGCTAAACATACTCAGATCCCTAAGTTGTTCCTCATAAGGCTGGTTTCCAGACCTTTGACCATCTTGGTCACTCTTCTCTGTACATGTTTCAGCTTGTCAATATCCTTCCTGAGAAGTATTTACCAACATATAGTGTCAAATTTTAACTTACATAATAAAATGCTGGATCCTCACTGAGAAAAAGGGAGAGCTGAAAAAATAGCTAACATCTAGAAGAGAGTGCAGATCGGAATCACACATGGGAAACCCTGGAAGAACCAACAGAACTTGTTAAAGAGACGAACAGGAATCCTGTTGGGGACCTAAATCTTGCTAAATGGCCTTATGTCTGCAGGAAACGGAATCAAGCAGTTCTCTATCGTCTTTATCCAGTAAAGGCCTGCTGTGATGTTAATACACAGGGGAGCCAGCAAAATGATTGATTTCTGTTGGGACTGATGCACAGTGGGACTAATGTCCATTGAGGCTGTTTTGTATTGGGACACTGAGTAGGAGTGTCAATGTACATTAGGACACTCTTGCTGATGCCCCATCTTTGCAATTCATTATCAGGGTTTGTTTATTATATTGCATTCATATTTATTTTCAGTTCCTTAGTCCCTCTGCTAAGCTTAGGGTTTCTTAGTGCCTCTGCTATGTAGCTAGGCTTATGTAAAGTTATGCAACAAGCACTGTGACAGAGGATTCTGACTATTGTTAATAAGTTTTGAGCATTTTTTTAAAAAAAATATTAATAATTAAACAACAAAACAATATATAACATTACAAAACATATAACACACTACCGAATACATAATGAACCTAAACAAACAAACCACTATATATTATATTTTCTTAAACTTAGGCCATTTCTGCATGGGGTAATAAGAAAGGTGCAA
The DNA here is from genome assembly GCA_948474755.1 of Ctenosaura bakeri. Taxonomy (NCBI): domain Eukaryota; kingdom Metazoa; phylum Chordata; class Lepidosauria; order Squamata; family Iguanidae; genus Ctenosaura; species Ctenosaura bakeri. The sequence goes on from CAOLHI010000424.1 coordinate 869,090, forward strand.
TGCATCCTCCACGGAGGACGTCTGCACCTTGGAGCGGACTGGGTTCGGACTACTTACTGTATATCCGTACCTCAGTCCGCTCCGGAACGACCCCAAGTGGTCCTCCAGTGTGCTTTTGAAAGACCTGGTTTTTCCAGTCTTTCAAAAGCACGGAGCACACCACTGCGAGCCTGCTCCCTTGTGCAGATTTGCAGGCTTGCACCAATGCGAGCCTGTGATCTGCCAAGGGCGGGCTTTAGGCTGGTGAGCTTCAACGGTTGGTCGAGACCCACAACCAACCGGAAGCCACCATTTTGGACGCTGGAGCAGAGTGGGTTGACTACCATGCACTGCTCCAGAGCAGCCTGGATCGGACCGGGGAGCCAGAAGATCTGGTAAGTAGTGGCACGGGGCGATTCCCTCACCCCATGCAGAAATGGCCATTGGCTATTCTACTATTATATCACCAGTGTACCCCACCACCAAGACCATTAGAGATATAACCACTTCCATTCCCTTCAAAAAGCTCTATTCCCCTTCCAAAATTGTAATGAGTTTTGACCATCAATACATACATCTTTCTATCCTGCCTTTCTGAAGTACGTAGCTGGTTGTCTTTTTAGAGTGGATTAATTCACCTTATTGAAGTCATGCAACAAAGACTTGTGGAACCTTAAATACTGACAGGAGCATGGAGAACTGCCTTTTATTGCTCCATCTTAGCCTGATTCTGTTAGCTCTGACTGGCAACAACGACTTCCCAAAGTTCTAGCAAGCACTCCTGTCTAGCCTTACCTGGTGGTGCCTAGTTGAGGGGGAAAAAGAGAAAGAAAGGGACACTGCACTCTTGAGGCCTGTTTAGACAATACAATTATAATGCCATTATTCCAGTTTAACTGTCTTGGCTGCATCCTATGGAAACCTATGGCCCGTAGTTTGATGAGGCACTGCAAAATGCCTCTCCCTAAACTACAAATTTAAGCAGCACCTAAGGTTGCATATATGCATTTCCTAATTTGCAGAAGGACATATCAATATCTCTTCGTACACCATCCATCCAGCTTCTGTGTACCTTAGTAGTTCAGCAGCCAGGAGAAGAAAACTGGCATTACAATCCTAGATCTCCAGGGAGTTGCTTTATACAGTCTTATCTGTCATCCACAAATCTCCAGGAAGGAGCTTTCTGTCAGTTACCTGTTCTTACTAGAGCAGCCAAATATATCCTACTGCCTGGGAGGGAGGAGCAACTGATATCTGGCTGCCTGAGGTGCTATCACTCACCCATCCACACACATCATGGTATACACTATTCAAACCAAACTAAGTTGTTTGGCATATGAGGCAAAAAAAGTCCTGCAAGTATCCCCCCGCCTGTCAGTAAAAATGCAATGAACAGTAAATAACAATTTTCTGTTCTTTCACAATATCTTATATTTATTACTTGAAGCAGCCACTTCACTCTGACTTAAGGTAGTTCTAATCTTTCATCATCTTTAGGCAGTTGCCAGAGACTTGACACAGTCTGTTATAGCTAACATCTGCTTTTTCTGCTTTGGGCATCTTAATCCCCCTGGTTGAGCAACACTCTGAGGCATAATAGGAAATTATGAGGCTGACTAACATAACCTACCAGGGCTTAGAAAGTGCTGAAGTTTCAAGTGAACATTTTTATCAAATCAATGGTCAAAAAAACTATTCCTGCCAAAGCACCAAGGCCACTGAAGGTGTTGTACATGTTGTACCTGAAAAAGAGAGGTCTTGAGACTCAAACCTAACTGAAAATATCATCTCTGTGATGATACAGATTGGGGTTGGGACGATCCATATGGAGAGGCGGGATACAAATAAATAATAAATAAAAAAATGCTGGTAGTTGAGAGGGGAAAAATAGAAAGAAAGGGACATTGCACATGGTCCAAAACATTGGTTCTTCTCTAGACAAATCTCAGGACCAGAACAAAACAGATTGAGTTGTCATTGTTGGAAGCCAAGACTTATTTAGTCTCTTTGTTGCCTTTGACTGGGAAGGGAGCATCCATGGGGCTCCAGCTCCAATAATGGATGCTAGCTTATACCCACACATGACAGCCAACTTTTTTGGGGCTATTTTAACCAAGCAGAGGTCAGTTTCTTTTTCTATCTCCTTGCTGTCCTAAGATGGATTTCCTGAGACAACAAATGTAAGTTTTTTTCCTTCTTTTTATCTTACAAGAGTGTTCAGAGTCATTTCTCCTGTTTTTACCACAATCTCAAGCTGCACTAGCCCTGCTGCACTCTGCTTAATACAGATACCAAATATTCCTACAGTCATCCCCCACAAGATAGGAAGGAGTCCCCGATGTGAGGTTTAAACAAATTTATTAATGCTTATTAAAAACAATTGTAAGGCTTCTTATTATCTGTATATGAAGTGAAATAAAAGCCATGTGGTTTCTACGGGTACCCATTCTAGGCATGGAGCCAATAATTTTGCTTACTATTAATGGTACTGATAAGGCTCTTCCGGGAAGAGTGCCAAAGGGCCCTGCCTGAGTAAACAGTTCATGACAGAATGAAGGTGCTCAAAAATAGAAGGCAGACGGCTCAGCTGGAACACAGATAACAGAGTGAGAACTCTTCAGAACAGAGAGAGAGTTCAAGGAACTAACCTCTGGGTCCTGTTATGTAACACATAGCTATAAAAGTCAACCAGCTCAGTGCTCCTGGGCTAGAGGACACTTCCTCTGCATCGAGGAGCCTGCCTAAGATTGCTGTATTAAGAGAATGCTCCATATCTAATTAATAGACCCAGGGAACCGGATCAGCTAAACACTTTAACATTTCCAACACTCTTATAGAATGTCAGCTAAAAAAAGACTATGAAACATGCTACCTGTTATAGCTGTGAATGCATAATAGCACACACTGCCTTATTATAAAGTATCTACATACTGAAACGTATCTGGTTGTTGTTAACTGCCACCAAGTCGATTTTGATTTATAGGCACCCTATAAATGAAAGCCCTCCAAGTCATCATCATCATCAACACCTCTGTTCAGGTCTTATAGACTCAGGGCCATGGCTTCCTTGATTGAGGCTATCTTTCTATAATGCAGTCTTCTTTCGTACTGCCTTCTTACCTTACCAAGCGTTATTGCCTGTGCTAGCGAGTCATGTCTTCTCGTGATATGTCCAAAGTATGACAATCTTAGTTTTAGTCATCTTGGCTTCTGGGGAGAGTTTAGGCTTGATTTGCCTTAGGACTCTTTTATTTATTTTTGTAGCAGTCCACAGTATCCGTAGAACTCTTCTCCAGCACAACATTTCAAATGAGTTGCTTTTCTTCCTATCAGCTTTCCTCACTGTCTAGCTTTCACAGCCATACACAGAAATGAGAAATACAGCAGCAAGGAACTGTCCTAATTTAGTATTCAATGTATTTAGTATTCTTTACATCTCAGGATCTTGTCTAATTCTTTCATAGCTACCCTTCCAAGTAAATCTATCTTTGTGCTTTCTTCCCTGACTTTCTTCACAGTAATTGTTCCAAGTATTTGCTATTTCCAGCTAGTAATACAATATCATCTGCATATCTTAAATTGTGGGTGTTCCTCCCTTCAGCTTTCATCTCTGTTTTCTCAGAGGCCAATCCTGCTTTACGTATGATACACTGAGTGTACAAATGTTGGGCCCGAGGCCCTCCGGGCAGGTCTTGTGTTGTACACTCACACATTTTAGTTCTACTTGCCTTCGGACTAACGAGCGTGTTTGGGGGGTTAGCTCATGCTATTGTGTTGCTAGGTCAGGTTGCCATGTATGCTACAGACCTGTGAGAACAGTCAAAGAATGTTAACGAGGGGTACTTCACTCCCCATGCCATCCTGTACAGGGAGCAGAGAGTGAAGCTGATTAGGGAGCTGATTAGGGACCACCCACTGCTGTCTTGGGCAGGTAATGATGTTACCCTGTATGTTGGGGTGTCCCGGGAGGGGTGCCCAGGTAGCCAAATAAAACACAAATTGGGGGAATTTAGCTGGAGCACTCTCTTGGCTAAACGAGAGGCATGGTAACTTTAGCAAGGATCTTTAACCCTATGTCTACGGCTTCAGGCCAGAGAGCAAGCAAGCAAGTTTAAAAGTAACAAAAATAACAGTTTTATTGAAAGATAAACAGCAAATAAAACAACGCGCACACACTAGCTAACTTGGAAGCAGAAATAGAGAGCTTGGGGATAGGCAATACGACACCTGGTCTCATAGTCCTGGAGAGAAAGATGGGGTTCCGGGGAAGAAAGCTCAGCATGGCTGGCTGAGGGGAGCTCCTCAGACAGACCGACAGCAAGGCAGGATGGAAGTCCAGGGTGATCCAAGCAGTCTGAAACCCGTTTGGAAATGAGGGGTTTTTATAGGGGAGTTTGTGCCTACTGGCCATGGCGTGCCAGGTGAGAACAAAAGGAGTTTAGATCTGGACAAAGGATTTGGAAAAGGTCAAGTTTGCACGATGAGCTTAACGCTCGACGACAATAGTTTGGCCAGTATGTAAATGTCCTGTCTAAAAGGACTGGTTCGGCTGAGAGCCGTGCAGCTATTGTAAGATTTGCAGTGGGAGGTTCCCTGAAGCTATGAGCGAGGCTTGAGTTGCTGGCCTCAATGGGGTCTGGAATGTAAAACCATTAGCGGCCGCACCCTGTCCGTGCTTGTCCAGAGAACCTCGCAAACACGTGGAGTGAGGTGGCTTAAAAAGGTCAAGCAAAGGCCGAATTGTTTGATATCAAAATGATATCTGGGGTCCTCACCAACAGTGTCATAGATGGAGTAACAATGAGACTTGGCCATGAGCCTATCATGCACCTGGCCCATGGATGCCTCAGTAATTGGTGTCTGAGGTGGGATAGCACCCCCCCCCCGCCCGTTTCGGCATGGTGGATTGATGGGTTGACAGCCTGTTTTGCCACTCGCACACGAAAAGCCTATATAATCTGTTGGAACAAAGAGAACCCTGCTCCGTTGCCTGCTTTGCCTTTCTGATGGAGTCAGAGTGTATGTATGCATGTGTGCCTTTTATTTTTATTTTTGCTTCTTTGCTTAATAAACTGCATTCTCAAAGACCAGAACTGGCTTGGTTCTTGCTTCCCAGCATCTCGTACTTCGAACCTTGCACAGCCACCCAATCCAGGGAGGGTTGTGTGTGCTACAACAAATTAAATGGATAGGATGATATAATATAGCCTTGCCTGGCCCCCTTACCAAATATAAACCATGCTGTTTTTCCACATTCTGCCCTGATGGTAGCCTCTTGCACTGAGTACTGAATATTAGGATAATAAAATGTTGTGGTACACCTTTTTCTTTAAGAGTGATCTATTGGGGATATTGAGAGATTTTGGTAATGAGACTCTCAATCAGCAGAGTAATTGCACAAAACACGGAAGTTGAACAGATCACCAGTCCCACTTCTTTAACTCCACCCAAAACACACTTAATCTAGCTCAAAATAAACACAAAACAATTTGGTTAAAAATATAAAAGAGTTTACTCACAAAATCTTGTGCATAGTCTACACAGGTTCAATTCTTGAGGAAGGTAGGAAGAAAAATAAGCACTCACATGCTTGCTGCCAATGATCCCTGTTAGGAAATCTCAGAGCATGCTTTCAGGTCAGAAGGTGAAGACAAAAACGGGGAGAGCACATGGCAAGAGAACTTTTTAAAAACAAAGAAATGTGTAGGTGCTGGGAGAAGAGGTGTTAATCAACAAACAGGAAGTTTCCTCTCTAGGCTATCTCTCTGTGCTTACCATAGACATGCAAACAAAACTAGCCAGTTCATTAGGCATGCAAAGGTTGCTACTCCCAACATGATCCATAGTTTTTCATGTTTTAACCATCAAAGGCTTTGCTATAATCTATTTAGCACAGGTTGATTTTCTTCTGAAATTCCTTGGTGCACTCCATTATCCAATGGGTGTTTGTAATATGATCCCTATTGCCTCTTTCTTTCCTGAACCCAGCTTGGACATACTGGCATTTCTTGCTCCATATATGGTAAAAAATATCTGTTGTAGAACTTTAAGCAACACTTTGCTTACACAGGAAACTAATACAATATTCTTCAGGTTGTACTCTGGCACAATGATTTCTTTAGTATTCTTATTTAGCTTTACTCTAACTTTTGTTATTATGACATTCATGGTTTGTGCCACAATCTAATCCTGCTGTTGTTTTTGCAGAGAGGATGGAGTTTCTCCATCTTCTGCTTCCAACTATATATTCTATTTGATTTCTGTATTGGCCATCAGGTGATATCCATGTATGCAATCACCTCTTTAATTGTTTGAGGAATGTATTGATAATAAACTGTTGGCCTCACAAAATTCAGTCAATCTCCTGCTTCATTTCTCGTTCCTAAGCCAAATTTTCCTGCAATCTTTGATTCTGCTCTGCCTCCTATTTTTGCATTCCAGTTACCTATGATTAAAAACAAATCCTTTTTTGGTATGTGATCTATTTCCTCCAAAATTCCAACATAAGATCTTTCAGTTTCTTTTTCTTCTGCCCCTGCAGTTGGAGCATAAACTTGGGTTATGGTTATTGATGGGTTTTCCTGAAAGTCTCATTGATATTATTCAGTCAGATTTTACATTATATCCTCAATTGCTTTTGCTACAATATTAATACCACCCCAATTCTTCTTCAATTTTCCTATCTTGACTAAAACACTGTGCAGTTGTCTGACTCAAAATGTCCCATTCCTGTCCACTTTAGCTTGTTCACCTCATTATTGCAATGTTTATAAGTTCCATTGCTTGTTTTACTATGTCTAGCTTCCCCTAATTCATGTTGCTCACATTCCATGTTCCTATAATATGTGGCCATTTCTACCCTACACTGTTATAGTGCTATTGTTCCACTTTCAATATCCTATGGAATCCTAGGGTTTGCAGTTTAGGAAGGGGCTTTTAGAAGTCTCAGCCAGAGAACTCTTTGGCCTCAGTAAACTACCAACCCTAGAATACCACAGGATGTTGAAAGTGGAATAACAGCACTATAACAGTGTAGGGTGGAAATGTCCTGTGTTGTGCATCTTCAGATTTTCCTTTTGCCTCTGAGCAACATCTGAACATCCTTTCAGCTAGAGTCCAGTTGCATTAGCAGCCACAGCACATCTCATAATTGTCCTCTGCTCTTGCCCAGTAGGTTGCTGAGTGCCATCAGACCTGGGAGTTGCATCTTCTGTGACTATCTCTTCTTTCATTTTGGATTGTCTCATCACAAGGTTTTCAGGGCAAAAAGAGGTTTAGCAAGCCTGCTTCTGTGCACAGGGGCAAAATGCATAGGAATGGGACAGGGAGCTCTGGAGGAGGAAAAGAAGGCTCACACAAGGCTCCCCCCAACCTTCCCTTCTGTTTTTCAGGGGAATGAGAAGAGGGAAGCAATGGAGGGGGAAAGGAAGGCTCACATGAGGCTTCCCCCACCCCAACCCCATCCCTTCTGTTTTGCCTCAGTGAGAGTTCTCCGTACTGAAGCAAAATGCATGTGAATAGGAAGAGAAGGAGAATTGCACGGGGGGTGGGTGGGAGAGGCACATGAGCTCATAAATAATCAAATTTTCAAAGATCAAACCCACAAAGGACGAAGGACTGTATCATGTTAAATAAACTCTTGAAGGTTTATAGCTAGTGCCACAATGTATGTCTTTATAGTTCATTACATCCCCCCTACTCCACAACTATATAACTGTGCTTAAATACTGTACTCTATCCATACATCTGAAGATGAGAAATCCACAAAAGCTCATGATGAAAAGGTGCTGCTAGACTCCTTCCCTCCCTTCTGTTTCATACTGAAATGATCTAAAATGCTTATCTCTTTAAAAGGGGTATCATATAAACCAGGAGTAGGAAACTTGTAAACCTCTAGATATTGTTGACTACGGCTCCCATCCTTCCAAGTCAATATAGACAGGGGCAAGGACTTATGGGAATTGCAGTCACATAACAGCTAAGGGCCACAATTTGCTTGCTTCTGGTATAAATTACGCCCAGAATGGTCACATGTGGAACAGGAATTTAATAATTGCAATCTATTTTAGCAAACTTAGGCCATTTCCACACGGGCTTTTTTAAACGGGGCAGAGCATCCTCCAGGGAGAATGTCTGCACCTGGGAGCGGACTGGGTCAGACCTACTTAACTTAGATCCGCACCCCAGTCTGCTCCGGAACGACCTCAAGTGGTCTTCCAGCGTGCTTTTGAAAGACCGCTAAAAACAGGTCTTTCAAAAGCACGGAGTGTGCCGCTGCGAGCCTGCTCTCTTATGCAGATTCACAGGTTCGCATTGGTACGAGCCTGTGATCTGCAGAGGGGCGGGCTTTAGGCTGGCGAGCTTCAGCGGTTGGTCGAGACCCTCGACCAACTGGAAGCCACCATTTTCGTCCCCGGAGGAGTGCGGAGCAGCGGCCACGCACTGCTCCGGAGCAGCGTGGACCAGACCGGGAAGCCCAAAAGTCCGGTGAGTAGCATCACAGAGTGATTCCCTCGCCCCATGCAGAAATGGCCTTAGAAAGTAGTGTGGGAGAGAACATGCCATGCTGAAATACAAATTATTTCTGTGACTAATATGCCAAATGCCAAGCCTTCCAAAAAAAAAAAAAAACTTCCATAGGCTTGTTATGTCCAGAAAAACAATTGGCTTAGTGAAAAGCTGGTCCAGAGTGCCCACTTCTCAGCTGTCCTACACAACCTTTTTGATATGTTTGGTGGCTGATGCAAGCAAATTCCTATCTACCCTATTGATCTGGTGCATATAAGCATTGGCAATGTGTGGGAATAAGGCAAAAGATTCACTACAAAAAGAAACACAATAAAGGACAATGGTTTAGTGTAGCCTCTGTGAACAACAACTTATAATGAGAGGGCAAGGGCAGGACAGGTTACAAAGCACTTGGCATGTTGATTCCATAATTTGTGGCCACATACCAGAATCTCCCAGCTCAGCTTGTACTTATTTCATATATTTTCCGCAAGGCCATGTAGCATGGCAGCTATGAAAGATTCATGTAGGCCACAGCCTGACTCTGCTTTTCCATTTATACCAGAGTTGTTTTGATAAAATCTCACTTCATGTTTCTGTCCAATAGTCTACATGGTATATGCAAATTAAACAATACGGACCATGAATTTAATATCTGCCATAATGTGGAGGTTTGAGAGAAAAGCAATTCAAGGGCTCAGACAATGCTAGCCTGTCCACTGAAGTCAGTGTGACTTATTCTCAATTAAGTGGGCATAAGATCGCAGCCTAAAACTGCAATGTTTTTAGCAGCGGAAAAAACAAACAAAAAAGTGTCTCTGAACAGGCTAGAATGTGACCTATATTATTTTAGACCAGGACTGGCTAGGTTATGTTGGACATCAGCCACAGACAGGATGGGCAGTAGTCAGTTGTGATGGGAATTATAGTCCTGTCTGAACTAGAGAGCCTGAGATTACCTGGCAGCTTTACTCCTGCCTGGCAGCTTTACTCTGAAATCTTTTGATACTCATCTGTTGCATTTCTATCTACCCTTCCTTCGGGAAACTCAAGGAAGCACGCATCGTATCCTCACAACAATGTTGTGAGGTTGGTTTAGTCTGAGAGAGAAGAACTAGCCCAGGTACCCCAAGGGAGTTTCATAACTGAGTGGAAATTTAAGCCTGGGCTTAATCCAGCACTTCAACCATTTTATCACACTGGCTGAAGTTAATTGCTTACCTTATACATTTTTGAACATTTGCAATGACTACTTTCTGCTAGAGTTATAAAATTGGCAGGGGGGGGGGATGACAATTCCAGTGTACTATGGTCCTGACTGTACAATGATCAGAAAGTAAAGATTTTTTTATATAGAATAATGCAGCTCAATATGAGTGCTTGCTTTAGTTTATTTTCAGAGATGCAGAAGCCAGCACAAAAACTGATGGTATTATTCACCAGAACTGAAGACTGGACCTTTGCAAGCTGCCTTGAGAGGTCTGGAGGAGGAATGAAATCAGAGAAGCCACATCAGCACAACTGATTCCTTCAGAGGTGAGCATGGATAGGACAGAGCAGCATACTTCCAACCCTATGCACAAGTTAAGTCCCATTCAATTTGGTGAGAGTTATTTCCAAACATGTTTAGAACTACATTTCAGAAATAAAGATTTTAGTGGGCTGTTGCTTTTAGCCCATTTTGACATAACATGAAAGATGGCTTCAATAGAGGAACTAGCAAACCTCCTGTCAGAATCAGACTGCATTTCTATAGTAGTGCTGTGGCTTCCTCTGTGTCAGACCTCAAAACAAGAAAAACAAAATTGGAATATCCGTTGTAAACAGTACGTATTTAAAAACAGGGTTGCTGAGAGATGGTACTGGGCCTGGGGCAGGATATATGATTAGAGCTTCGTCCCTAAATTTGGCAATAAGACACTACAACCATCTCTGGGCTTTTGAGATATCAACATTTATTTTGCAATGTGTTTACACCATCCAAGAGGCCCAGGTCCTACAAAGGCCTGGGCTTCAAGGAGTTTGCAGCCCCTCCTCTGACCTGTTTAAATGCTACCAAGAATCTTCTGGGACCCCGACAGCTAAAAAATTGACTTGGGCATAAGCAACTTCACTGTGGCAATCAATTTGTTTATATTAAGGACTTGCAAAATTCTAGCTTGTTTTTTGTGCAATGGACCTGCTTGACACATAACAATAAGCCGGTGGATTAGGGGAACCTTGGTTTGTTGTAATCAAGCTAGATACACCACTCAATTGTTAACAGGTCTGCTTCGTCAAATGTGTGTAGTGTTATTGTCAGTATGACAGATTCACATACCATAGCTGGGGGTTGTTGGAACTGGGAACAATCATATCAGAGGAAAATTCAAAGCTGAAAGCATAGCCAGTGATAATTACTTTATTTATGGTAGCCATTGACAATACAATTGTTGAGTGACAAACACAAATGTCCTGGGATTAATGTATTGACACAAAATAAAAAAATAAATAAAAGGTCACTTCTACAACCACAGGGGATGGAACTAGAGCTGTTGATTAAATTTAATTCAGACATTTTGTCTTATCATCTGCTGTTGAAATTTCTTTTTTAAAAAGGTACTGGAAGTTTATGTTATAACAAATTCCTTAGACTTTAAGGTATCACAAACCCCTCTTATAAATAGGACGGTATGTTACATTCAGAGTAGTGGGTTATGTTATTATCCTCAGTCTGCTTCAGATGTTTTCTAACAATGAGCAAACAATAATTAAGCTGAAGAGCCACCTTAGCTCTTCTGGGGAAGAGATATATTCCAAAACAGGAACCTAGGGGACACAAGGCCAGATTTCTCTGCGCAGTCTATGGTTCCACAGATTTTTAGCTCAGAGTACTAACAGTTGGTGGTTTGACTGGGGTGGGATGGGTGCATTCAGCAGGAGTGGAATGGGCCCCCTTAGTTCAGACTACACACCTCCAGTGGTATAGAGGACACTAAGAAAAACAACGTGGGGAAGAAAAATAATCTCAAGCAGGTGAAAGGCAAGAAAGTGTTCAGAATGGACAGACAGGTGGGTGATCAACTTTCAAAATAGGACAATCCATTGTTCTCATATCCAAATGTTTGGGGAATAGCAGGTAGACAAAAGAGGGGAGATGAAGGCAAAATTCCAGTGTGTGTTTTATAGGTGGAAAGAAAGTCATTTGTTGGGTCAGCTGCCATGAAATTCCTTCAGGGGGTCATGATTCAGGCCCACTAGCACACAGTTATAGTTCAGGTTCTTGGTTTACTTCCATGGAACTAGGAAAATCTCTTGATGCTGCTGTAATAGGCTGTAAAAGAAACACAAACTCAGGCACTTCTCATGAGCCAAAATGATCTCCTTTGTTCTCTCAGCCTCTTTCCTTCTCCCCATCTCTACCTTTTTCTTTGGTCTTCTATGCAAAAGCTGGCTAAAACATCTACAACATGCCTGAAAAGTCCTGTGGTAATGTTCTACATAATTCTCTTTATCTTGAGAATAGAAGCCCTCCCTCCCTCAGCTCAATATCAGCTCCTCACATCCTTGGCAAACTGAGATACTGTGTTCCATGCTGCATGCTGCACATTAAAGGGGTTGTAAGATTGTAAGAGATTCAGAGGAAGGCAACAAAGATGGGTATGGAAAAGGAATCCTATGAGCTTAGAGTGAAGTGGGAAAGTGTCTTTAGCTGGGGGAAGATTAAAAAAAAAGAGAAATGGGCATGATAATACTCTTTAAATATACGAAAACCCATCTGTTACACAGTAACACAACACAGGGAAAACATTTGTTCCTAGCTGCCTCAAAGTGCAGGTCTCAATGTTAAGTTTTAAAGGGAGGGAGGTTGGTTGAATATTAGGATAAACCTTTTGAAAGTGAAGGCAATTCCATAATGGAATCTATGACCAAATGGTGCTAGGCTGTGAGTCTTTCAGGTTGAGGCTAAATGGTCATCAGGGATGCTCTAAATTTGGATTTTATGCACAGAGCAATGGGTAGTCCTAGATGACCTATAGACCTCCTCCAGTCAACTCTGCAATTCTGTGATGTAGAGATGCTGCCCATTTAACCCAGTTCTTGAGGTAAAGGGTTTCAAATACTGGAATCATGCCACAAAGGCAGCACTTTTGGGTAGTCTATATGAAGGAGCTATCATGTTTAAATGGGCCTTAGTTTTGTCATCCTGCCAGCTTCCTTCAGAGACCTACCCACCTGCTTGCACATTGCAAGAAATATCTTTCTCAGGCCATTTCTGCACTAGATGTTATAGCGCTATGATTCCACTTTTAATATCCTATGGAATCCTGGGGTTTGCAGTTTTGGGAAGGGTCATCTGGCCCTTCTCGAAACTGCAAACTGCAGGATTCCACAGGATGTTGAAAGTGGAATCATAGCATTATAATAGTCTAGTGCAGGAAATGGCCTCAGTTTTCTTCATTTCATTCTAAATTGTTTTCTTCTGTATTCCCCCTTCTTGGTGTTGTGTGCCTGTTTCCAACTATGGCAACCCTATCACAGGATTTTCTGAGACTGAGAGAGTGTGATGCGCCCAAGGTCACCCAGTGGGTTTCCATGGCCAAGTGGGGAATAGAATCCTGGTCTCCAGGGTCTTAGTTCAACACTCAAACTACTATACAATCTCTATTCCTCTCCCATGTCTAGCCAATTTTATGCCACTACTACTCCTATCACAGGCCCTTTCACACCACACAGTTATAGTGCTATGATTCCATTTTAACCTCTACGGCTACCTGCTGTGGAACCCTATGTGTGTAGCTCTCTAAATTCCAAATACCCCTGCCAAAACTGGAACTATCAGGATTCCATAAAATGTTACCATGGCAGTTAAAATGGAATATTGGCACTATAGCTATGTAATATGAAAGGGACTTTTGTTTATCATGCACCATCTAAGGCAGGCCTTGGAATCACCAACAGAGTTTGGTAAAATTAGGGGCTGGGCATTAGTGACCAAGCTAACCTCTTTCTAGGTCTCTGTCTCCACTCTTGTCCATCTCCAATTCATTATTTCCTGATTGTGCTCTTTCCTTCGTCTTTTGCCATCCCCTCACACCCATAACAAATATGAGGAAATTACCACTTCATCATTGTCTGTGCTCTGACGACACACAGCTTTGCATCCAAAGGCTGCCATAGAGATACCAATAAAGAATCCTAAGGAAGTTAAAACTAGGACAATACCACGCATGCCTGTACAACAGGTCTGAAAAAGAGAACATGAGGCAGAAAGTGAGATGTCTTGTTGCACCCCTCAAAAGAGGCAAAGCCCTCAACAACTACAGAACATATTACTTCTATATACACAAAAAAGGTCAGTATTATTGACAGATGATTCTTAGATATATTTGCATAATTGAAAGTTGATTTTAAGGATATCAGAGACTTGCCACACTGAATATACACATATGTTGCCCAACAGGAGAACTAAACCTTGGAAGTTCTGAAAGAATTCACATAGAAACATTTTATGGGCCACAAAGCCACAGGAAATAACAATAATCAGATGTAGTAGCTGCCATTATTTGAGCCTCATGTAGCCTCTGTGCCTGAAAGTATATGTACATGTATATGTGAATGTACAAGGCCAACATCACAGCAATACACCAGAGCTTTCTATAATAGGAATTGTGTGGAAAAAGGTATTTGCATAGTATGTGGTGGCCACCAGATGGAGATCTTCCTGTTGAATGTGAGTGTGTAGGTATGTGCATTCACACACATGCACAGCAGCAGCAGCTGGTAGCTTCCATGTCATTGCAGTAGTGAATCACGGTTTTAAAAAGTTTTTTCATGTGAACTTTAAAATAGCTGTCTATAAAGTATTAACCTATACTGGGACAGGGTTCAGCACCTTGAGTAGATTCTTCAAAGTTCAGATGAAAACCTAAACTGGATTCACTGCCCCACTGACACAGAGGCCATCAGCTGCCACTGTGTGCGCACAATGTGTACTGTATGCATAGAGACCACAGGGGAGGTCTAGTGTTATACTAGCAATGAATGAGTTCATGCCTTCACCTCCAACAAACAGTGTCAGCACCAGCCAAGTGAGAAGTCAGAACAGAGAGACTGTGGCACAGAAAAATAAGTCTGTTGTTATTGTGTGCTTTCAAATCATTTTCACCTTGTGGCAATCCTAAGACAACCCTATCACAGAGTTTTCTTGGCATGATTATTCAGAGGGGGTTTGCCATTCAGAGGGGGTTTGCCTTCCTCTGAGGCTGACAGAGTGTGATTTGCCCAAGGCTACTCAATGGATTTCAATGGCCAAGCGGGGACCTGAGTCCTGGTCAGCACTCAAAGTAACTACTCACCGCAATTTGATGGAGCAGTTGACAGAAAGGATCTGTCCAGGAGCATCTGATCTCCCGGTTGTAGGGAGAATATACTAAATCTATCAAGTAGAAAATATTGATCACAGCCACTACTATTGTGCTGATAATATAGATGGCAAGACAGACTTTCACCTGCAAGAAGAGAAGCACTGATAATACTATCAACATTTTTGAGATATTCATTTTAATAATCCAACAAACATGTATGACAAATAGGTAACCATGCAAATAATATCTTTGGTACTGTTAAGTTCAAGATAACAATCGCTGAGTTATACATTTCACTGATGTGTGTCTAATAAAAGTTGCCAGAAAAATAATTGTGCCTGTTGTTGAATATCTGTCCTTAATAAACATAGCCCAAAAATGCAGTTGTGCCTCTGTTAGTCTGTTTAGGTCTTGGTGTTCATAAACTGTGTGTGCTACTAACATTTGATCCCAAATACACACACTATGCCTGGCGGTGGGAGTTCCCATTCTAGTATATGATGGTTGCTTGTGATAAAACTATCTCCCTCCCTGCGGTTGCAGGACATGGGTGAGGCAGCACTGCCACATAGTGGTGATGATCTGTTACAGAAGATGTACTCAAAGTCTAAGGATGGGTGAGGAGCACATTTGGTTCATTTTTCAAAGTAAGAACTTATCAAAATTTATAAATTTCTGGATAAATTTAACAGAAAGGATTTAGAAAATGAATGTAGAAGAAAGTGAAGCCGACAGATTCACCCATCTCTTTGAAAACCTTTTAAAGGATGAAAGCCGAAGTAGCCATACTGGCCATAAGAAAAAAAAATCCGAAGTCCATACTGTGCTAATACATTTATTAGGTCAACCAAAAAAGGCACAAAATTGTGTATAAGTTTTCAAAACACTGCAAACATTTTTGTGCTTCTTTGGCTGGCCTTGTAAAAGTCTTATCACAATGTGGATTTGGTTCACAGTTATATGTCTGCAAAAGCACCACTGAATCTGACCTGAAAATTCTGGTCAAACTACAAATTTAGCACACATTTAGAAGAGGAACTCCCAATGACAAAAGAGGTCTGTCATAGAATCTGCCTTCCCTCATTTTTGCATCTTTCCTCATTTTTGCATCTTGCACTTAGCCTGCTTTGTTCTGTGATGGACCATTGGAGGTAATCACAGCCTTCATTTGCAAGTCTGATTGCTGAAGCATGTTATCTATGAGATAATCCCATTGTGAGAAGCAAGGAAAATTTAGCAGTTAGTTTGATCATTTGCAGAGTTGAATCATATATGTCTAAGTATTAACCAATGGAACTGGGATTAGCCTCCCTTGCTTCTCCACAGGATTCCCAACTGACTCACCAGTCCCAGGCTGTTGGCTCTGTCTGCAGCAAGGGTGAGGATGCCTGCCAAAATCAACTGGAGACAATAAATAAAAAAGATTCTGTAATATGATGTGTATAAAACCATATAATGAATTCAGAATAGCAAATGAGTCAGTTCTGAGCTGATAATACTAAATGCAAGTTAAAATTGTGGCTAGGCAGGAATGCATGCGCACACACAAAATGCCGCAGCATACACTGAAATAAGAAAAAAGCCTATGCTTTTATCATGGATTGATGTCCCTAAGCATATAGTACAACTTTCTTAAAATATGAGTGACACAAAGATAGAGTATATTAAACACATGTTATCCTTCTTGTTTAAAGAAAGTTTTCTGTATAGATTGGGAGTTGAAAACTTCAGCACACTGCATGTCAGAGATGGTTTGACCAAACCTCTAGAAAATACTTTCTAAAGTTAGTGTAAAGGTCATCTTGCTTTAATTGCTTTAACTGTTAAGTGCACCTGGGGAAAGGAATGTGACTCAACCTGAGTTTGTGCTGAGTCAGGCTGATGAGCACCAGTCGCAGACAATACAAGGGTTGGCCAGGATTGACTAGGTGTCTGTATAAAGGAAGCACAATCCCAGCCAACACTGCACACATTGTCTGAAGTGTGTGTCTGCTGGGGAGAGCAAGCTTGATATGCTGGATTGCCATCTGGACTTTGTAAATATTGTATATATGTTGTAACAAAGATTAAAAGAGCTGCCATATTGGAAGACTGCAACTTGGAGTTGGTGAGTGTTACTGGCTTAGTGCTTGTGCTGCTAAGGGTGTTCTCTGCTGCTAGGCACGCTTCCATAGCTGTGTGTAGCTATCTCTGCTGATCTATAAGGAGTTTTTCCTTGACTGGCTATTTTTGCCTTTCCCCCCTTTTGTTTTTTGGGGGACACTGCATATCTTCCAATATTTCACAGGGGAAAACCAAGACACAAGTGGCCAAGCAATATCAGAGTGTGATCAAGGGGTTAGGCAACAAGAGGGCTGAAGTTATTAATGAGGAATAACACACCAAATTACTGTGTGAAGCAGAAAAACTCTGGAATTTATGCACCATAAAAAACAAACTCAAATAAGCATACTAGGAATGACCAAATGAACCTACTGGGAAGGGCCATCCTTTCCTCTCCCTCCTGCTGAGTTTATTGTGTGCAAACTGCTTTTGCACTTTGAAATCAGGTTGCAGGAATGATATAAACAAGGATGAAGGGGGAAAGGGGGAGAAAGAGAGAGAAACCAGGACATTTTAAATGCAGTTGAGAAAGTAAGGCATCAAATTGAGACATTGCAAAATCAACTTCACACAGACTCCAGTGTTCCCTACCAAAGGGCACACCCCCTTTGATTTTTTTTCTTGTGGAAGTGACCAGAAAATTACTGCCAGCTTAAAGAACAAAACAAGACAAGACACTTGATGACACTGCTGTTCATTGTAGCTAGATCATCATATGAACCAACCTTCTGGTTTTGTTTTCATGAAGGCTGCAATTGTATACTCACATAAGGATTGCCATCCTAGTGCCTGAACTACCTCCTTGCCTTCAATTAGATTGCTCATCAAGTGTGATTGAGCATGGCCCATCTTTATGCCAAATCTACCTACAACATTAGATAGACAAAGACAGGTGCCTCTTCTCTACCCACTATTTTAAATTTTCTGTGAGTAATTCACATGGATGAATTACTCACAGAAATACTTAAGACACAAACATAACTCTAATGCTCCTAATAGAATATTAATTCTACCTATGTCAGGTCCCAACCAAATAGGTCATATGTGGCCATTTCTGCATTACACTGTTAATACTGCTGTCACTCTGCTTTCAATATCCTGTGGAATTCCTGGGTTTGTAATTTACTGAGGCTAAAGAACTCTCTGACTGAGAATTCTAAATGACAGGATTCCATAGGATGTTGAAAGTGGAATAATAACACTATAACAGTGTAGTGCAGAAATGGCATGTCAAAGGTGGCAATATGGCCTTCCCCTCCTCAGCCTGCTCCCTGCTGTAGTAATTTGAAACAGGGGTGAGTCTTTCACTGAAGCCAGCAGAATGGTGTGTCTTCCCCATGCACCTGTAATGCAGCAGAAAACTGGAGGGGCAAACCATAATTGTCCCCTCATGGGAACTAATTTCTTCTACTGGAAACAAGAGAAGGCATTTTTCAACTCTAGTGCTGGCTGGGAAGTAGGGCAGGGAGATGTGGGATCTGCCTGTATATGATATGTGTCTTAATGCATGTCTATGTGAAAAGGAAGTGTCACCCACTTCAACTTTGACTCCACTCATCCTGGTTTTGCTTTGGCCCTGCCAAGCTCTATAAAATGCTCTTCCCTCTCTCCCCCAAAGGTTAGTTACAAAGAATGCAGATCTTGGGATTTGTCATTGTATGCCTTTAAGTTGTTTCTGACTTACACTAACCCTAAAGTGAACCTATCATGGGGTTTTCTGGGGCTGAGAGTGTGTGACATGCTCATGATCACCCAGTGGGTTTCCATGGCTGAGTGAGGAATCAAACCCTGATCTCCAGGGTCATAGTCCAATGCTTAAACCACCACCCCATGCTGGTGCTCTTCAGATACACAAATTATGCTAGCTTTGCCTTCAGCAGATAGACATCTGTAGCAGGAACAGTGTCATCAACTGGCAAATTCAGACACACTATGTGGGCTCAGGGCTGTTGCTGAACCTGGCTCTCCCTGCAGTCCCTGCTACTACCCTGCTGAATCACATCTGGATCACATCAGGACCCAAGCATTGTGCCTAATATGCCATATTGTGACACCAAGCCCGAATGTCCATGCACATAACTTGCACATTTGTTGAATACATTCACTTGCGTTGGCCTCTGGCTAATAGCTATAAACATTTTAGACTGTGTACTTTGAATATATCCAAGAGAAAGCTCTTGAATCACTTTGGCTTCTGCAGTGAAACTAGGAGCAGGGAAAGCTGCTGCAGATCACATGAGACTATTTGTATTTAGCCCAGCACTATATGGTCTGACCTGGTTCTCCAGGATTTCAGCAAAAGTTCCAATCACCTGCTACTGATCCTCTTAACCAGAGACTGAGGCTGGGATTTTTGCCAGCAAAGCACACACTCTTCCACTGAGCTGCGGCTTTTCCATTTCTGATGCACAGACAGTATTCTTACAAGCAGCTAGGAAGCTAGTAAAGGTGGGAGATTAATTATCCCATGATGCTCAGATCTCCTGTATTTCCAAGAACTCTGTAGTGAGGAAGAGTTAAGAAAACCCATAGACAACTGACGTTACAGCAGTTCAGCTGCTTATCTGCTATCTAGCTTAGGTCAGCTTTCCTGATGACAGAAGATGAGGAATGGCAGCAAGTGGGCCTTAAAGGTACAGATATTCATGGCCATGTAGGAAGTGCAATCACTCATCTGGAGGCTGAGGACTACTGGAGATGCAGGTGCTGTTGATATTGACTCACCAGTGCAGCTGAATAGAAATGGGTGCCCAGCTCATCTCTGGGGACACATGGAGAGAGAAATAAAACCACCCCAAAGGCCACCTGGAGCAGCCCAACCACCATCAGAAGGGCCTGCAGAAAGAAGATAAGCATCTTGTCACCCCAAAGGAACTTGTATTGAAGAAACAAAGTAAAGAATAGGTTCATATGCATCGTTTTGTAAGGTGCAGTATGGGATGGGGGATAGTTACATATTTACAAAATTTTAGGGCCTTGGGCTATGAGGCCTCTAAGCACACATTTTGTGGCTCTTGTTACCTTTGACATATCAAAGGGCCCCAACATGTTCTGCTCTGGCTCTGAATGGGATGGGAGCCTTGATTGCTTAAAAAGAACAAAGGCCCAGATCCTGCAAGGCCATTTAAGCTCCACCTTCAATGCTGTTTGCATGAAATTCACTCACAATTTCAGGACATTTGACTACCGATGAGCTGGGTGAGGAAGAGTTCTATGTGTTCTCCCACACGTGATGCTCACCCCAAAAACTCTGGGATGTCCCCGGAGAAATCTCTGCAGGAGGAGTCCAGCATCTGACATGACTGTTGTGCACCTTTTTGTACCGAACACGGCAATCACGAGATCCAGAATTCAGTTGTCTTCCCTTCAGATGAAACAATACCAGATCATAGACTCACAAAGTGTACTTTTTTCAAAGACAAGCGAAAGATTCCCTGTCCCACCCATATCTCAGGAGCCCTTGTGGGTTAGGAGATGATACAGAAATACTTTAAAAAATTAAACAAAAATAGCTAATGGTTGCTTCATCAAGAGAATCCCTGTTTTCTTTCTTTGCCTTCTCCCTTCTCATACTACCTGCTAGTCAACCCAATGCATTTTGCTGTCTGAGGTAGAAGAGCAAAGGTTCAGGTACAGAGCACCTGAAGCCAACCAGGCTTTTTTGACACATGATGCTGAAAACCAACAAGGGCTTTACCTCCCTGCTGGCTATAAAAATAAAACAGATTAAATAACAGGAATTACAGCTGCTGTTTCATGAAACTTAAAAACTACTGCCTGAGGTGGCTATCTCTCTCTCTCATGACAGATGTGGCCCAGATCTCCTCCACACTCTTCCCCATATTTATCCACACATTCTTACCCAGTTCTCTGAAGGCTCACCTTTGCCAGACTCAGCAGAGAAGGTATGTGGTGTGGTCTCACTCCTGAAATCTGTCTCCTTGGGACTTTTCTCGCCTCTCAGCTGGAGAGGCTGATCTGATCACTTTGTAACATTGCCAGGAAATGTCCCAATCATATCCCATTACAGGCTGCCACTTGAGGGAACTTTCAACACCCATATTGGTCTAGTGTTAGCATCTCCCACAGCAGAGTTGGCAAGAAGGGTTATTTCTGTTGCAATGAAGACATGAAATGGCCCTAGGTTCACAGAATCATAGAGCTGAGGGAAACCACAGGGGCCATCAGGTCCAACCTTTTGTCATGCAAGAATACACAAGCAAAATATTCCTGACATATGGCCGTTCGACCTCTGTTTAAACACCTCCAAAGGAGGAGACTCCAGCACATTCTGAGGCAGCGTATTCCACAGCTGAACTGCTCTTGCCATCAGAAAATTCTTCCTAATGCTTAAGTGGAATCCCTTATCTTTCAGCCCAGCTTTGATGCACACACAGACACACACACACCATCCACACATATGTGTTACTGAGGGGATGTAGAATGTGTAAGCCTGCTTTCTATGGTTCATCACTTTCTGCCATGTTCCTAGAAATAACCTTTTGGACTGCAGGAGCATAACTCCTAACCCCTTTTACTTATTTTGTTTTATGTACAAATTGTTGTTTATTTATTGTCCTTCCCCTCAAAGCCATTTTAATAAATTGTTACCTTTAATGCAAATCTGCACATTATCACCACCCACAAAATCTTTATTGAAATTCAAGGATTTTTAATTGCTTCCAGAAGATCAGGCTTGGACCTTGCTGAAACGCTAAAGAAAGGGAAATCCAAGGATGTGGAGCAGTAGCCAAATACACATCTGTATACTGTGTTTTTGCTTCAGTTTATTTATTTGATACATTTATATCCTGCATGTTCTTCAGGGAGCTCAAGATAATGTTCATGATCACTTTGTCCTAACAACAATGCTGTGAGATAGGTCATGTTGAGAGGTAACCACTATAGGTCATGTTGAGAGGTAGCCACTGGTCCAAAGCCATCAAGTGAACTTCATAACTGGGTGAGGATTTGAACCCAAGTCTCCACAGGCTTAGTCTAGCATTCTAACCACTACACCCCACTTGGACATAATAGAGGCTGCAAATGCTACTATTTATACTGTTTGCACATTCCTACAACAGAGTTTCAAAGCACAAGTGATCACGAAGGATCATACTGTCCCTCCTGTCTGTCTCATTCTCCCTTGAGCAATGTCCCTGTTTTTTGTAGCGGATGTGGTTCTTTCTACCTGCTCTTGAGTAAGGCCACTAAATTCCTTCTTCCTTTAAGCAGAACAACATTGCAACTAGCACTTACTCATTGGGAGTAAGAGGGAAGATGATGAAAAAGTAAGATGACTCTAATCTTATTTTGTGAAGATACAGCTGCACTCACATAGAGCTGATATATGGAGGGTGAAAGAGTGTGTTATTAGTTGCTTTTTGAAACTGTTACAGAACGTACATAGATGAAGCTGTTAGCCCACGACCACTGGTTATGTGGCAATACAGGATCTGCTTTTGAGACAGAGCAGCTTGGCATGGTATTTTCAGTGACTGAAGCAGTTTCAAGGCATTCCAAGTGAACAATCAAAGGTCAACACTGTATTAAACACCTAATAGAAAATAAAAGGACAGTGGATACTGGAGGGCAAAGCAGAGTGTTTGCCCAGGCAAAGTTTGGAAAAGCTAATTGTCTGGACCACAGCTCCCTGGGATATATGGTGTTTGTGTTGGGGGGGCAGTAGAGATGGAGACAGTGCCCCCTAAAATAAGAATTCTGCCTTCTTCCAATAAAATTTTCCTTCAGTTCCCATATTTCTAGTACTGCAGTAACTTAAAATGTCAGTCCAAAGAAAGGAGTCGGTAAAGATACCAGGGGAAGGCAGACATAACAAATACAGTCCTCCCTCCATATTTATGGGTTTGACTTTTGCTAATTTGATAGGCACTCACATGCCTCCCTGCCCCATCTTCTCCCATTCCCTTGCCTTTTGCTGGGCAGGTAGAAGGAAGACAAGTGTGCCTGGGCTAAAGGCAAGGGAATGGAAGGGGGAAGGCACGTGCATGCCTTCCTTCTCAGAATCGTAGAGTTCGAAGAGACCCCAGAGGCCATCCAGTCCAACCCCCTGCTATGCAGGAACACACATCAAAGCCCTCCCAACAGATGGCCATCCAGCTTCTGCTTAAAAACCTCCAGACTCCACCACCAAGGCAGCATATTCCACTGCTGGACAGCTCTGGCCGTCAGGAAGTTCTTCTTGAGGTTCAGGTGGAATCTCCTTGCCTGCAGCTTGAATCCATTGCTCCTTGTCCCAGTCTCTGGAGCAGCGGAAAACAGGCCCGCTCCCTCCTTGACCTGACATCCCTTCAAATATTTAAACATGGCTATCATGTCCCCTCTTAACCTTCTCTTCTGCAGACTAAACAGCCCCAGCTCCCTAAGTCGTTCCTCATAAGGCATGGCTTCCAAACCCTTCACCATTTTTGTCGCCCTCCTCTGGACACATTCCAGCTTGTTGATATCCTTCTTGAACTGAGGTCCCCAGAATTGGACACAGTATTCCAAATGAGGTCTGAGGTCTAAGGAAGGCTCATTCTCCAAGTCAAAAGGGGATGGGACTGGGAGTCGGGGGAGAGTTATTCATAGTTTTTCCCCTCTTGTGGAGTTCTGTGCCCTTAACCTTTGCAACAGCTGAGGAACCACTGTATAAGAGTTCTAGAAGTCAATGATTTTCAATGGTAATTAATCCTTTTACCTAATAACTAAAGTATAACTATCTTACCTTAAAAATGCAACTTAAGAGGGATAACTTATTTCCCATTGAAGTGCAACATTAACTCTTTAGAGTGCCTTTTGTAGTGATAGGAATGTGCTGCCTTGTGCTGCGGCCCTGAGTTTTTTTCCCCCAAGTCTCTCGTCAGACAAGACTGCATTCTTTGTAGTAGCTGACTCAACATTTCTTTCTTTCAGTTGTCCCTTGCTGGAAAAAAGACAGGATATAAATGAACAACAAACATAAAACCAAAGAAATTGATGATGATGATGATGATGATGATGATGATGATATGTGTCTTAAAGTCATTTCTGACTTATGGTGGTTGTAAGGTGAATCTATCACAGGGTTTTCTTAGCAAGATTTGTTCAGACTGGAGTTGCTTTTGCTTTCCTCTGAGGCTGAGCAAGTGTGACTTGCCCAAGGTCACCCAGAGGGTTTCAATGACTGAGGAGGGATTTGAACTCCTGTCTCCTGGAGTGATAGCTCAGTTCCCAAACAAGTACATGCTGATTCTATTTTTTTTAAAGAATATTTTATTTATTTTATCTTCAATACTTAAAGGATACAACTCTACTTCTCTCTACCACATATGTTAATTTTCTAATAAATGCTTTTCTCTCCACTGAGTATGGTCTCAAGACTTCATTCTATCAGCAACTTCCATAAAACCAAGTGTTATTATTATAATGTTATATAATGGTAGCTAACTACTTTTATGACTAATAACTTATTAATTAATTTCAAAAGGGAACTTTCCAAGCTCCATAGTCACCTTAAAACAATCAGACCTCAAAAGCTTTTACATTATTTTTTGCAGAGCAAAAAAATAACCTCAGAAATTTAATGAAATGAACTTATTTCTTCTACAGATATACACATTTTAGAGCAACAGCAGTTTAAGAGACAATAAAACACATGATAACATAGTACCCTAGGTCCTGTCTGTACTTGTAGCAGGAACTGAAGAGTTCTGTGGGTAAGTATCTAGAACAGTGGTTCTCAACCTTCCTAATGCCGCCACCCCTTAATACAGTTCCTCATGTTGTGGTGACCCCCAACCATAAAATCATTTTCGTTATTTATTATGTATTTATTTATTTATTATTTAGTTAGTTAGTTATTTCCAACATCAAATAGATTGGAAACATTGCCCTAAATCACTGCTCTGGATAGACTTCTAATGCCTAAAAACTGGTAACCCTCCCCGCTTTTTTGAAGCACAGAAAGCATCCATCAATGCCAGAATTAAGGCAGTAGTTCTAGTTCTGAATGTTGGGTTTCCACAGTTCAAAAAGCCAGTCACTCCCAAAGGCAATGCCGAAACAGCCCACATTTTACACGAGGCGCAGGGAGGAAAGGACAGGGAGAGAGGAAAGATGGCGGCGGCATAAGCAGACAAGTTTTGTTTCACTCCCTCCCTCCCTCCCTCCCTTAAAGGGAGTGCGGACGCTGAACATACAAAAAGCGAGGAATGCAAGACAGTCAGGGCGAAGAACACAACACGTGCGTGTGGCAAGCACCAAGGGTCCACGCACAACAAAAGCGAGAGGAGAAAGTCATCCTGGCTATTTCTGCACTAGACTGTTATAGCGCTATGATTCCACTTTCTCCATCCTATGGAATCCTGGAGTTTGCAGTTTGAACTGCAAACCCCAGGATTCCATAGGATGGTGAAAGTGGAATCATAGCACTATAACACTGGAATGTGGAAATGGCCAAAGTCCACAGGATGGATCAGAGCAGCGCTTTTGGGTCAAAAAACCAAAAAAAACCAAAAAACCAACCAAGGAGCCTCGGGGGCTCTTGCTACACAAACCGAAGCCCTTGGCTGACGCCCCCTGCTCCTTTCCCGACTGAGTTCTCGGTCTTGGAGGGACTGCTCTCCCCCGTTGGATGGCAGATCCGCCACAGGAAAGTTTCCCCCTTTGCCTGCCAGACCAAAGGCGACAGCCACACTGACAACTCCTACGGAGTGGCATGCCCAGAATGAATGGGCGACCAGGCGATCGCCGCTGCTGCAGCCTCGCCACTTTGGGAAGCAAGTGGAGCCCAGCTGCTCACTTGCCCCAGCAAGCAACTCTGTTCGCCAGCATGAATGAGCGTGAGGCGAAGAGGGTGAGGGGACGGGGTCTTACCTCCCAGACGTCCCGCTGCAGCACCATAAACCCCGAATGGGAAGCCCTCTGTGTGTGTGTGTGTGTGGTGAGGGAGTGAGCATCCAAGCAGCGCCCGGCTGCTCACTCGCCCCGGCAAGCAACTCTGACTCTGCAAGCTGGCATGAAGGGGAAAGGAACACTGAAGGGGAAGCCATCCATGTGTGTGTGTGTGTGTGTGGTGCAGGCGTGAGCATCCAAGCAGCGCCCGGCTGCGCCCGGCTGCATGCATCCTCTCCCCTCCGCCAGCGCCGGGTCTCCTCTCCTCACCTCCACCTTAACGCTCCGGCTCTCTCCTCTCGGTGTCCTCACCTCCACCTTAACATTCAGGCTCCAGCTCTCTCCTCCCGCTCTCTGCACCTCCGGCTCCACCTCAGGCTCCTCCAGTGCTTTCCCTCCAGGCAGGAAAAGATGGGGAAACGCCCAGCATGCCTCCTCTCCCCTCCTCCCAGTGCAGGTGTCTCAGAAGCACTGCTCCCATTGGCTATGAGGCCACCTTCTTTTAAAAGGGGGGATAGGATTGAGGAGTGGCGACCCCTGTGAAATGGTTGTTCGACCCCCAAAGGGGTCCCGACCCCAAGTTGAGAACCACTTATCTAGAAGAAAGCAATTCTGAGGAACACAAGGAGCTCAGCAGCTTAAAGAATGCAGTGTGTTGTGTAAACTGTTGTTGTTTTTCACCTCACTTTCTTGCATAATCACTTTATAAAGTTTGCAACAGCAAATATTAAATGAAGTGGGAAGACAAAACTCTGATGCTCTCACGTGTGGCACTGCCTTTTTATAAGCAGTTGGAAATGGGCTGTAAGCTATGGCTTCCTTACGTTAGTTAACCATAAATGACAATAAAACCTAGGTGATGGCTTTTACCAGAAATAATGTAGTTTATAAATGGCAAATAAATCGGACTCCTATTGAACAAGTCACAGACTACAGGTACCTTGGTGTAGTTTGTCACTCTTCCAGTTCATGGAAATTGCAGAGGAACATAGCGTGGAGAATCCCAGAGGAATATGTCAGCTTTGCTTGGATTTTGTTTTTTGTTTTACAGTAAACAGGGAGACATATTTCTTCTCACGTAGTTATATAACCAAGGTTGTATCCCAGTTCTTGTATGTTCATAATTGTTTGCCTACAATAATTTTATTGCAGTAGTTGGCAAGCTCTCTTGAAAGTCTCCTTAGACCTATTACTGACTGTGATAGGAGCACTACATCATCTGCATAAAGGAGAATTGATACAGGTCAGTTAGCCCATTTAGAGGGGTGAAAGTTGCTGCCTGTTAACTTTTTAATGATTTAATTGGCATAAAAGTTAAATAAGGTTGGCACTAGAATGCAAACTTGAATAATTCCTTTAAAAGTAATGACTGAATTAGAAAGGTGCCCCCATGATTGCACCTTACCTAAAGGTGGGCATTTTCATATAGGCAAAGAATAAATATTAGCAACCTTTTGTCAATTGTCGTTTCTATTTTTCCCCCATAACGTGTCCCTTTAAAACAAATGCTGATTTAACATCAATGAAAACCACGTAGAGAGCATCCTCTAATGGGGATGTATATTTTTCAACTAGATGCTGAAGCAGAAGACTCTGATTTACAGTTGAACATCCACATCGAAACCCAACTTGTTCATGATCCATTTTCCTGTTCTAGCCAATCTAGTAAAATTTGAAGTGCAAATGATTGGCATATAGCTTAGTAATAATACTTCACAAGCTGATCAGTCTATAGTTAGCTGGGTTTGACCATTATTTTTTATGGATTTGGATAATGATTGGGAACCCCCAGTCCCTAGGAAAGAGGGCTGAGTGGTCTGTTACTGCAGTTTCTAGCCCGGACTTGTGGGATATTAGATATCACTTTGATATCAATAATTTGGCCTTCTTTACCCATTCCCCTCCACGTGCTGCGAGGCCCCCGGACAAGCTCGCATACAGGCACAGCCGTTAATCGCTGTAATATTCCACACAAATACAGGCAGGCCAGAAATAGCTGAACTGCTGCTTCAGGAGACCTCAAGGCAAGTACTCTATTATGTATGCATGCTATTTACAAAGAACTCCCTGCCCAGAGCAGGCAGCTTGATTAGACAAATACTCATCTGTCAAGCACTCTGTGTTTGTATACTGGCTATTCTATTGACAATTCAGACTTAACTCAATCATGCTAAATTCTGACCTTTCAGAGGCTTTGTCTCCAGCCTGAAACTCATTGTTTTCCCCAAGTACGGACTAGCCTACGGCCACATTTTCCCCTATAAGAACCCCTGACTTTGAGAGCTTCCTCAGATCGCTCCTGACTTCCATCCCACCTTGCTGCCACTTTGCTTGGTGAGCTTTCCCCTCAGTCCCACGTACTGAGAAACTTCATCTCTACAAACTTCAGCTGCAGACTGCCTGGGCTTCAGGACAGGTGTAGTATTAACCCATACCAACAACCCCCTCTAAAAATCCCTCTATCCCACTCCAACCTTTATTTCTCTAGTTATCTGTATCAGTGTGTTGCATACACTTGTTTGATTGTATTTTAATAAAAACAACAATTATTATTTCACTTCTTTTTGCTCCTTGACTCGGCCTGACCCCATAGACATTGGGTAAAAGATCTCGCTCCATTGCCCTGCCTCTCGTATTGCTAGCTTGTGCTCTTTGACTAATTTCCCCAACGTGTATAATTTGGAGCGCACTTAGGTGTCCCTCACGGGATCCCCAGAAATCAGGGTAACAGGTCAATCCAGCTGAAAAGCTGTGCTACAACTGGGACCCACCAAGCTAGATTTGCTTTAAGCAGTTCTGGGGGAACATTATCACTCCTTGGTGCTTTATCTAATTTTAGCTGTAAAATTAATTTGGACACCTCAGGGTCAGCATCAAGGGGCGATTCAGATGAATTGTTGCTGTCAACTGTCATAGAGTACACAGTGTTTTGATCCATAGTATAAATGTTACAAAAGCAGGCTTCCCAAGATGATGTTGGAATATTACAATCCATCCTGGGGGAAAGTTATGGAGGCCTACTGTTTCCATCCTCCAGATTGTCATTGAATCATGCATCCTAAATGCAGTGATTAAATATCGCCAATTTTTTTCCCCTGAGACTGCCTCTTTTTCTCCTTAATTAATGTTTTGTACTTTCTTTTCAGGAGAA
This sequence comes from Ctenosaura bakeri, assembly GCA_948474755.1. Taxonomy (NCBI): domain Eukaryota; kingdom Metazoa; phylum Chordata; class Lepidosauria; order Squamata; family Iguanidae; genus Ctenosaura; species Ctenosaura bakeri. The sequence goes on from CAOLHI010000424.1 coordinate 898,052, forward strand.
ACCAGTCCTTGGGCAAGGTTGTTAAATTCTGTTCTCTATAGAACCTGTATCTTACATTTAGAGAGTTCTTCATAACAATACATTCATGATCAAATCAAGGTTTGAAATTGCAGTTTGTTATGTGCAGTTGTAAGTTGTGGACATTGTAAGAACCCAATTAGCTTTTGGAACAGCTCAGTTTTACCCTACTGTAAAAGAGCCTAAGAGAAGATGGCTATCAGAATGAAGAACTTGCCTGCAGATTTATCTAGTTCTTCAGACTATTTAATGCAGATAGTCTTGTGTCTGCTAATGTATTTCATAACGGCTTATGATCCATACAGATGCTTTGTTCATTAAGTTCCAAGTACAGGGCCAACAGTAGACGGTTGAGATCTGAGTGACAATCCACCACAAAAATGGATACCAAGCCCAGCAAATTACAATAAACTAAAACACAGTAATGCCCGTCCTCATCATCTTCTGACTGGTACCCATGATTTCATTTACCCACAATTCACTCCAGGGCCATAGCTGTTGCTGCCAGTCAGAGTCCTTGCTCTGCGCAGCCAAGCTGAGAGAGGTGCACAGTGGGGCATAGCTGGACTTCCTACATCTCTCTCAGCCAGACAGACACTCCTTCCTCACCTGAGAGAGGCACAGGAAGTCCTGCTCTGCAGAACCATGTGCTTCTCTTGGCTGTAGAGAGATGTGAACACTCCTTCCTTGGTTGAGAGAGGCACTTGACTCTCAGCAGCCAGGCCTCTGACTGGATTTGGTTCCCAGGAAAGATGTTGTCTGCCAAGCCCCAGAAGGAAGGAAGGAGGGAAGAGGAGCCAGGTGATGGATCTATCTGCCTGCCTGTCTCTCTCATCTGGCCTGGGGGTCAAAATGCAACACCTGCCATTATATGTGTTTTTCCCCATCCGTGTTAAGTCTGAGAACATATCATTCACAGAAATGGGTAACCTACTATAGAGTCAATTGTGGAAGCTCCTTTACTTTACAGGAAAGTAAATTCTCCATTTTTGTCTCTTTCTACACTTGCATTCAAAATGACAAAATCCAACTTATTTGTCACATGAAGAAGGCACGGCCCCACACGGTTAAACCCCCTTTCCTTTGATTGCCTAGTAGGTAAACGGTGAGCTTCATTAATTTCTGGAAGAATTTCATAGAAATGAGAAAAAGGGGGGCCATTATTCTGCCATATATCCCCTGCCACAATGACAAGAGTTTCTGGATATAATGTAGTCAGGTTATCAATATATTCATCCAAATTTTTTCCAGTCCATCTTGACCTGAGTCAAAGAATGGTGAAGGGGGAAAATGGTCATCAATCATCAAAACACAACTGGATCTAAATCTAACGACTAATGCCATAGTTAGATGGAAGAAGGGATCAAGTCTAGTGATAATATCCTGAATGTTGGTGGATATGAGTATGCTTAATCTACTTCTATCCCTCTCATTCTTTGTACAAGGCAAAGCTTTTAGTGCCTATGTGGCAAAATCATTGAAAGTCTAAATCAGAGATTTCCAACTGTGTGGCACGATATGTTAGTCTGTTGGCTGCAGTGTGTAGGTGTGTCACACAAACGTATCGGGTGGAGGAGCTGCCTCTCCTGCTGTTGTTGCCTTGGGCCAAAGAAGACCCCAGTGAGAGCAGCGGTGGGCCAGGCTCAGATGGAGGAGCTGCCTCCACTTACTGAAGTACTGTGTCATGAAATGACGTTTAAAAAGTGTGTCACCAACATGAAAAGTTTGGAAAGCTCTGGTCTAAATCTTCACAGGCCGACCTCTCTTGAAACAATAATACTATATCTTAAATTTGGCAATATAATTAATAAAAGAATGATCAGAGAGTTTATTCCAACTTCCAGCAATATTCCAACAAAGAGTAATCTGGGACTTATGCTGGGGTGGATAATGTGAATTAAAGAGTGGGAAACTTCCTTAAATGTGAGATTCCCATATCTTGTATTTTCATTAAGACCAGTTATTGTTTCCATTCCACTCCACTCACAACATTCCACAGTAGCTTCATTCAACTCATTCAAATCAAAAACATCAAGTCTAATAAATAAACAGAGACAGACACACTTTTTTAGACAGTGCTCACCCTGAAATTCCTCATCCTTGCCCTGAGGACCAGCCCCTGAGACCTGGGAACCCTACTGTAGAACTGATCTCTTTTTAAGAGATCAGCCCAGTTCATCCAAACCAACAACTTAAATATCTGCTTTCCAAAAACATGCCTCTCCTTCAGCAAAATCGTAATGATTTTCAACAGGAAAGGGAAAAGAAGGACTTCTTCTTCAGCTGTTATCATGCAAGTAGGCAGATTAGGAACTAAGCATTGCTGCTGTGTACCTTCAATTTGCTTCCAACTTATGGTGACCCTAATGCAAACCTATCACAGGAGTGTGTGACAAGGTCACTCAGTGGGTTTCCATGGCCAAGCAAGGAATCCAACCCTGGTCTCCAGGGTCACAGTCCAATGCTCAACCCACTACACCATGCTGGTTTACCACCATTAAGTATTAATGAAAACATTACCACTGGAAAATCAGAGGTTGGTTTCAGAGGAAATATTACCATTGGAAAATCAGACATGCAGGCCTTGTTTATCACACCCAGTGACGTCACAGATGAGCATGGATATGATCCCAGATTGCCTTGGGTCAAGGATGACACTCAAGCTATTACATCACACATTGACTCCTTTATTGTTTTCAAGAAACAGAAGAGGGATAAAATCTAGGAAACAGAAGTGGACAAATGGCAGCACAGCAGGGTCCCCGTGAAGTACTCTTCCGGGTCTTGCTTCAGTGTCACTTCTGAGATTGGCCTTTACTCTGTATCTCTTTTGCCCTCTTGTAAGTTGAGGTTAACAACAGGCTGCGGGGGGGTGGGGGGGACAGAAAACACATCAAGAGCTGAACAGACCAGTAGAAATCTTTTCCATCGGATCATCAGAAATACTTTTGACATGATGTTCTAGAACTCCCTTCCTCAGGAAGCTAAACTGGCCCCCTCTTTGCCCTCTTTTCACCAACAGTCAAAAACATTTTTATTTAAGCAGGCTTTTAATAAGTAAATAGGTGGCCTTTTAATTCATCAAAATGTTTTTCCATTTTCTGTAGTTTTAAATAACTTTGTATGTTTTTAAATGTTTTTATATGTTTTTAAATGTTTATATGTTTATATGTTTTTAAATGTTGTATTAATTATTTTATTATTAATTAATTAATTAATAATGTTAATTTTTTTTGAAGCTCTTCTGCCACTATCATTATATGCCATCTTTTCTAACTGTTTGTCAAAAAGCAGCTTCAGATGAAAAAGAAACATAATTTGTAACAAGGCTGGAGAGCCTGTGGCTCTCCAGACAGTATTGGACTGCAATTCACCTCATACCAGACTATTAGCCATGTTGGCCAGTGGTAGACAATAACAATGTTCTCTTACAGTATGTAACAATTGTGTCCTAGTTTGCTGACTGAATAGGAGAGGGTAGTAACATCAGAAATCTCATTGTCAGTGTCATTGCAGAGTTTCCAAAAAGCTACCATACTGGTTTCTTGCAGCAAAAATAAGGTCCTATAGCATTATAAAGACTGATAAATATGAGGGCATGATCTTTCAGAGCAAGAATCATAAAATAGGTATCAAAGCCACTGGACCTACCTGTCCATCTTCCATATTGAAGAAGCAAATGTTTATTATGTGGATAATTTTCCATAATAAACTATGCATATTTTTTTTAAAAAATGAAACTGCTATTTACTATAGAAAACTAGCCAAAGCCATTCATAGCTAAATAAAAATTTGTGTGGGTTTTCCTACATCTAAAAATCGTCCCAAACTTCGACCGATTTCCATCTGCTGCATCTGGAACTTTTACAATATTTTTCTCCATAGTTAAGCCACTATAGTTCAGTACCAATTTCATTTTCAAAATTATTTTGAAATTATTTTTTCTGGAATCTCTCTAGAGATAACAAATATTTATTTTGCAATTTTCACACTTGCCCTGAATCCTTAGCCACTAGATGTCACTGTGCTGGTATCAAGTACGCTCAAATTGATTCTTCCAGTGTTCCCAAGGAAGCACAGGGAGAAAATAGATGAGGCAAATGTTGCTGGAGGCTCCTGTATTTGTAACTGTAGGAGTCAATTGTTATTTTAAATTATCCAAATGACATATTTGTTACCCCCAAACTATTTGCTGACAAATCATAGCAACAGCTGCAACGCCCCCCATCTCCAATTAAAAAAAAATGTATCAAATCAAAAATGTTCTGGGGGCACATGTGGCTCTATTGTGGTTCACCGCAGAGTTTGTGTCTACCTGCCCACCCCCATAAGCCTATCTCCCCCATATGATGTAGGCAGCAGGAGAGTTTCAAGGAAGATGGTGAGAAAGGTATAGGAAATTCTTTCATCCTTTTTATTCTCTTTTCTTCTTCTTTTAGAATTGTAGTATCATAGCACAGCAGTGCATTATTGAAATAGCATTTTTGCACTGAAATGCTTTTTCACTATTTAACTGATGAACTGTGGCACTATGACTCTAAGAAAGGGAGAAGCCTGTTTTTCCAAGACATAGGAACACAACCTCCCAGCCTCAGGAAACCATGCCTCCAGTTTGCGAAAAACCTCCTAGTGAGGATCCAAGACATCATTGCATCCAGCAACAATGTTCCCCGCCCCCCACAAAAAAACCAGTCAAGACTGATGGGCAATGAGTTCACACTTTGGCCATTTCCACCCTACACTGTTATAGTGCTATTATTTCACTTTCGACATCCTGTGGAATTCTGGGGTTTGTAGTTTCCTGTGGCCAAAGAGCTCTCTGGTCGAGAATTCTAAAGGCCCCTCCCTAAACTGCAAACCTCAGGATTCCATACGATGTTGAAAGTGGAATAATAGCACTGTAACAGTGTAGTGCAGAAATGGCTTTCTTCAGACCAGTCTGGAAGACCCAATAATCCATTAGAAGAAGGGCATGAAGGAGACAATAGCATCTCCAGACAGTGCTAGGAAAGCTAGTTTTCCTGTCTGAAAATCAAAGAGTTGCTGCCAGTCAACTTCAGTACTAAAGAGCTAGACTACACCATTTGTATGGCTACTGGAAGACATTTTGTTACCTTGGGCAGAGCACAAAACAGCCCCTCCATTCTACTTACACAACCCAAACAAAGTGACAATCGGTGGTGTAATGAGTTAAAATGTGTGTAGTTTAGTGGATAAAAAAATTAAAATGTCCCTCGCCAGGACCACCTCCCTGAAGCGTCCAAATGCATGAAAGTCTGGGTTGACAGTTTCTAGCAATTTTGATCTTGACCAGGAACAGGTCTTTTGTAAAACCACCACTAAATAGCTTAGATTACAGCAGTCCCTGCTCATAACAATACAAAATCACAGAGAAAATCAGGTCCTTCCTCCAATTACTGTGGAGATTGCTGTTAAACTCAGAAGGAAAAGGGGAATCCAAGGGATTGTCAGATGATATCTTACTCCTTGCTAAGCAAAGCGTCCCAGATCATCTATTTTGCAAGCTCTGGCTCTGCTATATTACAATAGGCAGCTGGTGGTGGTAGGACAGAGGCCTCCACCACACCTTAAACTTTGCTTTGGGGTGAAGACAGGCCATTGTAGTTCTGTCTTCCACCCTTCCATCAGCAGCAACTATTTCTAGCATCTTCTGCCTGAGGTGCCTAATGGTAGACTAGCTACAGTTAGGTATTCTGACTCACTATAAAGTAATCACCTCTGTAACTACCAAGATCAAATCTTGGAAAAGGTACTTTGTTGGTTTACAACTGCTCAAATGCCCCCAACCGACAGCTGTCCAAAAAAAAAAGAGTAATAGTTTCAAGTTTGGCAACAGCACTAAGGCAGTTTACTCTTTTTATTTATTTGTTTCTAAATAGCATCCCAACCCCAGCTCAGTTTTTCTTTTCTCCCTCTCCTTCCACCTCCCTCTTTTCACTTTTGTATGATCTATGTACTTACTGCAGTATCTTCAGAACTCCGATAGCAGACTGTCTGGCAGCCAAACACAGCTATAGAAATGGTGAGGCAGACGCCCACTGTCCCAGCTGCGAAAGCAATCCCTCGCAGTGCCGTGCAGTAGAACTAGGAACAAGGCAGAGAAGAAAAGAAGAGACAGTCTTTCAGTTAAAATCTACTCTGCTCTAGAACAAATGAAGCCAAGAAGAGAAGAGAACAAGTCATATAACACCTATTAACATCTAATGGATCAGCAAATATATTATGAGCAGCCTTCCCCAGAATGGTCTAGTGGTTTTAGTGTTGGACTATGACTCTGGAGACCAGGATTCAATTTCCCACTTGGCCATGGAAACCCACTGGCTGATCTTCAGTGCATCACACACTCTTAGCCCCACAAAACCTCCTGATAGGTTTGCCTTAGGTTTGCCATAAGTTGGAAATGATTTGAAGGTACACAATAACACAAGCCTTCCCTAGCCTAGGACCCTTCAGTCGTTTTGGACTGTAAATCCCATCACCCACACGTGGTCCTGGTTGGGAATTATGAATACAGAACTATAGAGCCCTGGTGGCAGTACTGCAGCCACAACATTGTGAGTTTGATCCTGCAGGGCTCCAGGTTGACTCAGCCTTCCATCCTTCCAGAGATCAGTAAAATGAGTACCCAGCTTGTTGGAGGCAATTAGCTAAACACGTTGTAAACCACTGAGGGAGTGCTTTGCACTGATAAGTGGCATAGAAATATAACTGCTATTGCTAATGCTTTGTGTCTGCAGGGTGCCAAGTCAGAGGAGGCATAGGAATGAGCCTACTTCAGATGTTTTGACGAAGTTTATCTCTCTGAAAGGTCACTGTCTAATGAATTTTAAAAATGCCTTCTGCATTCTTTCCTTGCCTGCTTCATTTTTAAAACGTGGACTACTATATGTTCTGAAGGTACTTGATCCAGTGACCTTGCTGAAGCTAAAAAAGAAGCCTAGACTGGTTATTGCCTGGATGGGAAATCTTAAGTACATGCCTTGAACTAGAACGGTGAGATATAAATGACAAGAAACATCATTATCGTCCCTTAAAATATTAGTTCAAGGGTCAAACTAGATGATATGCCTACTCCTCCAAGTAGTCTGCTTGCCATAGCAGATGATTTTTCTCAACAGCATATCTTGTATTTAGTGTGTGTTGTTTTATGATTGGTTTTTGGAAAATAAGCACAGGCTTAATTTGCAAACCTAGTTGCTGAATTAGATAACTTGGAGGCAATCTGACTGTGGGAGAGAAAGGTTTAACAGTGGGCAATATGTATTCACCTTAATTTCTAGCTTTACTTCAAGTCGTTTCGTACTTGTATGTATGTTGTCAAAAAAACCACCATCCGCTTAAAGAAAAACGAGTTTAGCAGACTAACAGGTTTCAGCAGTACATTAAAATAAACAGTTTAGGGGGGAAATCACTAATGTGAAGGAACAGACAACTCAAGAGAATGAACTGACAAGTGGATGGAACAGGGAATGGAACAGGGTGAAGCAATTGGAAAGAGAGTGAAAAGGAGACAAAGCTGCATCACATAAAGTTTGGAAAAAAGGCTGGTTCCTTCTTGGTTTACCATGAAAAGCTATTTTAAAATGCCTCCCAAAATTAAATTGAGAACTGCCCACAAATGCCATTCAAAAAATTTAAGAATTTAATACAGCTGGCACAGTTGTGGGTCTGCTGCCTCCACTCTATAAAATACAACCATGTTGGAGAGAGACTCCTTAGGTGCACATACACAGAAGAGGCATAGGATAGTGAGTGCTTTGGGAGTGGAAGAAAGAAAGTACGGAGGAAGGGGAAAGGAATGGAGTGACAGGAACCTTCAATACAATCAGCCGACACTGAAACATTTTGATATAGAAGCGTTATTTGTTACTCCATTTCCAACTCAAGGCTGACACAACAGTTGGAAGAGTGCTCATTGACATGGGTCATGGGCTAACTGTGGTGAAAACACCTGACTGTGAAGTGAGTGTGAACAGAGTGGAATGGACTGTCTGTCGGATGGGGAAAAGATATAGACATAAAATGAGTACAGATTAACATTTCTGTTCCTGGATAGATCATTGGGGGGCGGGGGGAGAGAGAGATTTGCCTTTCTCTTAGTGCAGGACCCCAAGTGACTTACAAAATCAAGGCAAACAAAATACAGCTAATGGCTAATCAGTTGTAGTACTAAAGGTCCGTTTTAAAACTGTTTCTTAAAAAAAAGTTTTAAAAGCATGGAGTGCTGCTGACTGATGCTTAGGGGCTAGATAGTGAAAACTGATGTAGGGGTATGGAGATAAAGTGGCCTGAATCCTGAACAGAAGCTGTTCTCACTGCAAAATTGTGTTGCAGGGACACCTTTGTTTTATAAAATAAAGGGAAAACAAAATTGATATGAGCACACCAAAAAGTCAAGATATGACTCTTCCTTTGTGATACCTGCTCCTTCCCGAACTGCTTCCAAAGGCAGGGCTCCTTGCTGTGCCCCCTGAAAGGCATGGATTCTTAATAGGCAAATGAAAACGACAGTGGAAAAACACGAGAGGGTTACAAAATGGAATTTTACTGGAAGTGCAGTAAAATGCCACAGATGAGGCAGGGGTATTGCGAAATTAAATCTTCATGTGGGCCTCTGCCTTCCTCCAGGAACATCAGCATAACCTGTGGGCTGGTAGTTCCCACATTAGTGAGGCAGCAAATCTGCTCCAGTGAATCCTAGCCCCATTCACTGACTTATTTCCAGATGTTCCCCTTCTCAGCATTTGCTTCTATGCTTTTAATGTATTGACCATGTTGTGGTTTGTTTTTCCAGGCTCCAAGTCAATTTTGCATAATTTCCTTCTGTGCACATCTTTTTCTTCCTTTGATATTCAGTAACATCTCTATATATTAACCTTTTTTCTTTGAGTTCCTTAGTATAATGACTCGAGGATTTTTTCCCAACATTTTGTTTCACTTGTAGTAGTAGTAGTGGTAGTCGTTATTACTGATATTACTACTATTACTATTCCACCCAATCTCTAGGCAGCTTGTAATACAATCTGTTTAAACAATTGAAAATCAGAAACAATAGAAATAATTTAAATGCTCAAAAATCACATTAAACAAGTTAATAATTTAGGAAGTTAAAACATCTTAAACCCTGAATGGATACAAATTTAGATGATATGATTTGGCCTCAAATGCTTTAATGAAAAGTCAAGAGTTAACTTGGTGTTGGAACTAAACCAATATTGGTATCAACTGGGCCTCCAAGGTGCAGAATCCCTAGGAAAAAGGGGCAGACAAGTCTCCCAGGTGCTCTGTAGATGGTCCTATCTGTCTATCCATCTATCGATCTTTTTGAACCAAGCTTGTCTTCCCTCTTGTTCCTGTGGTTTCTGTTACATACTTTTCAGTGTTTATCTTTGGTGTTGCCTCCAAGATGCTACCCAGAATGCTGGACATACTTAGCATAAAACATTCAGGACCTTGGATAATTAGTGGAGACTCCCTGCTCCACTGATATGGGAGCCATCAGTGCCCAGAGCCACACAAAGTGGGAGGGGAGGGGGAGGGGAGGAGTGGAGCTAGACTTTACCAAATGAATAATAACTTACCACAAACCGGGCAATCACTGTGCAGCCATGCTGGACGCGGTCAGTGAGGGTGCAGAAAGTTGGGAAAAAATAAAGTATGTCTCTCACATAGAGAAAGTTGATCACAATTGCGACTGCAGCGGCAGTAATGTGGAAGATCAAACAGGCTTTCACCTGGGAGAGACAAAGAAGAAAAGAAATATTATTGATACAGCATAACAAAAGGCACAGTTAATGGATGATAGTGTAGTGGTTTAAGTGTTGGACTAGGACTCTGGGAGACTAGGGTTCAAATATTTGCTCAGCTGTGGAAACCTACTGGGTGAGTCTAGGCAAGTCAACTCTTTCAGCTTGAGAAGAAGGGAATGGCAAACCATCTCCAAGGAAATCTTGCCAAGAAAACCCTAGGATATGGTTACCATAAGTCAGAGTCAACTTGAAGGCATAGAACAATAACAAAGTGAATCTTTGGCATGAAAGCAATATGGAAGAGAAATGATACATAGGAAATATGCTACTCACCCAGCCAAGGGAGGGGGATCGATCAGCTATAATGGCAACAATCCCACCCAGGAACAACTAGCAAAAAGGAAGAAAACAAGCTTAAGAAACACATGCCAAAAGTTTGAAATAGGCTAATATAAAACCAGAATCAGATTATCAGCAATCTCTACAGAATTTTGTTGTTTTTGGAAATGTGTGGAATTTAATAACATCTAGAGCAACAATCCTATGTATTTCTTCCAATAAATGACATTCATTCTGGTCAGTGCAATTTACATCCAGATAAATGGATAGAGGGATTGCAGTTTTAACTGTTAGTGAATGTGAAACATTTTGGCAAAGACTAGGCTCAGAAAAGATACTTTAGATAATGATGTCCAGAATCCTCCAGCAGCCATACTGTCTGGGTTCTGGGAACTGTAGTCCCAAAAGTCTTTTCCCAAGCACCAGGAAATATGTAGGTGATACCAGGCAACTGAAAGGAAGAGTGCTAGAGCACTCTGGCTAAGAATTCTAAATAGCCCTCCCTAAACTGCAAATCCCAGGATTCCATGGGATACAGTATGATTTCACCATGGCAACATCCCATGGAATCCTGGGATTTGTAACTTAGGGACAGCTATTTAGAATTCTCAGCCAGAGAGTTCTAGCATCCCACCCCCTACTACGAACCTCAGGATTCCATAGGATGCAGGCATAGCAGTTACAATAAAATAATAGTACTATTACTATGTAGTATGAGAAGGCCGCTAGTAGGGCTGTTTTAGATCCATTGGGGGATAGGGCTCAGCACCTTAGATAGCAATGCTAAGGTCTGGATCCACTGATAAGAGCATCCCACTGAAAAGAGAAAGAAACTCTCAGTTGATGCTGGTGATCACTGTAGACAAAGAGTGGGCAACCATAGCCTTTGAGATGTTTTGTCCTACAACTCCCATCAGGTCTAGCTGGAACTGCCATGAGGATAGATAATGGAAGCTGCAGTATAAAAACATCTGAAGGCCTACATGTTCCCCACTCCAGTGAAAACAAGTCTACTCAGCCTGATGGATCAATGATCAAGCTTGGTGTAAAGCAGCTTCCTAAGGAAGTGGAAAGGGAGAGCATAGAAAAGCTACTTTCCTGGATTACAATGCCCATAGTTCCTTAGGTGGTGTGACCAATGACCACACTGAGCATGGGCCTCAGAGTCATAGTTCCCAAAGGCCTCAGCATACTGTTACCCTGATCTCTGGGGGTCCCGAGGGCATCCAAATAACCAAACAACAACAACAACTTTGGGGAAAATTAGCTGGAGCACTCACTAAAGCTAGCGAGAGGCAGGGTAACTTAGCAGGATCTTGCAACCCAGCGTCTACGCGGTCAGGTCAATCAAGCAGTCAGACGGTTTAAAATAGCAAAAATGATGTTTTATTAAGTACAGACAAATATTAAAGACAACCCAGTCACACAGCTAACTAAAGAATTGGAAATAGGGATTTTCGGAGGGAAATGGGTGATACGACAGCTGTCTCGTAGTCCTGGAGAGGTATGAAGATAGAGTTCGTTGGGGTGCAGGGAAGAAGCTCAGCGCGGTTCGCTGAAGGGAGCTCGCTGAACAAAGCGGCAGCAAGGTGGTCTGGAACTTGGGAGTGATCCGAGGATGGTCTCAGAATTGGGGGGTTTTACAGAGTGAATTGTGACTGCAGGTCGTACCTTACTCGGTGAGAACAATGCAATTTAAGAGTGGGAGAAAGCTTTGGAAAGGTCAGAGTTTAGCATGATTGGCTTAGGGTCGAATTAACAATAGTGTAGCCAGTATGCAAATATGGATCACTTAGTACAGCTTTGTGAGGCTACCTGCTCGGGGCAGGGGAGCCTTTGTTAGTATCGTTCATAAGCAAGGTGGTGTTTGTCAGAGAGGTCCCTGAAGCGACAAACCGGCTCAGTCTGGCCTGCTTGGGTGGAGAATGGAATGTCCAGCAATTATTGGCTGCGCCTGTTTACGTGCTTGTCCGGAGGCCTCGCAAACACGTGGAGCGGGGTGACAGAGGAAAGCCGAATGGTTTGATATCAAAACGATATCAAGTGCTATCTCCGGGTAGGCCTGGACTGCAGTAACAATACCTTTGATTTTCCACTTAGCCTGTTGTCTTGGGCTTCATACATTCAGCACTGAGGTAAGTGGTCTCAGCATCAGATATGATAGTTCAAGCCTTCCCTACAAACCCTGTCCCTATTATGAAGACTAGTGTGAGAGTAAGCATACTCTTAAGGTGTTAAATTGATGTCTGGAATTACCAGGATTTCCAAATCCTTATTCCACTTACTAGGATCCCAGAGAAGAAGTGAATGCCAAGGTCATCTGTGTAGGAACAGCGGAAAATGAGAAAGAGGCCTCCCAAGGCTGATTGAAACAATCCCAGTATCACCAGCACTGCCTAGAAAAGAAATAGACACCAATGAATACTATTTATAATACCACACAAGAGACAATCGTAAGTGAAAGTACATGAGCTAGTGGAAAAACCACATACAGCAGTGTGTATTGCTTGCACCCACTGGGACATCATCGTTGTCATCGTCATTCATATATGAATTTAGGAACAACTTCTCCAATAAGGTGTCTTTCATACTACACAATTATAGCACTTTGATAGTGCTGTAACTGTCAGGGTTGCATCCAAGGCCAGATTAAGGCAGCTGGAACCCTGAAGCAGTTCCAAAACTGAGGTCATCCTTCCTGCACTTGGATGATATAGTCTAAAAATGGCAATATGGAAAGTAATAGATTAATTAATTTAAATTTAAGTCCCCAAAGGCCTTTAAATTTAAATTTTAACTAATTAAATTAAAATTGATCAATCAATTAATTAAAGCTTAAGCTCAAAAAAATTTTATTTTCACCCTTGAAACTTTCAGGAGCTAACATGCTGATCTCATGTATTTTTATTCAATTGCTCAAATAACACATAAAAATATCGATGAAGTTAGAAACACTGGAAGATTCAGGAGGTGACTGGGGAAGAAGCAGAGGCAACTGCATCTTTTCCCCCTCAACACTATGCTCCAGTTCAGCCATTAATCATCCAGCTCTTGCTGTGTCCTCCAGATTTCTGGGATTTATAGTCTGATGAGGCACTAGAGCTCTGTGACAAAGACTTCAAATGCCTCATCAAATTACAAACCCCAGGATATAATCGGACACAGCCATGGTAGGTAAAGAGGTATCTAAGTGCTATGTATTATGTATATTTGAAGGGATGCCATGTAGAGGAGGGAGAGGACTTGTTTTCTGCTACTCCAGAGACCAGGACAAGGAGCAATGGATTCAAGCTGCAGGAAAGGAGATTCCACCTGAACCTCAGGAAGAACTTCCTGACAGTCAGGGGTGTCCGGCAGTGGAATATGCTGCCTTGGAGTGTAGTGGAGTCTCCTTCTTTGGAAGTTTTTAAGCAGATGCTGGATGGCCATCTGTTGGGAGTGCTTTGAGGGTGTTCCTGCATGGCAGGAGGTTGGACTGGATGGCCCCTAGGGTCTCTTCCAACTCTACATTTCTATGATTCTATGTAGTGTGAAGGAGATGTTAAGTAAGAACATGAGGCAGCTTCGTGACAAGCTTTGCTAAACCTCATAACCCTTTCAGATTCCGGCATACTCACATTCATTCATAGACCATCACTCACCCCAAAAGCTCTGGGCTGAACCCCAAGAAACTTCTGCAGCAAAGGCGATGTCTCCATTATGTTTCCTTCTACCGCTCACACACCTTCCACAGATGATACACCTGTGAGTGTCAAGGAGAGAATAAATATTAAGGAAGCTACAGACTAAATGGCAAAGTTTTATACAATTTATAAGTGTACATGTGACCACTGTTTTACCTAAACTCCCCAACTGTGCCTTCCTTCCCAAGAGCCAAGATGCATGTCGCAGTAACTGGGTAGGTTAATTAATTCATTTATTAAAATATTTTTGTCCCATTCGATATCAGAAGATATCAGGGTAGCATACAAATAAATTTGGATTTAAAATTATTTAAATAGTGTAAAAGCATACCAAACAATTGTTAAAACTAAAATCCTGTACAGATATAGGCAAAGCTGTTAAATCCCAAAGGCTTTGATAAAAAGCCATTTTTTAACTTGTTGCCAGAATGAAGTTGGTGATAGTCAGGCTCAAGGCGAAGGCATTCTACAACCAAGATGCCACAGAGAAATGACCCTTTCTTACATCCTCACATAGTAAAACATTTCTTTTGTCCTTGTCCTATATAACTATTGTCTCAAGCAAACTGTGGCTATTAGGTTGATTTCGCAGTCAAGTTTCTGCAGCTGTTCAAGAACGCTTTGTACTCTGTTGGATTGACTTATTAGTATAGCTTGACTCTCTCTTATCTGAAGTGCTTGGGACCAAATATGTTCTGTATTTAGGTTTTTGTTTGTTTGTTTTATTTTGGAATACAATACCTTTTTGGAAGAGCTTTGTGTCTCATTCATTTGCTACTTGTGTTGTGTATGAGACATGAGGCTGGAGAGAGACTGAGGGTCTGTGAAACTGAAGAAATCCAAGCATAGCACTCAGTGTGAATCCATGCATCCTGCCATTTCACAGATCCTCAGTTTCTCCCCTTTTGCCACCAACTGCCCTCTTCCTCCTTTGAGGTGGTAGGTGCAACACAACACAGATCTTAGAGACAAACAAGCAGGAGTGCTGTAGTTATCACCTCAAAGGCAGAAGAAGGCAGCTGATGGCAAAAAGAAAGAGAATGACTATCTCAGGGCAAACAAGCAGGGGCACTGCAACCACTGCCTCACAGGTGGAAGTGGGCAGCTGGTGGCAAAATCTTTTGGGTTTTGGAGGTTTTTGGTATCTGGATAAGGGAGGTTCAACTGTCTTAAATTAAGGATTTTCAACTGGAATTAACAGGAGGCCTGTTCCCTGGCTTACATCCCACATGTTCAGCCAGAAAGGTAGGAAAACTTTATTGGTCACCTACTTTATTTGTCATCTACTGCTTTTTCCAGGATTTTGAAAAGTTACTTTTGGA
This sequence comes from Ctenosaura bakeri, assembly GCA_948474755.1. Classification (NCBI taxonomy): domain Eukaryota; kingdom Metazoa; phylum Chordata; class Lepidosauria; order Squamata; family Iguanidae; genus Ctenosaura; species Ctenosaura bakeri. The sequence continues at coordinate 913,184 of CAOLHI010000424.1, forward strand.
CTACAACTTCCAGAATCCTGCAGCCAGCATAGTCACTGGCTACATGGAGTAGCAGCACAATGTCAACAATTTCACAAGGAAAAAACAGGCACCAAGAATCAGGCCTAGAACTTCTTCTTAATAACAACCTTCAGGTTGTTAAGATTTGCCTAGTGGATTCTGTGGATCATAATTGCAGCAGAGACTCTTAGCAAAGCATTCCTCGGATAAACAAAAGGATAAACTTTCAGAGGAGCTCTTTACAGCAGCTGCTGCCTCGTTGCCATCTTGGCTCCTCCAGATCATAATTGAAATTAGGAATGCTCTGCTACCTAAGATACAGCTCAATCATCTATTTTACAAGTGAGGGAAAATTTTAGACATGACAACAAGCATCCTATGTTCATTTCATTGATTGCAGCTTGCATGTGCACCGTGTCTTAATAAACCTGGGCCTGAGTACATGCACTAACCAGTGGTTCTTAACCACTTTTTCCCCTGGCATCCTCTGCAAATATAACTTTCTGCTGGGGAACCCAAAACTTAATTCAAGATTTAAATATTTAAATTTAGATGTAAATATTCAACTATCATTTATTAAGTGCTTCTGGAGACTAGGATTCAAATCCCCACTCAGACACTGGGGTGACCTTGAGCAAGTCACATTCTCTCAGTCTCAGAGGAAGGCAAAGGCAAACTTCCTCTGAACAAATCTTGCCAACACCCCCCCGCCCCGTGATATGTTCACTTAAGGGTTGCCATTACTCAGACGTGACTTGAAGACAAACAACAACAAAGTGCTGCTGATGGGAGTGGGATGGGGTGATTCTCTCTAGCCATCATGTCTCTCCCTTTTGAAAACTGGTTTATTGTGACTAGAAGGTGAACCTACCATAAGGATTTTCTTGGCAAGATTTGTCACCTTTGCCTTTCTCTGAGGCTGAGAGAATATCAGTTGCTTGAGGTAACCCAGTGGGCTTCTATGGCTGACTGGGGATTCAAACTGCTCCCCTTGCAAATGCAGTTTCAGCATCCACAACCCCCTCCACTGCCACATCCCTGTTGCTGCTGCTGCCAGTGTTCAAGGGCTCCACAGCTCCCAGGTGAAGAACCACTGTACTAAGTCAGTTATTAGACAGTGACTCAAGAAGTGCTAAATTCCTTGGTTGAGCAGGCCTACTTTGGATGGGATTAATAATAGCATTGAAGCTCTATTATACACATTTATCTGGCAGTAGGTCCCAATAAATATGCATAGAATTCTGCTGTAAAGTGACATGCTCCAAGCACACTAATATTGCATCACCCCACACTGCTGCCTTGCTAAGGGACAACTTAAGCCTGTTAACCTTCCTAAGGGGTGGACTGAGCAGGAACTGGAAGCTGGTAGAGTTGTAATTCAGTGCCCCAGGCAACATTCCCATCTTTAATCCCAACAAGTTCTTTTGTTCTTAACTCCATATGTGGAGTTAGTAACCATAATTAGTAATTATTTCAGCGTGCTTTGTAGACCAGAACTAATTTTATTACAACTATTCCCCCCCCCATCATTTGATTTAGTGAGCCCTTGACACCCTGGGATAAAGATTCTCCAGAGGAAACCTACAGAAAATCTATAAATGGACCTTTCTCTAGGATAGCATTAGCCCTGTGCTTGTAATTCACAGTAAGGTAAAGTGTGGAGGGTTTCTGATAAGCTAACAAGCCACTCTGCTCTTCAGTCAGAGTGTACTGATTGCTACAGAGCCCTGTTCAGATCTCATAGGTATGTGGGGTGATGGTGAAATCATCAGTCTTGTGTGGAAAAGAGTGGGGAATCTGGCAGCCTTTTCCAATGTTCTTTAATTACAATTGCCATCATCTCTAGATGACTATTGATCATGTTAGCTTGGGTAATGGAGGCTGGAGCTCAACAACACCAGATTGGTAACATGAGGCAGGACACAGTTTCCCTAGCCCTGATATGAAGGGTGATGGTAAGGACACACATTTCAGGGCCTTTCACACCACACAATTATAACAATATGATTCCACTAACTGCCATGGCTGCACCCTAGGGAATCCCTCAGTTTGTAGTTTGATGAGGCACTAGAGTCTTAAAAGCTGAAAATTCTAGGTCTTCCCTAAATTGCAAATCCCAGGATGCCATAGGATGTTGCCATGACAGTTAAGTGGAATCATAGCACTATAATTGTGCAGTGTGAGATAACTCTCAGTTTGACAGAATCATAAGACTTAAGATCAATGTGAGAGAATGAGGGGAGAAGCAGCTAGGAACCAGAGTGCCTAAATGTTGTTTCTAGGGGGGGCGGGATCTTCCTTGGCTTCTTAATTCCTTCACAGCAACTTGCAAAACCTGAACATTAATGGCATCTAATTTATTCTGAAGAAGCTGATATCATGCGACATGGGCATGATCTTGTACACCTCCCCTAGCAAGTCAGACATTCAATTAGACTCTCCCATGCATGCATATGATTACAGCCTTAGCTAGTACTTTGCAATAGTTTAAGTTTAAAGCAGGGGCGCACAACCATGACCATACAGGCACTGTTGACTTGAAGTTCCCAGAATCCTTCACAATTGGCTATGCAGGATAGTTGTCTCCCCACAAAAACCCTGGAGGACCATAAATGTCCACTGTTGGTGCAAATCTATTGCATTTTTTTCTTCTCCATTTTCTTTAACAGCAGTCTCACAACAATCTAGCATTCAATGGGTAAAGCTTGGAGATAAAATGTTATAAGCTTTACCTGTGTAATTTCTGAATACAGGTTGCTGCTACAGAAATAGCCATAAGAGGAATATCAATCATTCTATGCCCACCTACCCAATATCTCCCCACCCCACTCTTCTACGACATTGGCTTAGAGCATTCTTACCCAAGTACTCACCTCTGCTACTGCCTCAGTTTTGTAAGAGGTTCTAGGTTTTGAGTCCAGGCTTCATTCAGCCTGCCAGATGTAGTTCTCTGTTTGAAGGGTTCCTTTCCAGCTTTCATTCCCCTCCCAAGATAGCCAGATGCTTTGGGCAACTATTGAGTCAGACCCCTTTTACAAAGGAGGAAATATCCCAATCTCACGCAGAGCATTCTGTTCTTTGTACTGCTTTCAACACAGGCCTTCACTTGTGCATCAACTCATAAGTAAGTTTTGAAATGCAAACACTCATTATGACAGTTCCTATAACTATCCTTCCACATAGAATGCAGAGATTTAGGCAGCAACTCCAATCCATTTCAGCAAACCAGTTCTTGCTATTCTTTTCATCAAGACAGGCACTTTTGTAAAGCTAGTAAGTCTTAATTTCCCACTCCACAGTAAGACAACCCAAGACTTTCTATATTGCAGCAGGGATAGGTCACAACAATACAGTGCTGCTTGGGAAATCCATAACCAGCAGCTATTTTCGAAGGGAATAGAGAAGTCTGAGGGGCCTGGCACGATATGTAGTCATCCCTGCTAAGTCCCAGAACTGCAAACCTGCAAGTCCTGACTTCACTACACCACCAATTTAGGTAAGATAGTGACCTGAACTTGCATTGAGTCACTTATGTAACACAGCACAAGGAATATGAATTTCCACGTTCTTTTATTGTTTTCGTAAGCAGTATATGCTGAAATAGACTGAGCTTTGAATAACTTATTCTCTCATGGGCTCACCACAAGACTTGAAGTCACCCTTTCCCATTTACTTTTTCCTATCTGTAAAGCAGTAATAGTACCCTACCTCAAGACTATTCTGAGGAAGGATGAACAAGAGTGTTGAAGCTATTATACAAATATATAGATGTGCCACAGAAGACTATGCTGTTTGGATTTGTAAGAGGAAAAGCAAAACATTCTTGTGCAAGGAAAAAAAGAAGAAAAGCAAAGAGGAAGCAACACAAGCTGGATGCTTGCATTGGCTAAGGAAGGAAAGGATTACTCAAGATGTAAGATGTGGCTGTGTTGTATCACATGCAGAAGTCTTTTTCATAGATGACCAGAATTCTATTTGTAGTTATACAGGAGAATGCCTGATAATTGTGGAACAAGTACAGATGAAGTCAATTCCTGTTTCCAAATGGATGCATACAGATCTTAAAAGTCTTCCACAGGTATTGTATCTGCTGAGCAATTCAGCCTTCTCCAACATGGCACCTGCGAGATATGAGGGAGGTTATGGGAGCTGTAGTTGAATAGTTTTGAACTACAGCTTGCATCAGCCCTAAGCTACATTTTGCCAAGCACCAGGTTGGGTGGAGGGTAGATGAAGAATCACTGTTGTCCCAGCCGTCCATTTCCACTAAAGGTTTCCGAGCTGAGTTACCAAATCCCTTCTATACAATATACAGTGCAATGAGATGGATTGTTCAAAACAAGTATTGAGAGATCTCTTCTAACACTCTCTGTATACTGCTGGTTGGCCCCCTATAGATCTAACAGGAGAGGCAGCACCTGATAAGTGTTAGTGTTGTAAGCCTTCACATATATTCAACTTGAATACGTATGAGGGGTGGAAATCATGGCCTTCATACAGCCCTTTGGGATCCAGAGCAGCCCTGGGGGATCCCCCAACACCTACAATTTTTTTTTCAAAGTACCATGAAACAGCAAAATATGTGGTGCTCTGGAATCCCAGAATGGGAAAACAGTATATCAACCTCCCATGTAAACACAATTGCCATAAGCCTCCAGTGGCCTCATTACCAGGGAACAAAACACCAGGTAATGTTTGCCTCCATGGAATACCAGGTCTGGACAAGTGTTTTGGACAACAGTGCCCAGAACCTCTCAAGCATGACCAACACAAGCTGGCTGGGGGATTCTGGAAGTTATAGTTCCCCATATTTCTCCAACCTCTGTTCTAATCACTCAGAAAACTGGAGACCAAGAACATGATGTACTACAGGTACACCTTGTGTTTCCTGCACAGCTGAATCTTTATTTGTTAAACAGTTGCAATTTAGACTGTAGGTTGTCCACTCACTGCAAGGACTGCCCCATCAGGTTTCTTGGAGGCAGCACTGGATTCCCCAGAGATGGCAGGCCTAGCTGATTCTGCGGCTGCTGATGCCATTGCAACAGTGCTTTGTTGTCCCAGGGGTGCATGGGCAGTCTCCATGTGGTATCCTCTGTGGGAGCGTTTGGTGGAGCAATAACAGCCCAGGACAGAGACCAATACAATGACAGAAGAGGCGACTATTATGACCAGGGTGGCAGTGGAGAAAGGGAAACTGAGCCCTGTTAGGGGAAGAAGAAGAAGAAGAATGGAGAGTGAACAACTGTGCATAAGAAAGATCCTGAACTGCTGATCCATGGTCCACAGCTGGAAAGCCTTTTAGACTATAGCTCCCAGAATTCCCCAAGTAGTGTGGCTTCAGGAACATTGCGAGCTGTAGTCTTAATTCCCCACCCCCAAGCTCTGTGATACTCTAGCTAGAAAAGCATACTTCAGCTGGTTTCCTGTTATAAGATTAGAAGCAAAAGCCATCTTTATTGCTCTGTACCAATTTATATTGTTGATGGTTAACAATTTCAGTTGCTAGAAGTTTGGTTTGCTGGCAGCTTAATCTACATTGAAGACTTAAATGATTCCTCACAAAGGTAAAAGCCTGCAACCTCCCTCCCTTCAGTATGCAGTACAGTGGGCCCTCACTATCTGCTGAGGTTTAGTTCCAGATCTCTCATGGCTACCAAAATCCATGGATGCTCAAGTCCCATTACATACAATTATCCTTTTTAAAAAAATATCTTAGAAAGGTAGCTTATAAATGTTAAACAAACCCAGGAGAATTTGGCATTCTCACCAAATGAGTCTTCCTTCACTCCACCTCTCATGATAATATTCACCACTTGGTTAGCTGGAATCCTGGGAGCTGGAATTCTGGCAGATGTACTGGATGTGGCAGAACTAGCCACAACAGCCACAATCTCAGAGGTGTTGGAAGCATTCAGAACAGAAGAGTTCACCTGCTCTGCTTTCAGTTCAATGGGACCAAGCTTGATGTCTGTTTCTCCAAACAGCCCTACAAAAAGGCAGCACACTTTCAAGCAGAGCTGGTCCAGAACCCACAGCTACTTGAATTAAGGACAAGATGATGTAATTCTCCCATCCCTGGTACACATTCTGACCAGACCTGTAACTGAATCTTTTATTCAATACTGAAGACAAGAAAGTCATCATCCATATGAAATGCAATCATAAATGCCCTATCAGCATTTCTGTCTGATACCCTTAAGCCAGTCTTTTGGGGTAAAGAGGAGAACAGCATAGTACACTTCACTGTACCAAGAAGGCTGGTTTAAGGGGGTACAGTGCAGAGATGTATGTCTTGTACACTTTTCTGCTACAAAAGCAACTGCCTCACTTTGCTTAATAGTAGTCCTGAGTTAGAATCATGAATCTAGATCTGTTTGCTTTCCCATTTTCTCTCACTGGCTTACATAATGTAGCTCATCCTTCTCCATGTAGCACTTCATCAGTAAGATGAAGTGAGACAGGGTATTTTAGCTTTCTTCCCAGTATACATGATGTAATTTGAAGCAATCGCCCAAAAATTAAGGTAAAAAGAGCTAGTAATGCCATGCATGTTACAGTCTCTGCCTCTATCTGGATATAAAATGGAGACCATGAGTTGAGTCAGGAATGAAGAAAAACTGGACTCAGATCGGGGGCAGGGGCATGTCCATCCAGCTATTGCTCCTCCATAAGTCAGATGACTTATGTGGGAGTGCCAGTGATCAAGAGACAGATTCCCTTCATGGCTAGCCTTCAAGGATGGCATGCTTTAGGAGAGGGGCCTGCCTATAGAATCCTGCAGACCACAAGTTCTACCTCCTGTTTTGACAGGTAGGTACCAAGCCAAAGAATTATTCTGTCTGGTCCACTGTGCAGAAAATAGGTTCACCTCTCCTTTGTTGGTGCCCCCTCTTCCTCCTCCTCCTCCTCCTTCCATCACAGCCAGTAGGAGATGCACAACAGGAACAATCTGCTCCTTCATGAGAGTTCCAGGTTGCAGTCGCCCGGTCATAGGAGCATGCCTTGTTGTGATGGTTTGTGGAGCTGATCAACACAGCCTTCAGGTGACACATGAGGTAAATCTAAAGAATCCATGTACATGTCACATTATGGTTGCTGCTCTTCAATGACTCCCACCACCCAGTCCACACCAAGCCATCTGCTGTTGCTGGCACATCATTAAAGGCCATAAAGAGATGGATGCAATTGAAATGGGCCCTAAACAGGCAACCTAAAACTTATCACACTGACTCAAGAGAAGAGATGTCACCATCTATACTGATGCTATTCAATTTTCGATCAGTTTACCACTGTGAACTGAATTCCTATAGCATTAGCCCCATTTAATTCTATTAGTTCAGCTTTCATTTCTCACCTGGTTGTTGGAGGCCTCAATAAAAGTGAAAGTGTCTAGCTGGAAGCGGAGGATCCCATCTTCTCGTGTGGCAAGGAAACGGGAACTACTTTGCTGCCCATCCACAAGGCACCTGAAGGATGGAAAGAGGCAGCCAAGAAGGACTTATTCATCTGTGTACATGCTTTCCAGTTGCCTGTCAACTTATGGTGACCCCATGAATTTCATAATGTTTTCTTAGGTACTCAGAAGTGGGCTGGCCATTCCGTTCCTCTGAAATATATCATACAGCAGCTAGTATTCATTGGCAGTCTCCCTTCCAAGTACCAACCAGGGATGACCCTGTTAGCTTCCAAGTTCAGATGGGATCTGGTGCCTTTAGGGTATTTAGACAGACTCAAGGACTTATTATTACTCTACTATTATCAGTATCATAACTCTGTGTGGAAGCTAGACCAGGTATAGAGTTTGTTCAGAGCTCTAAATGTTGTTGGACTACTATTCCCACTATTCTTCATCACTGAAGATGCTGGATAGTCTGGAAGCTGCAGCCCAACAACATCTGGAGGGCCAGAAAATTCTCATTCCTGACCTAAAAAGTATTTATTTTATCAATTTATTTCCTTTTCATTTAAATTTCACCTTTCCCTTGACATGGGTTCCAAGATAAATAACAGTCTTGGTCAGTTTACAGAGATGCTAAATGCCTGGCTTAAGGAATAACTTCATGGACTTTTGGAAGTGGTTATAGGGTTTGGAATTTCTTCATATTTTCTCTCTTTTTAAGTGATTATAGAGAAGAGCAATCCCCCCCCCCATCAACTTGGAAGCTAACTTAGGTGTGATAATCTGTATGGAAGCAAGCCATTTTAGACAGCTAACCAGAAAGAGGCAGATTGGAAAGGGACTGTTTCGTATGGAGAAAAGCACTAGCTACTGGGGAGATCCAGTGTGGTGTAGTGGTTTGAGCACTGGAAAACTACCTTGGAGACCAGGGTTCAATTCCTCGCTTGACATGGAAACGCACTGGATAACCTTTAGCACACACTCTCAGCCCAAGAAAACCTTGTCATAGGTTTGTCTTAAGATCACCATAAGTCACAAACAACTTGAACATGCAAAAAAGCAAAGAGCGGTCAGAACCTCATCTACTCATTTCCTTTCTCAGAATGTCAGTCTATTACCCCTTCTCTGAAAGCAGGTCCTGTTTTAGTACAAACCTATCTGGTAGGAAAGTAACTCAGGGAGAAAGGAGTCCAATGCAAGCCTGCTCCACAGCATTCATTTCTCTATAGAAAGTGGTACTAGTGTCTCTTGCTGTGTGTGTGTGTGTGAGAGAGAGAAAGAGAGGGAAGGGGGGAGAGGGAGGGGGCGAGGGAGGGAAAAGAGAAATAATGAGAGTAAAAGATTGTTGCCACCACCTCCAGTCTGACTGAGTAGACTGTAGGGATTTTTAGCAACAGCTTCCTGCTTGTTTTGAAGCAACACTCACATTCTGAACCCCCAACAGTTCAATGAAACATGCTTAAGTTTCCAAGTGAGAAAAGCCCAGTGACAGCTGATAATTTTTTCATTGGCAGGATGATGAACCTCAAGATGCTGAACTTGTAGATAGACCCAACCTTCAAAATAAATTCATCACCCTGAACAACTCTTTTAATATTTACACTAAAACAAAGTGGATTCACTATACAGTGACATGGAAGCCATCAACTGACATTGAGCTACTTGCTATTAACATTAGAGGACACTGCTTCATGGGCCCTCACTCAGGTATGCATTTTAATGATTTCACTTCCATGTAAACAGCTCTGGATCTATTTCTCAGGTTCTTATGTCTACTGCCAAAGGAAAGACTGCATTTCCAGTTTCCTCCCCCATGACATCTGCTTCTTCACTCTAAGGGCCTCACCCGTGGTTTGTGATGACTTCATATTTCACAAAGGACTCTGCGCTGGGACGGGCTACACATTCGTCCACATAGATCTTCAGAGGGACGTGGCTACCCCTTCTTACAGATGCTTGGATGTTGATTAGGTCCCCAAGATAGTAAACAGGGTCAGAGATAGGTAGTGACCAGGAACCTAAGAGACAGAATATGAAGACATTAGTATCTACATACATGGCAGTCAACAAGATTCCCTCAGAATTATGCCTGCTTACCTAGAACACAGGCAGTTCTCTTGCTAGTTTTTTTTTGGGGGTGGGGTGTCAGAAGAGTGCTTAGTAACTATCTTTAGTAATCTTGACTCTGAATAAGCCCATTTTTCCTTGCTGCTGTCATCATTGCCCATTCACTTGGGTCAATCCACCTTTTGGCTTAATCCACCAGTCTAGAGGAAATGAGGACTGGAGTGTGCTGATCCTCACAAAGCTTTCTTAGAAGAGACCTGTGAACAGGAATAGGGGCAGCAAGGCTTGTCAGTGGACCCTCTGCTAGAATGTGGGCCTTCTCAGGTACTCTATGATGCCATCCTTCGTTGTGTCCCTGTTTTTATTTATGGTCAGGATTAAAATAATGAGTTTAAGAACTAGAATAACTAATTCAGCAAAGTGGTTACAGGTCAGATTTGAGTAATGCTGATGAAGTTCTGACTCACTAAGTGTGTTTACTATGGGATTTACATTATGGACTTCTTCTTAAGGCTCTAGACATTTATTATGCTCATTGCCATTTTGAGGGCCTGGTTATCTTTGAGGCAATGGCTGGAAAACAGAAAATCGTTTGAAAGTTAAAAGTGGTTGAAGAACAGCATGTCTTCTCATGCCCTCCACATATTTATGTCACCACAGTCAGTCAGTCACCCTTGGCCTAAAGATTTTTTTAAAAAAAGGGTTGACAGAACTAATTTGTTAGTAACGTGAGTAAAATAAGTAAATATTACAGGCAATAATCAACTTCTTTTTTTATATCATTTTATTCAAATTTCACATATAAAACAAACATTACTGTTAATTTACATGAAATATTTTTGATCTTCCACACTGATCTAGATTTCATTTCCAACATCTCTTAACATAGGCCCTTTTCACACGGGGTTAAAAAAACGGTGTAGAGCGACCTCTGACGGAGGTCGTCTACACCGTAACGTGGATTGGGGCGGACTACTTTTGTGTAGTTCCACACCCCAATCCGCGCAGGGGCGACCAAAAGTGGCGGCGCCGCATGCTTTTTGAAAACCACTTTTCAAGTGGTTTTTAAAAAGCACAGGGAGTGCAGCCCCATGCAGCCCCCTCGCAGCGCCCAGTGTGGATTTGCAGGCGCACGCAAGTGTGCGCCTGCAGACCGGCTGGAGGGCAGGCTTCCGGCTGGCGAGCTTCTCCGGTTGGCGGAGAGCCTCTGCTAGCCGGAAGTTGCCATTTTGGATGCTGCGGGACTCTGCAGGACACCGCCGCGTGTGGAGCAGCGAACTTGCGCTGCTCCACGTTGCGATGGCTCCAGGTAAGCTCCGTTTTAGTGTGTTTTCGGGTGTGGCTTCCTCCGCGTGTGAAAAGGGCCATAGTTATATCAATGTACCACTTTATGCTGATAATGTTACATGATAGTTATCGCATTTCATTCTCTACATTACAGTTCCATGGTTTACATCAGTAGCCCCCTCATTAGTTACCTTAACCATGAATCACTCATTTTCATCTAACAGTACCCAGCAATTACCCATTACAATCTGCCATTCCTTTTTGATCTCATCATCTGTCTTCCCCTTTGGCTTCTGTGAAACTGTATCAGCATTTCTATTTTCCATAAATGTTCCCCACCATTGTTCTATTGTAGGTATTTGTTGAGTTTTCCAAAGCTTTGCATATTCTATCCGAGCTGTTGTTATTATAAAGAATTATTCACCAATATTTCTTTACTTCAGTACCATCAAGTACCTTTGTCATATTTAACAAATACAATTCTGGTATCTTAGCAAACTGAACTTTCATTATAGCACAAATTTTATTATGTACATCAATCCAATATTTCTTAGCTTTGGGACATGACCACCACACGTGATATATCGTACTGACCTCTTTCTGACACTTCCAACACAGACCGGTACCTGTATTGTAAATCTTTTTTAATTTGTCTGGTGTCATGTACCATCTATGAAACAGTTTATAATAGTTCTCTTTCAAATTCTGAGCAACTGTAAATTTTTGTGTTTTTTTCCAACTTCCTCCCCAGAATTCTAACTGAATTGAATGTCCAATATTTTGAGCCCATAATATCATTGCTGACGATAATCAACTTTCAAAATTTGAATGCAATTACAGTGTATAAAGCAGGATGAGCTTCCAAGTTTTTACAAATTATAACTATCTGTAAATAGGCATGGGATACAGGTTAGTATACTCACTGTCATAGACTTCAAGGGCAAAGTCCAAGTGCTGTCTGTCCATTACAGTGGAAGTGAAGGGGACCCATGTGGGCTTGAGTCCAAGGGAGGAGACATTCCACGACCTAAAATAAAGACCAAAACTCATCTTTTCTCTCTTCCCATATGAGAATTTCATGGGACTTCGCTGCACTTTATACTATTACAGTGAACTCTAGTGTGACAAAAACCAACGATACCAACCTATGAAGGGGTGCCACATTGCAGACACAGCATGCTATATTCCACAGCAGAAAAGTGAAAACTTTACTGGAAGAAAGCAACAGCAGCAAGTGGTAAAGGGGAAGCAAAGTCCTCTGCCCCTAAAAGCTACTGTACTCTATCAAGATATAATGACCCACAGCATGCCAGGTATATTAGCAGTTGCAGACTAAACTACCAGTCTGTGTCAGAAGTCATACTTCTGGGTTCAAGGCCAACAAAGATTCTTTTATCAGCCATTAATAGTATTGATCTACTACAAGTTACATCACAAAGCCTTGCTGAAGAACTTACAGAACATAAGAAGCACATTAGTATGAATACAGTATTTCAAACTAGGCCTCAAGTCTCTGGGCATCTGTGTCAGGTGATCCCACACTCAGGTACCGTGTACCCTCTGTATTTGTGGGGGTTCCATTCCAGGAACCCCTATGTAAAAGAAAAACTATGAATGCTCATGTCCCATGATACGAAATGGTGACAAATGGTGACTTCAGTATGTGTGCATACATGTCACCGCTATTTTATGCACAGGATGCAAATCTGCTGGCTCAATGTTACACATGTGGAGACCATAGGTGAGGAGGGCCCACTGTACAGGGGAACACATCCATGGCCTTGCTAGAATAGATCAGTAATGAGAAATGCCACAGCCACATATTTCCACACTTGAGGTTAGATCACAAACAGTAATCTATTTCCTTATAGAAACTGAGATAGTTACCTTGCTAGCAGAATACTCCTCCCTTCAAACCCAGGACTTACCTAGGGTAGAAACAGTCGATGGGATGAGAGAAGCCACTGGATCGAATCACCCCATTTGCAGCTGAAGGTACATAGTGGAGAATATTTCTATAGTGGATGCTGCCTGGCAGAATCTAAAAGCCAAATAAAAGTTCAGTTGAAACTAGTTTTAAAGATTTTTGAACGACCCTTTGAAAAATGTTTAAAATTAAGATTTATACACAGTCTTGGGCTCTGATTGCTCAAAGCAAACTTCAGAGGCCACTTAAATGTAATTTTCTCTAACAATTAACCATAGTGCCACGTTTTACACTATAACTAGTCCACTGGGACAGTTATACTTTGAAATAAAGTTTTACAACACTGTCAGGTGGGCTAAGCAGAAGTCAAAAGGGTTCTAGACTTTTCCTCAATAGCCACGCCCATAACTACCTAGTTTTTAAGTCCAAGTCAAGTTCATTATTCATTAACCAAACATGCTTTTGCATATCTAGTTTTCAGAACAAAGTTGGGCAACCTGTAGGCCTCCAGATGTTGCCAGACTGCAACTACCAACCATTCTGAGAGATAGTAGAAACAGCAGTCCAATGATACAGGGAACCATTAGATGTTTAACCTTCCTTTAGGAGATCCATGTTTTCATTTTGCTCTACAGTCCCCAAATTGGAATACTATACAATCTTTGCAAAGTTAATTTTGATTAGAGAAACACATTGGAGTTTTTGTGCATTTGGTATTAAGTTCTATTTATCGGGTTTACAGACCATGAGGGAACACTCAAGGTATGGTATACAGAAGGACCATGATTTTGCAGCCTCTGACTACTGTACTGGGATTTCTACTGAACTACACTTTAACTGGAGAACCCTTCTTGCATTAAATTATTTCATGCACTGTTCCTCTTAAATAAGGTCACTCCAAGTGAGAATGTTATTTTGAGCTTAGAAGTTTGTACATTTACAGGCAAACCCGAGTTGGAACAATCAGAGCATCCTTCAACATTTGCCTGTGAGCTCACTTCAGTTTTTTGTTTCCAGAAAGGCCAGAGCAAAAGTTGTTTTTGCTCTAGTTTCCAGTATCTTTTGTACCCAGATCCAAATTATCTTCTCCACTTGATGCTCATAAGTTCCATTGATTTTCTTACTGTTCTAGTGGCCCCACATGCAAAGAGGGGGTATTCTAGCAGCAGGACATCTGCACGCACAGCAGTCACAGCACAGTCAGTTCCCAGGGTCAGTTCATCTGCACCAACCACCACACCAGAGCCAAAGAGATCCACTGGCACAGTGATTGTTAGGTACGAATTGCCACATGTCACAGACACTGCAGGGAATACAAGAATGGGTCAGCCAGGAACAGTATGTAAACAGTTAACACGAACATACATTACTTCATAATGTAGAGACAGTACCGCATCTCTCATGGATACAGTCAGCATGTTATTGGGAAACTTTAGGAGTTGAGCACAGCCCTGCTTCATCAGACTAATGGATTTCATTCTAGCTGGTCCAGGATCTTATTTCCCACAGTAGCCCAGAAGATGCTGATCAGAAGCACACAAGAAGATGGCTCTTACCCACTAGTAGGCAATGACAATTCAGAGACATGCTTCTAATGATCTGTGTTAAATCAGGGTGGAGGAAATCTATCCTCCCAATGTTTTGGCACATAACTCCTATCACTTCCACCTAGCATGGCCAGGGATGAGGATTTGTGGGAATTGTAATCCAAAACATTTGGTGGGTACAGGTTTCTCCAACCTGTTTTAATTCATAGCAGTAACTATAAAACCCTTGCTACTGTAGGTTAGACCTCCTTGGAGATAGCATAAAGATATCATTTTGATATCAATAATTTGGCTCTCTTCCACCACCCCTCTCCATGTGTTTGTGAAGCCCCCGGACAAGCACAGAACTAGGCTCAGCCACTAACGCTGCAATATCCCACACAATACAGGCAGGCCAGAAATAGCCAGATCACCGCTTTAGGAGACCTCTCTGCAAACACCCTCATTATGTATGCACGCTGTTTACAAACGACTCCCTGCCCTGAGCAGGTAACTTGGCAAGTTGAATACTCAACTGCCAAGCACTGAGTATTTGCATACCGTCTACTTCTTTGTCAATTCGGACCTAACTCAATCATGCTAAATTTTGACCTTTCCAAAGCTTTGTCTCGTGCCTGAAACTCATTGTTTTCCCCAAGTACGGAATAACCTGCAGTTACATTTCTCTCTATAAAAACCCCTGATTCCGAGATCTTCCTCGGATCGCTCTCGAGTTCCAGACTGCCTTGCTGCCGCTTTGCTTGGCGAGCTTCCCTTCAACTACACGTGCTGAGCCACATCGAACTCCAGCATCGCTCTCTATTCTTCCAGGCTTCAGGACAGGTTTCGTATCACCCAATTCAACAATCCCTCTATACCACTCCAACCTTTACTTACCTTAGTTACTTGTGTGATTGCGTGTGCTGCATACACTGTGTGCCTGTATTTAATAAAATCTCAATTATTCTTAAACGGTGTGCTCCTTGGCTTGGCCTGACCCTATAGACACTGGGTAAAAGATTCCGCTGCGTTGCCCTGCCTCTCGCATTGCTAACTTGTGCTCTTAGCTAATTTCCCCAAACATAGTTAATTGAACGCGCATATAGGTGTCCTTCCCGGGACCCCCAGTAAACAGGGTAACACCCTGTTCAGAAGATTGTCTGAACATACAAAAAACTAAATGAGTGGTGGACACATGTACATGCATACAATCGATGCCCACATGTCTCCTGCATTCAGCAGTAATAGAAACCTTTGCATATTGAGCATAAATATCTGATAACACAGAATGGAACACTGGTATCCCAGAGTCCTAATGCAACACTCAAACTAGTAGATATTTTTAGCCTTTTAAAATTATTTTGTTATTTACATTCTTTTAAATTATTCAAGTTGATTCTTGTGTACACCACATTTGGGTATTTAGATACAGGGTGGATATTAATATTAAAAAAATAAAATCAAATAATAAATAGTTGACACCACTGAGAAATTATTGCTTTATAGTGCCCTTTCCCCTAATTATTCAACATAATTATCTACAATTTGTGCCCATTTTGAAAAAAGGGGCAGTTGTCTATTACCTGAAGATGCAACTTGGAATAGCAACTTGGAATAGCTGTAAATTATGTGCCCTCCAACCATTAGCAATACTGCCCAATCTGTCTTCCATTGCACTACCTATGTTGAAGCTTTGATAATACAGTTGATCCTCCACATTTGCTAGGGTTAGGAGCACAGGACTCTCACAAAAGTGAGAAAATCTCAAATACCAAAATGTGTGTGTGTGTGCATCTGTGGAAGAGAGACAGAGGCACGGTGGGGAGAAGAGGCACTCAGGGTCCAAACCAGATCAGGGAAAGGAAACAAAAGGGGGTGGGTCATCATGGTGGCCCTATACTTCCTCTCTCTTGCCCACCTCCTTCCTTGGATGTGTTTGCAGGAATCAAGAGAGGGTTTGTGAGGTTGAGAAATGAGGGTGTGATCCATCCTTAGCTGGACAAGCAATAGCTGGTGAAGGAGGAGGAGGACCAGACGGAGGTTTTTAAAGGGCTGTGCGGCCTGATCAGAGCTGCCAAGAGGGAACCTGCCCCTGGGGGAAAAAAATGTTTGGGGGGGCAGGGGGGCAGGAGAAATTCACAAATAATTAGATCTGTGAAAGTCAAACCCACAAATGTGGAAGGCTGATTGTATAGAAAAGCAAACAGTTGGCATTTGTGCTCCAAAAAACTCCTAAGAACAAGAAATGTTACTTGCTTATCCCACGAGTCCTTGGAGCAACTAGCAGTTTGTTTTGCATTTAGCACAGCCTAATCCCACCTTCCCCAAAGTGCTGGACTGCAACCCACTTTGTCTAACGGTGTTTTAATCCAAGATATAATGTATACCGGGTCATATTGCTTGGGAACTGCGGAAGCTGCAGTCCAACATATCTAGAGGGTGTCAGGCTGGGTGAAGAAAGATCTAATCTAATTAAGTTTATGTAACATCTTTGGCAATCCTCTCTAAGATCCTTGGATTTTTTAAAGCCAGCCCCAGAGCCATCCCCTCCTCTTTTTACAGCTGTGGAAGTTATTTTTTTGAGTACAACTCCAAGAATCCCCATGCTGACTAGAGAGTTTTTGCAATCCAAAAAAGCAATCTTTCCAAGCACGTTTATTTTTACTATTTTGTCATTTTTATCATTTCATTCCCAGAAAGGGAGACACTTGG
This sequence comes from Ctenosaura bakeri, assembly GCA_948474755.1. Classification (NCBI taxonomy): domain Eukaryota; kingdom Metazoa; phylum Chordata; class Lepidosauria; order Squamata; family Iguanidae; genus Ctenosaura; species Ctenosaura bakeri. The sequence continues at coordinate 930,105 of CAOLHI010000424.1, forward strand.
GGATTGCAAAAAAAAAAAAAAAAAGGCATTCTCTGCTGTCACATTTCAGTTACTCCTAATACATGATTATCTTACTGCAGGTTGCTCCAACCATCCCCTTCCCAATGGGTAAATCCAGCTCCTTACATGAGGAAGCAGGAGCTAAATTTAAAGAAGGAACCTACACACAATGGTAGATGCTAAGAAGCCAGCAGTTTTACATTAAAGTTTACCATTAACTACTGTCCAGAACAGTCTTGTAGTAACTTTGTGAAAGAACTGGCCAAACCACTTCTGAGTATTCCTTGCCTAAGAAACCCCTATGAAATTCATGGGGTCACTGCAAGTCAACAGGCAACTTGAAGGCAAATATAAACACCACTCTGTGCTCTGTCTGGTTTCTTATCAGGGGTATTTTCCCCAGAAACAGGAAACAAAGAAATTGGAAGCCAGCACACCTTCTTAGTGCACACAAAAGCATTCCCCAGAATTTAATGTGTGCCAGTTAACCTTTCCAGAGCATGATAATTTTACTGCCCCACCTCCTGCATTTATTTACCTGGGGTGTTTTGAGCAGAAACACCAGCAACTATCAGGAAAAAAGGCCATATCCTTAGGTCTGTCTTCATCACTCACAGCTTCTACTCAATGATTTAGTCAGGTGGGAACCAAATACTCCAGGCCCCCATGGGCTTTATTTATAGCCCACCCATGCAGTGGTCAGGTGGCTCTACCTCCTCCAATGAAATAATCTCATTTGTGGTTCCACTTCTATTCCCCAAGTGGGTAGCCCTTTCTTTAGATACAGTACTGTAAAGCTTAGTGGTGTTGCTCTGTAACTGTGAAAACTGCCAAGAGTACATTGAATTAGTAAGTTCTAGATTTAAAACCTGTGACTCCATCCTCAAGCATGGAATACAAGTAGTTTTTTTTGCAGTGTAATAACAGTAATCTTACATGCTTTCCATGACACTTACTCTTCCTAGTAACAGCAACACTACTATGTCTTCTCAGAAATAAAACCCAGAGGGGTTTACTAAGTAGGCTGGGTAAGTGAGGGGTTGCTGTCCTACATATATATTTACTTAGATGTAAGCCCCACTGAGCTTCATGTAGTTTCCTCCCAGGTGAGTGTGGAACTGCAGGGTTGAACCTGGAACACCTGTTGAGAACTCAAAACTAATAGTAAAGCAAAAGAGTTGCTTCTGATGGTTCTCCCAAATATTTAATCACTGTAGTGCTCAAAATGTCGAATCTGGGCAAATCAAAGTTTTTCTGTGAATATTTGCATAACTCTGCTGTCATTACCCTATAAGAACTTTATCTCACTTTAGCAACATGTGGAAATTGAAATCTCTTCAGTGCCTTTTTTGTCCTGAATCTAATTTACAAAAGTCAAAGTTTGTCTGTATCAGGTGAAGACCTGATATGATTGGCTGCCTGAGAAGATTTTATGGAATCCTGGCCTTTGCAATTTAGGGAGGGGCCTTTAGAATTCTCAGCGAGAGAGCTCTTGGGTCTCAATCAACTGTGTCTGTCTGGAATAAGCTGGTTGCTATGGAGATGAGGCCTAGCAGCAAGGAGGAGGGCAGTATATTCCCTCAGGGACCCAATCTCTGCATGTTAATAACTCTGAATAGGCGCTGGATTGGGGAATATGGGGAAAAGTTACAGGTACTGGACAAGACAGTTTGGGGAATTAGAGACGCAATATCTCAAATTTTTCTAGCAAGTAATTACCTATGAGAAAATAAAATCCCAGGTGACCCCGGGTATAAATGCTAGTACTGTATAAAAGAGGCCTTCACTCTGATGTCACACCAACTTTGGGGTGCCCTCTCAAGGGACTCAAAACTGTCATGAACCTAGCTTTTCGTGGTGCCAAATCAAAATGGTACTTTTTGCCTAGGGTTTTTTTTTAGTTCTTAATTTAACCAGTCTAGTAGTTAAATATTTTTTATGTCTCAAAGGAACATGGACTCTTTATGTGCCTTTATGTCCCTGTGGACACATGGTCTTAGCTCTGAAGGCATCTTCTCAGTTACATCCCTGATGTATAATGTAATCACATTGTTATTATACCATATTTGTGTTTTTAATAACATTATGTACACAAGCCCAAGATAAGCTAATTTATACATTTAAAAAAAATAAAGAAGTATGAATGACAAGCATGCTTTTTTTCTGTAGAACTGGATGTTCTAATGCTAAATGTTGATTTGTAAGCTCTGCTTATTTCTACAGAACTTATTTACAAGCAGGTATGTTAAGGACTGTGGCTATTTGTATGTAGTACTTCTCTTAGTGTTTGAATTAGTAACTGGATTTCTATAAAAGTTTAATTGAGAGACGTCCGTTTCCCAGTCAGTTTAACTTGTGTACTTTAATTCAGAAGTCAGTTTCTTCCTGTACAATGGAACATACTCCCAGGGAAGCATGCATAAGGTTTCAACCTTTATCACTATTTTGTAGTCTTAAAAAGTCAGCCATGAAGCAGGAGCACCAGTGTGTGCAGGCAGGGAGGATGGAGGGACAGGATACAGAACCTTCTGTTGGGCAGAAGTGTCCCTATGGACACATGCTCTTGGTTCTAAAGGCCCTTCCTCAATTACATCCCTACTGTATAGTGAAAAACTACTTATGTTATGCCCATATTAAACACTGCATATGTTGTTGTTATGTGCCTCCAAGTCAACTCTGATTTGTAGTAACCCCCCAATATGGTTTTCTTGGCAAGAATTTCTCAGAGAGGTTTTGCCATTGCCTTCCTCCAAGGCTGAGAGAGTGTTGCTTGCCCAAGGTCACGCAATGGGTTTCCGTGGCTGAACAGGGATTTTAACCCTGGTGTCTCAAAGTCCAAGTCCAACACTCAAACCACTGCATTCTGTATATCACTCAAAAGGCCAAACATACTAGTACTTCATTTAAAACAGTTCCTGAATCTTTGAGTCAAACCCAGTGGGATTTATGTCTTCGTAGACTTGTGTACAATTAAGTTAAATGGTAGAGCAAAGGAGAAGAAGTATAACATGTTATTTTTGTAGGATTCCCCAACATGATGTCCTTCATATGGTTTGAACTACAATCCTTTCACTGCTTAACTGATTCAGGCTGACAGGAGAGGAAGTCATAAGTATCTGAAGAGCACAAACATGGGCAAAGCTGCAGGGAGACGTTTCCAATTGACAATATGTTCTTGTAGTGATTGATCTGGAAAGCCCAGCCTTTTAGCTGGAGAATGGCTAGGTAGGGCACTTTTGATTAGACAAATGTCATGAAGGAAAGGGTGAAGGACCTCTCTGTCTGCAATTTCTTTGGTCAGATTTCAGATCCCTCATGGAAATAGTAACATAAAAATAAACAGCTATGTGTCTCTTGGGTAGAGCCTGGAAAAGTTCATCTTTGGACTACAATGTCCAGAATTCCAGTGCTGTCATCCAAAAAGGAAATTTTCCAAGTTCTGCTCCTGAGTTGCATCTTGAGGCCTTTACGTCTGTATTAAAATCCTGAGGACCGCACTGAAGGTAGTAGTATTCCTTTGCTTCTCATCACTGACTGGGCCTTGTTGTGTGCCTTCGAGTCATCTGTTACTTAGGGTGAACCTACCCTAAGGTTTTCTTAGCAAGATTTATTCAGAGGAGATTTGCCATTGTACTCCTCTGAGAATTCTAAAGGCCCCTCCCTAAACTGCAAACCCCAAGATTCCACAGGATGTTGAAAGTGGAATAATAGTATTATGACACTGTAGGGTGGAAATGGTCTAGGAGTCTGCAAAACCAGGGTTCAGATTCCTGTTTAGCCGTGGAAACCCACTCAGTGATCTGGGTAAGTCACATTCTCTCAGCCTTAGAGGAGTACAATGGCAAAACTCCTCTGAGGCTGAGAGAATGTGACTTACCCAGATCACTGAGTGGGTTTCCACGGCTAAACAGGAATCTGAACCCTGGTTTTGCAGACTTCTAGACCATTTCCACCCTACAGTGTCATAATACTATTATTCCACTTTCAACATCCTGTGGAATCCTGGGGTTTGCAGTTTAGGGAGGGGCCTTTAGAATTCTCAGCCAGAGAGCTCTTTGGCTTCAGTAAACTACAAACCCCAGAATTCCACAGGGTATTGAGGTGGAATAATAGCACCATAACAGCATAGGGCAGAAATGACCCTAGTCCAACACACTCAAACCGCTGCATTGTGTTGGCTCTCAAATAAAACTATAGTGATTGAATTAACTACCAAGAAACAAAGGAGAGATATTTTATTTGTTTCCTTCTTCCTCTGGCCTGCACTACTCACACAAGAAGAATGATCATAGCTGCCATCCATTAAATGCAGACTCAGGTCTGCATCTTCCTGACGGTCAGAGCTGTCTGGCAGTGGAATATGCTGCTTCGGAGTGTGGTTGAGTCTCCTTCTTTGGTGGTTTTTAAGCAGAGGCTGGATGACCATCTGTTGGGAATGCTTTGATGGGTGTTCCTGCATAGCAGGGGGTTGGACTCGACGGCCCTTGAGGTCTCTTCCAACTCTGTGATTCTATGATTCTAGGTACAGATGCCAATCTCTCACCAATTATATGTCTGTGCATGCCAGCCACCCTCATGCAGTTGTATGCTTACTGTATATTTAGTTTTATTTCCTTTACACCATGTTTTTGTAAAGTGATTGGTACTTGTTGCTGCAGCACATATACTAAAATTGGAGCTTATGGGGTGATGTGACCCCAAAACATGAGTGACTCAGGGTTTCACTGGCAATGCCAGTACCTCCACGTGACAGAAGGGAATTAACTTGCTCAAAATTAGGAAGCCTGCGGGAGAGGGGTAATTTAATGAGAACTTTCCACCAATGTTTATGGGGTCCTTGCAGTAAAGAACCAGCCAGAGATTCCAAAATAGGCTAAAAATGTGTTTTATTGAAAGATTCACACACATACACACACACATGCAAAGACTCAACCACTCACACACATGCACAAGGACTAGCTGAAGGATAAAGGGAGGAAAGTTGTGGATAGAGAAGTTTTAGAGTTTGGGTGATAATTACTAGTCCAGAGAAAAGCAAGGAAAAGTGGCAATGTGGCTTAGGTAAGCACCTAAGCACAATTCTCATTTGGGAATCTGTGCTACAGCGTGGCGTTCAGCAAGGCAAGAGACTGCAGTGAACCATTCAAAACTGAAGGTTTTTATACCCAAAAGCTACCCTGTGGGTATGAGTGTGTATGATTCTCCCAGCCAAGTGGACAATGGGAGTTGCAATAAAACAGTGAGGTCCAGACAGAGTTAAAGTCCCAGTTAGGTGACAAAAGGAATAATGGCTGTTATAATAGCTCTGTATTGTGGGGAGGCTTGGAATACATTGCAGGGAAACATCCAGGTGAGGGAACAAGGTTAAAACAATTACTATTTGGTGAGAATGTTTCTGCACAGAAATGTCCAGTTTCAGTTTAAGCCTATTATCTCCAGATTTACTTTGTAATCTGTCTGACAAAGACTTTGGCTACGCCCAGAGGGAATGTGGGCTGACCTGCCTTGCAATCATATATTTACAGTCAGTAATTTTCGTCTGTCCAGCTTGATGTTTCAATCACCTGAGGTTCCATTTTCTATCAACGCCTGTTAATGTAATGCCAATTAAATAATATTTGCCAATTAAACCATATCAATCCTGGGCAGTGCATAGGGTTGTAACCATAATATACCATGGGTCATGGTCACGCTGTATGGGGAATTCTTGGAGTAATAGTCCAAAAAATGGAATTTCTCCATGTTCTGCATTTTTCTCTCCTGTATAAGCCATCTTTCCTTGGCAACAGAGTGAGGTGCTAATTTGGCCCAGCCTATGCTTTACTGATACTCTTTTTTTATTTCAAATAGAACCTGATTTTTTTTAATCCTTTGAAAATAAACACAGAGAGAACAACATGTGACTTGGACAGGTCTTTCAATAACCATGAGCACCTGTCTTCCAGCCTCTCTTACAGGATGAAGGCAGGCATCATGAGGTTCAAAGAGGTACTTCTTTGCATGACAGCTCCCCAAACCTGCAAGTTTTGATGACAGTCCCGGTTGTGTCAGTCTGTACTTTCCTGTAGGGTAGCAGCGCAAGCCCATACTTCTTGACATTGCTCAACAGCTATGAGGAAGGAACAGAGCAAGGGAGGAGTCCCTTATCCCTCCTTCTGTAACCTTGCCAAGTGCTTGGCTGTGCTGCTCACATCCTCCTTGGGCAGCCCAAGAGAAATCAGGAGGCAAGGATAGCATCTGAGCAAAGATGAGGTCTCTGCTGGGATTCATGTTCCTGCTTCTCATCCAAAGCTGCCTTCAGTGTGGTGAGTAGAAAGAGCTTGAGTGTACCCATTTCAGTTCCAGCTCTTAGTCATAATAAAAATACATGTTCCCAAATTTCCTCTGTTTTAAGGGGTGCTGTTAGCTGTGCTTTCCTGTTCTGACTGGGAGTTGGACTAAACAGCTTTTGGGGGCTGTTCCCAATCTATGACCCTCTAATTTTCTCAGAATATCAGAAATCTGGTGTGAGATGAATTCACTCTTGACCAGTTCCTTTATGGGCTCCCTTTCATGATTCACATCTACTTCACATTTCTTTAAATGTCTGTCCCCTTCTCAGTGTCCTGTATAGCTCTTCCCTTTCCCTCTGTTTTGCACAGTTTCATCCACAGGCAGCACATGCTGTCAACTTTTGAACCGGTCCTTTCCTGGTACCTTTAACAGCTGCAGTAACCAGCAAAGAAACCTAAAAGCTCCCACTGTTAATATTGAAGCAGCTATGAAAGGCACAGTTTGATTTTCTGTCCGGCCAGTTTGTCAATTCCAGCTCTAACTCTTTGTGTCCTTCTCATGTTCCCATCTTCCTAATCTTCAAACAGACTCCCTCAAGCTTTTCCTTAGGCTCCATCATAATGAAGACAGGGACAGCTCCTCAGGATTCAGAAATGTTGCTTGTTTGGACTACAACTGCAAGAACTTCCAGCCAGCCAGGCCACTGGAGATGGTGGGAATTATAGTCAAAAAAGTAACTTTACCAAGTTGTACATCTCTAGGTCTGATGGACCCCAGCATGGAGCTGTTTTATCCCCCCCCCATTAATGTGTGGTAGCTAGCTACGCTCCTCTGTTTCTACCCGATGAAGGGACAGGTGAGCATGTTTGCCAGGGAAAGGGAAGGAGGCTGACTGCTGCAGCAACACTCCTCTGTTGAGAGACTGGGGTGTATTCCATTGTTATTGCCCACAGTGATCAGCACCAAAATAGCATTGCTCTCGGACAGGGCCACTGTGGTCCAATGGAATAGTAGTTGTCCTACTGACCACTGGAATGCTGGAACAGGGGGTTCCAGGCCAGTGATGTTCTTAAACTCAAGTCTCCAGAAAGGTTGAAGTAAATCCAATGTTACTAGAAACTGCTCAGCAAATGCCTAAAAGGGCTTCCACAGTTTCAGAGAAACCTAACACTACCACCCTGACATCAGTCATTTCCCTTGCTTTTCTCAGAGTCGAGCCGAACTCTGTTTTATTTCTTTTCTTAAAGGGACAATAACAGAATAACAATTGGTAAAAGCAATCATTCTAAACAAAAAAGACAAATTCAGATGTTTTTCATGCCCCCCCTTTAAAAAGAACATGCTGTACATCTGAACTTGGTCAAATAAGATCTCTTATGTCAAATCCAGTTCTGTGATTCTGAAATCTTAAGGTGTCTCTTGGAATGCCTGTACTGCTTTTTAAGCTAAGTTCAGTTGCATTCTTTCCCTGGTAATAGGCTCTAATGTGTTTTGGTTTGGCCAAGCTAATATCCCCTTTTCTGTACAGTTAGATCTTTAGCTGAGTCCAGGATACATTGCTTTGTTCCCAACTTCTATATCTGCCTCAGTGTACCCATTTTCAACTCTACTTTCAGCCTGATAGGACAGACTCCTAAAAGTCTGACTTTTTGCTGAAAGTTGCCTATTCGTCTTGCTGAATCTCACCTTTGGATTGATTCCACTCCTATACATAATTTTCTTTCAAGCAAAAGCTTTTGTTTATCACTTTCAACTTTTTCTGCAACTAGGGGCTTTATCACACACTAGGTTTGTTGCATGATTGCACTGACTTAGTACCATGTTTGATCTCTTCTTATCATATGATGTTGTCACCCTCATGTCATTGGATTGCATTTCCATGATTATAGGGTCAAGTTTTTTATTCACAGGAAATACTCATTAGTGGGTCCTATAACACTGCTTTTCCACTATTGACTATGCAATCCTTTCATTCTGCTGCAATTATGATATTGCAGCAGTCTTGTGGTTTCAATGAGCATTGTTCTCCTCTTTCTCCCTCTCTATTCCCAGGCAAGATGAGCAGGTGAGAAAAGTTGCCTTTACTCCATTCCCTTGTACATTTTTTAAATAAACTTTTGGTGTAATTGTGACTCTGAAAAAGTGAAATGCCAAAATGGTAGCAAGACAGGAAAAGAACTCTGGAACACCAAAATGGTAGCACAACAGGGAAAAACAGTGCTGAAATGATGGGAGGAAGTCTCATGACATGCTGAAATTACATAATTGTGCAGTTTTCAGCCAATAAAAGAAAAAGGAGAAAATAGCACATGTATGAGATAATGGGGACATTGGAAGGGCGGCACGGTCAGCCAGGCGGTGCAAAAGATTGATTCTAGCAACAGGCATCACCAAACTGACAGCATAGTGTCATTGCAGAGACAGGGTAATAGTAATAGTTTTGATACCAGTATGCTTCCATGTCGTTAATGCAATTGCTGCAAGACAACTGGCTGATGTGATAAAGCGATAAGCCACTGAAGCTGGCCATGCCCACAGCCCGCCCTCCACTTTTTCATTATATTGCTGTTGCGTTCTGTCTTCCTTGGATGTTGCACTCAGCTTGACAACTGGATCTTTTACTTTCAAGAAAGCTCCTCATCTTCCAATTCCCTTTGCTGAGAACTATTCAAATGCTGCACTTCATGATTGAGAAAAGCAAAGTGGCTCTTGGTTGCAGTCTTGGAAAGATCTATTCTGTTCTTTTCCTGAAATGCCTGAGGAGTCATAAACAGCCTTCCTTTGCTCTTCCTGAAGCTGATTCAGAGGGCTTTCCACTTCCATCAGCAGACTTTCTAACTCAGTATAGTCGTCATGGTTCTATCTATTCACCAGGTTGGCATGCCCCAATTTGGCAGAGATTTTCCTAGATTATAGGCCAGCCACCCAGTGTTTGTTTGAAGCATCATTTGGCCCAAATTTCAAGCTTTTATTTTTAAAAAGTAAGGCCTTTCTGCAAGATGGTGTCTTCCTGGCATGGGGATGTGAAAGGAGCAGAACCACAATTATGCTTCTGCATGACATTGTTGTGGTCTCATCCTTCTCACATCACCAGCTGGCATGATCATGGGGTATATCACTGAGGGAAAAACTCCATCAATGGCCCCCGATCACACAAGACTTCCATTGCAGCCTGCCATGCAGAAGGGCTGGAACTGCAATCATGTGCTTCCTTCCCACTTCAGCATGGAACGAAGGCTGGCTGCATTGCAGAAGGAAGGGGCACATCCCTCACACTCCCTTCTTCAGGCAGCTGATTGGGTGCAGAGAGAAGTGCTGGGGACATGCTCCCGTTCCAGCAGAAGTCCTGCCAGGATTGCAACAGGATGATGCACGAGAGTGTTGTCCTGCGGAAAGGGCCTAAAGCACTTGTAGGAGCCAAGATATGTGATGACATGTGAATGCACTTTTCTGTGATTATTTTTTGTGAGAAAGAAGCCTGGCCTTACGTATGAGGTATGAAGGAACAGAGAGTAAAGGAAAATGCAAGAAGCAAGGGAAAGAGACATAGTGAGAGCACAAGATGAGGCAAGGGGGATGGTAGGAGGGAAGAGGAGTAAATGGGGTTAGAGCTGGCATGTAGGAAGCACAGGAGAAGGACATTGCAAAGTTGTGAGGGGAATTTAGGACGGAAGTAGGAGGGAAAGGACAGTGAGCGGTACAAGTAGAAGAAGCGAGGGAGGGACATATTATGAGATCATGAGGGAGGGAGGGAGGGAGAAGAGTGCAAGCAGTTCCAGAGATAGCATGTAAGAAGGAATTTTGCAAGATGAAGGGACGGGAGGGGAGGGGAGAACGGGAGTGGGCAATGTAACTGCTGGCACATAAGAAGTGAGGGAGGGATGCATTTTGGTAATGTGAGATGAAGTGAGGGAGAGGGTAATAGGGAAGGAGTGGTGCAAGCAATATAAGCAGCATAATGTAAGAAGCAAGGAGTGCATTTCAAGGGTACAAGGTGGAGTAAGAGGAAAGGGAGAGTGAGTGGTGTGAGCAGCAGAGCAGAAGCAAGGAAAAGACACATTGGCCCTTTCCACATGAGGCGAGTGAATCGCTCTGTGCCATTACTTACCAGCTCTTCTTGGGTCCAAAGTAACACACACTGTCCCTTGAGCCCTTCCGCAGGGCTTTTCCTTTGGTGCAGGGCGAACCGGAGCAGTGCGAGGTCTGTAAATCCGCACTGCTCCGGCTCAAAATGGCGGTTTCCTGTGGCTTCAGGTTCAAAACGGCAGCTTCCGGTGTCTTCATGGGAGTGGACCAACCACTGAGGCTGGCCATGCCCACAGCCCGCCTGCCACTGATCGCAGGCTCACATTGGTGCAAGCCTGCGCATCTGCACAGGTAAGTAGGAACGCAATGGCACATTCCAGAAAATGTAAAGACCTGATTTTTCCGGTCTTTACTTAGCGCAGGGAAGGACCACCTGGGGGCGGGTTGGATTGGATTGAGGTGCGGAACTAAGTTAAATAGTCTGCACCTAGTCTGATCCAAGGTGCGGACGACCTCCGTGCCAGGACACCTTGGCCCGTTTTAACTGCCTTGTGTGGAAAGGGCCATTGTGAGGCCATGAGTTGAGCAGAAGGAAGAGGAATAAGAAGCACTAGTGGAGGGACGGGGGGGGCAACGGAAGTGGTGTGCCCTGGGTGGCACATTTTGGGGGGACGGCACCGCTCCTTGCTTGCCCCTCTGCACGCTGTTGCCCCACCCCCATTCATTGTCACTCCACCCATGTGCTCTGTATCCCCACCCACATGTGTCATTGCTCAGCCCACGTGTACTGTAGCCCCGCCCCTACCCCACTGGTGCCAAGCTCCATCACTGATAAGTGGTGTGGACAGTATGATAGAAGCATGTAAGAAACAAGGGAGAGGTACACTGTAAGGGCCCAAAGTGATGGAGGAAGGAGAAGGAAAGGAGTCAATGTGAGAAGTTGTGTGTAACAAATAAGGAAAAGAGGGGGTGAGGAGAGGAAGAGAGTAATGGAAATTATATCATTTTGTTGATTTGAATATGAAAAATCTAAAATTTGATTTTGGTAGGCAAAAATTGTCATTTTACTTTGTGCATTATATAAAAAGGGATCATTAAATCTTTTTATATTAAACCATCAATTTATGTGTTAATTTATAGTTATTATACAATATTATGAGCAGGAATAATAATGGGTTAATAAAATGTCATAATCTTTTGTAATCATTTATTTATTTTAATTAATCATAGAATCATAGAGTTAGAAGAGACCCCGGGGGCCATACAGTCCAACCTCCTGCTATGTAGGAACACCCATCAAAGCATTCCCAACAGATGGCCATGCAGCCTCTGCTTAAAAACCTCCAAAGAAGGAGACTCCCCCACACTCTGAGGCTTAATTAAAGACTTAATTAAGTTAATTAAATACCTAATTAAAAATAAGATTTCTTTAATTTTGAATTCATAAATAATTGCAAAGTATTCACTATTCATTTCAAACTTGATGTATTTGAAAATCATATTCAGTATCTAGTTTAAAAATTAAATAGCTTACAGTGGTCTTGTTTTTTCTTAGTTTTTCATTTGATTTTGTGAACATAACTTTCTTTTTATATAATATAGATGGTCTCTTATTTTTTATATCTTGATATAAAGAACAAAAATAAACAATATCTAACTTTTTACTAAACATAATGCTACTAAAGTATTGAAATATTAAACGTTTTAAAGCTATTACAAGTTTTCCAGTTTGAATTATCAGTGCTTTACTACAAAACAATTAAATTGTTCTTAGCTACAAGCATAAGGATATTGGTATTAATAAAACCAGTAAATAAAATATTGATCCCTAAGAAATAACTGAATAAGAACAAATGAAACTGTTAAACATTAAAAAACTTATACAACCTTATACAAATATATACAATTATATATTTATTTTCTAATTAAATATTACATTTCAAATAAAAGATTAAAAATATGGTTGTTAGTCAACTATGTAAACCTTAAAATTTTATAGAAATTATAAATTAAAATGTGAAAATGTAAGAGTCTAATAACTATTGCATTGTATAAAATCTGTTTTGACCATTTTATTGAATGACAGATTTTAAGATTCTGTAATAAGATATTTGAATTTATGGGAATTTTAAAAAATAAATTCCATTTTCCATTGATTAGTAAACTATTTAACATGTTCAATAATGTGATTTAAAATTGAATTATTTTAAAATTTTATATAGAAAAAGAAATTTGATTATTCAAAACCCTGGAAAGTATAAAAATAAATACTTACATTTTTATTATTTATATATTTTTTCCTAACCTGGGTTACATTTTTTTTTTTTATTGAGAGCTATTTTCTCCAAAAAATCATACAGCTAGAAATGTACAGAAAAATAATGCACCAACTTGATTATTTGAAGATCTAAGATGTATTTATCATTTGTTACTCTGTAATAATACTATAAACACAATAAAATTATACTTAAAATTTACTTTAGCTAAACATTATTTTGTGTATGAAAGGAAAATATTTCTTTTCAAAGGGCATTAGAATTAGCAGAGATTATTACAATTGATAAAAGAAATTGCTAAAATATTAGAAACACCACTCTGCCCCCTAACTTTCTTCTAATAAAATGTTATCTCTCCTATGATTTTTCAGTTGGTCTATACATTCAAAACATCAATGTTTTATAAAAATTACTGCTACCCTCTATTTTTAATTTGACCTTCAGCACTAAATTTTTCCTCTCCTTTTGTATGTACTAATACATTCCTATATTTGTAATTGTCGTTTTCCCCACCCCAGGCATCGTTCGTATGTTTGCCTTTCATGAGAGTCTTCTCTGCCAGCGACGGAGCTTGGAGTTTGTGGAGTGGGGGGACGGGGCCACAGTGTGGGTGGGTGGGGCCACAGAGCACTGGGCATGGCCGCGATGCATGGCAGCATGACCACAGTGCGTGGGGATGTGGCTACAAGCTTGGACACCCCCAAAACCTTGCCATCTTGGGCGAACCACCCCCAGTGCCCCCCTGTCGCTACGTGACTGTTCTCTACTGCGTTCAGAAAAGCTTCATTCTCTCTGATAAGGTTAAAGAAAGTAGGGGTTTTGTTTTGTTTTTTGCAGTCTTTTGACTACTTAAAAGATTGATACTTCATTACAAAAAATATAATTTTCTTCCACCTGTTGATCCATGGGCCTCAAGCTGGCAGACCTTTTCTTTCAGCAAGGCAACCAATATAGCCCAGCCCTCCTACATTCTCAGGCAAGAAGATAAACATAGCACAGTTGTTTGATGCTTGGGATCAGACATGAGTTTTTGCCTCTTTCAATTTTGCAAAAGTAGTGGCAAAAGTGGCGTAGAAAACTGGAATACCCAGTTCTGTCTAATCAATGGCCATTGATTTTAAGATTTATAACTACTGTGACTACAGATTCCTGACTACAGTATTTTTTTATGCAACAGATATTGCTCTTTCCGGTATGTTGGCCACCACAACATTTGTTCAAGAAAGGACTTTCTAGGAATTGTTGAAATGGATGATCTTATGCACAGGGTGAAAGGCAGAACACAAAATGAATTGTCTCAATAGAAATGATTGATTGATGTTTTTGAAAAAGAATAGAGGTGATCTGATGATAATAGGTTTTGAAACTTAAAATTTGTATTACTACATGAGAAGTGTAAAAGCAGATTTAGGAGATGTACTCTGTTGTTTTAAAATGTTATTTTTATGTAGGTGATTATTATCTTTTGATGATTGATCGTCAGTATAAACTAACCTAGATAGCTAGCAATGATTTATGAACTTGAGAAATTAAGTATGTAAATAACTGAATGATAGGTGATTAGATTAGTAGCAATTAATAACTATGGGATAAAATGAATGATTCAGTAAGTGTAAATGCTTAAACAATATGAACTGTTTGCAATAAGGGTGGAAACCAATTTTTAGTTATGTTTTTGTTTCAGTCATGTTTAGATTAGGATGTCTGTTGATGAATGTATTTTTGTTTTGAATGTTTGATTTGTATCCTTTTTTCTTTTTTACTTAATAAAAAATGTAAAGAAAGGTTTTTCTAAATCAGCAGATTGTTGGAGATGTAATACTGCCAATGCTTCCTTAATGTATCTGTTTTGGAGTTGTTCCAAAATAGCTACATTTTAGATGGAAGTAATCACACCAGTAAGTTTGTTATGGGAAAATTCCTTGATATTCAAGGACATGTATGTCCTTTTGAATTATCTGTCTCTTTCTTGGACCTTAACCAAAGTTAAAGAAAGTAGGGGTTTTGTTTTGTTTTTTGCAGTCTTTTGACTACTAAAAGATCGATACTTCATTACAAAAAATATAATTTTCTTCCACCTGTGATCCAGTGGCTACAAGATCTAATAATTCTTGCAACATTTATTCGGATGATGTATAGTTCAAATTTATAAATAGGTTTATATTTAGACATTTGGTCAGCTTTTATAAAAAAAAAACTATAAATAATGTGGTTATTTTTCCTGATTTTGTGTTTTTATTTTCCTGATTTTGTGGAACATTACTGAGAACAATTTTGAACATAACTTTTCTAAATATGAAAAAAAATATATACAGTTGGCAAAAAAAATATGAAAAGGCTAGAACACCTAAAGCATCATTAACGAAGAGCAAAGGGATGTATGAAAGTTTGGTTAGTGTAATTGTACATGATGCTGAGTAGTAGGTTTTTATTCCAAGCTGAGAATATTAAATTTATTATTAAGACATTTACATCCTGCCTTATGTTCCAAGATCTCAGGGCAAGAACTAGTGGGTAGGCAATGACATGTGAGAATACATATGTTCTGTAGCATGAGTACACTACATGTGGATGCTTTTCTCTCTCCTTTAGCTGTAAATGAAGACCAGCGTCCTTCAGTGAACCGCCTGCTGAATAAAATGATCCAATCTGCCACGGCTCCAGAAGCTCTCCCAAACCCCAGTATTTTGTTGGCTCTTCGTCTTGCTCGTGACCACAGCCTGGACACTGAGCACAAGTTACTAAAGAGGCTGTCTGAGGATGCATTAGATAGGGAGAAGAATGGTAAGTATTTATGGCAGTCTTGAAAAATGAGGAACTTTGTGTGGTGAAAGGCGGGGTGGAGAACACATAAAGCATCTTTGTTAGGTCTGCAGTCTCTATAATCATTATTGTTAATGGATAGGGGGATCACACTGAGGATGGCTGTTTACTGCATGTAGATGAGGGCTCTGTACTCTTCATCTAACAGATTTTACAGTGGTATCAGATTACTTCCACAGGAAGTTGTCCTTTCACATAGCCATGTCGTAGAGTAGCTAGCTCTTCTTTGAAAAAAGGCAAAAATCAGATTCTGAGTAGGGCTGGCTTGCCATAGTGTATTTACTCATCATCCTTTTGGAAATAGAGCTTGAAACCCCTTCTACACTTTCTGTTCTAAAGTGTGGCATTTAAAGACATGGATGCTGCAGGTCAAAACATGAAATTTAGTCTATTTTAAAGTAAGATTGAACTTTAATACTGTTTTAATCTTGGTTTTTGTATGTTTTTGATTATATCTGTATTATTATGTCTTTTTATAAGCCACATTTGAATCCCAGCCTGGGAGAAAGTTGGGATGATATAAATAAAGGGATGAATGGATGGATGGAGATTTTGCATATGATCATTGTTATCATGACAGCAGAAGCTGTTGCTGACAAAATCCATCAATGGCTGCTTCATTCATTCTGTTTCTTTACATAGCTTCATGTTTGTATAAAAACAAATGACTATGTAATTGTGGTATCAGAAGGGTGTGCATCAAAATCTAGCAAATGAGATCACGGTAACACCCAGGCAACGTGCAGCAGAGTAAATGTTGCCATTGGCTGCTGTATTTGTTGCTATAGTTTTCATTTAAAAAATATAGCCAGATGATATTTCTGTTGCTCTAGAGCATTCAGTGGCAGTTCCCAGCACCAGCAACCTTTTATTCCCAACCACCCATGATATATTGCAACCAATTTAAAGAAAAGAAAAGAAAAGGATAAAAGGATAAAAGGGTCTTTGTATGGTTCAGTACTTGCAATTCATGCTGTGTTATTTGGCCTTTCCTCACCTGTTCGCTGGATGGGAGAATGGAAGTGAAGATGGTCCCTTACAACACTCAAGGTTATTATTACACTTGTGTGGCTTCAAGTTATTTCTGAAATATGGCAACCTTAATCATGAGGTTTTCTTGGCAAGATTTGTTTGACTTTGCCCTCCTCTGAGACTGAGAGAATGTGACTCACCTAAGTGGGTTTCAGTGGCCGAGCAGGGATTCGAACCCTGGTCTCCAGAATCCTAGTCCAACACTCACACCACAATATATGTTAACGTATTCCATTAAAAAAGAAGACATGCTCATATAGGTCTCAAAACATCCAGAGCCCATAGTGAACAAAGGCACTGAATACAACCAAATCATGACCAGCTAGAATTGCCTAAGGTGTCATGAGATCTGATGTCATACAGCTTCCTTAATCTTTCTGAGGGGACCAGAGTCTCTAAGAGGATGCAAAAGCAGCATCAAGAAATACCAACTAATAGTAAGTGACATTCTCTGTTGTGAACACTCTCATATCTTTGCAGTAGTCAAAGAGCCCATAGAAAATAAAGTGATGTGGTTTATCCTGGAATTGCTTAAATAGAACCTTGTATAACTGATTGGTGTTCCTTCCTCCTTACTTTTATAGGGAGAACTTTCTCCTCAGGCCAAGTGGCCCTTTATGCCTTAGCTCTCCAGGCTGCCTGCTCAGATCCTCGGAAAGTCTCAGACAAAGAATTCCCGCTTGATCTAGTGAAGCTCTTAGAAGAGAAGTTTGACATGGAGATGAAGAGCATCAGTGAGGACCGAGATTTCTACCATATTGGGGAAGAGGCTCATTCTCCTTTCCAATAGACATCCTTTTATGCATTGCTACTCGCTTCCCCTTCATTCCTCTGAGATTTAGAGAAAGAGAGAGCTTGAGTCCCCATTTTCTCTCCTAAAAAGTGGATTTGGGGAATAATCTGTATGTTCTCTCTGTTCTATGATGGGATATACAATGGGGACCATCTCCCTCCCCTATTACCCTTCCTAATAGGATGGATGTGTGGAGTGATGGTGTGGGCACATAATTTTCTATTTCTACTGACGTATGAGAGGGGCATTCTCTAGATCAGTGCTACTCAAAATTATGCTCCATGGACTGGTTACTGTTTGGGAGCTATTGGCCGCCAATCCATTGAATGTTTCCAAGCAAGCTAGCTAGCTAGATTGTTTAGTCTTTGGGAAAAAATATGCTGCTCAGCCCTGGCACATTGGGGGAAAAAACCCTGCTTGTCCCTCATATCAATTAAATTAAGAAGCACTACTTTAACCCTCTGTGGCTGGAGCTGCCCCTCAAAACACCACACCTCAGATTGTGCATAGAAGTTTCCCTATTCTTCCCCCCCCCAGTTTATTCTTTTTTATAACATCTCCTATATTTGTTCCTTAATCTCCCATTTATTTTTGTCCCTTAGTTGTATTTAGTGTTTTCCCCCAGCATCCTTGTTGTGTTTTCTCCCACACATTTTTTCTTTTCACTTTCCTGTCACCCATTCTGCCCATTTTGATAGCTTTTCTGTTGGTTTGTTTCTTCTCAGAAAACAACAGTAACCCTCTGACCAACTATTACCAGCTCGGTTTAAGTGTTCTTGCCCTCTGCCAACTTCAAGGCACCCTTTCACCTGAAACAGTAGATCTGTTCAGCCCAGATGAGAGGAAATATCACCTTTCCGGCCATTTCTCTGTAGGTGAGTAATGATTAATTTGATCCATTTATGGCTGCCCATAATAGCAACTGGAAGTAGATCTTCCATTTTTATAAGCAATTAATTTCTAATTGTGGGGGTGGTGGAATATTACCATCCTTCCTTGTTTGTGATGCTGTATGAGGTATTGTTTAGTTTCTGTCAGTTGTAAACCAGATGTAACACTAGATGGATAGTGATTTGACCCTGAATGGTAGTCTATATGTTTTTATTTTGATATGCATATGATAATAAACTGCCATGTGATAAAAGCAGCATGGGACCTATGTCACTGGCTAGGAGTTCAGCAGAATGTTTTATTTATTTTTATTTACCTTTCCAGTGCATTCATGCCTAAGTGTTTTGTTCAGTCCACAATTTTAAGAAAATTGACTTCATTCACACTTCTTAGACTAATATATAGATAGGAATGGAGCAGACTTGGAAGGTTCCTTAGTTCTGTGGACAGGGGGAGAAGAAGAGAAATCAAGCACTCCTCCATCATGACCAGGGCCCCTTCATTAATGATAGCACTTCCCTTCAATTTCCAACTGCCACTGCTCTGGCCACAGAAGAAGAAGAACAGCCATGCACATCACGTTATTTGTGCCAGGAATTGGCTGCTGCTGAACTTAATTTTTCCTCCCTCACTATTCCCTTGTGTCTAATGGCTTACTCAGACTGTAAGCTTGAGAGCAAGAGGTGACATATTAACTATTTGTTATCTGCCCTTGGAGCCTTTCTTTAGTAAAAAGGAGAGTGTCCTATAGGCACTGGATCCTGTCTGATTTTGGAAGCTAAGCAGGGTTAGTAGTTGGATAGGAGACTGGCAATGAATACCTGGTTCTGTAGGCTATATTTCAGAGGAAGGAACTAGCCAAACCACCTCTTGAGTGTTCCTTGCCTAAGAAAACCCGATAAATTGATAGACAATTTAAAGGCGCATGCGCACGCGCGTGCACACACACACACACAAACATACCTTAAATACATACATATATAAATACATACTAAACAAACTCCTAGAAAACCCCAGCCAGCATAGCCACTGGGAGATTCCAGTAGTTGTAGTCCCTGAAAGAGACTTTCTCATGCTCTGAAGTGTAGCAATCTTTCAGATAGTGTTGTTACACCAAAACCATGAGTGCCATGAGGGCCAGCCCGTGATGCCAGTACTTCCGTATGAAAGTGGGGGATAATTAGCTCAAAAGTGGGAGGCCTGCAAGAGGGGGTAAGTTGGTGAGATCATGCCTACCATGTTTATGGTCTTGTGCAGGAAAGAACCAGCTGGAGAGTAAAAATGTAAACTAAAAATGTGTTTTATTGACAAGATTCATGCAAGCACACAAAAGCTCAAACACACACACTCGCAAAAGGACTAACTGAAGGAAAAAGAAGAAAGTGGGATAGAGGACATTGAGGGAGTTGGGCGATATTTACCAGTTCAGAGAGAAGTGGAGAAAGCAGCAATGTGGCTTCAGCAGGAAATTAAAGACAGTTCTCGTTTGGGAATTGGAAAGACAGAGTGGTGTTTGGAATGGCAAGAGACTGCACTGGACAGCCTAAAATCAGGGTTATTCTTACTCGAAAAATATCCTGCAGGTATGATTGTGTCTTATAATCCTGGCTAAGTGGACAATGGGAGTTGCAACACAAACAATGTAGTCCAGACAGAGCTAATGGTCTTAGTGTTTGGGTGACAAGAGGATAATGGTTGCCATGATAGCTGAGTATTGTGGAGAGGTGAGGAAGCAGTAGGGAAACATCCAAGTGTACAGGGACCAGAGTTAAGACAATCACAATTTGGTGAGAATTTCCCCTTTTCAGCTATGAGAGTCCATCTTGGTGTTTCACACCTATTGTATTCAGAGAGGCTGCACTATTGTCTTGAAATTGATTGGGTCTCTTGCCTAAGAGGTAGGTACGGCTGACCTGCCTTGCCATGTTATGTTTACAGACAGTAATTTGCCTCTTCCAGAGTGACTTTGCCTCTTCCAGTATGACCTCAGGTATTATTTATATCAACGCCAATTAATACAGTGCCAATCTAATATTATTTGTCAATTAAACCATGCCAATCATGGGGAGTGCACAGTGCTGTAACAATGTACCTCTTTAATGTTTTTACATGGTTTCAGCTTTGATAAATGCTTGCAAAAATTCATATTTTAGGAGGGAATATATACAGTTTTAATGCAGTTTTTTTTTTCTTTGATGATAGCTGGATAGGATAAACTGGCATAGATTGGAAACTGATCGAGGCATCTGTCCATTCCTACTGTTACTACCTCTGTTCTGTGGGATATGCACTGTATTTGAGAAAGTTGAGAACATCTGAATTTTCTTCCTTCCTATACAGACATAGCAGCAGTAGCAGTCCTGGCTCAGATCTGTGTACAGAATGCTGCAGATGATGCCACTCTGATAAAGAGGAACAGGACAATCTCAACAAATGTGCAGTGGCTGCTGAAGAAAATGCTAGAACAGAAAAGTAGCAATGGCATAATTGGTAACATGTACAGCACTGGGGAGGCCATGCAGGTGAGTGCAAGGAAAAGTTTGGAAAATGTCATTCAGGCTCATAGAATCACAGAGTTGGCAGGAGCCCCATTGACCACTGACTTCAATCCTCCCACCCTCACCAGGGCAGGGATTTCAGCTAGTGCATCTTTAGCAGTTAGCTGTCCAGCCTTTCTTTGAAGGTATCCAGAGAAAGAAACCTTACCACTCTTCTAGGAAATTGGTTCCATTGCTGAACCAATTTTACCATCAAAAAGTTCTTTCTAATTTTCAGTTGAAAGCTACCCTTTTGTAACTTCAAACCGTAAGACCTAGTCCTATTTATTCTCTTAGGCAGCAGAGGAGAGGCCTGCCCCTTCCTCTCTGTGACAGCCTTTGATGTATTTAAAGAGTGCAATCATGTCACAGCTGTCTTCCTCTTCACCAGGCTGAACATGCCCAGGTCCTTCAACCTTTCCTCATATATTTTGGTCTCCATACTTGTTGTCCTTGTTGCCTTTTTCTGAATCTGCTCCAATTTGTCCAATTTGTCTGTATCCTTCAGATGAGGACAGAATGTAGCACTTGAGATGAGACTGTGGACCCATTTTCTTGCTTTTATGTAATCAAACTATATTTATACTATTGAAAGAATCCTAATTATCTTTTGAGAAGTTTTATTCTTTCCTATACTGATGATGCTTCATTAGTCATCCAGCTCTTAGATCTCTGTGGAATCATTTGTGATTCCAACCAGCCATTGGAGATAAATCACAGACTTTTATAGTATACGAATGTGGCATGTGTTAGAAGGAAGGATAGTTGCCCGTTGTAGAGCTAGCAGTAACTTAATTGTGAGCTAGAACTGTGATGAGCGAGTAGACCAAATGTCTTAGAGATTGCTTTTCTTTTTGTGGTTCTGTCTGGTTTCTTGCCCAGTCTCATTCCCTTTGCTCTCCTACAGTTAGGTAGCTGACTTTTCTTACCGTTATAGCTGCCCACATTGGTTGACAGGGAGAAACAGTGCTGTAGCTCAGTGGCGAGACATGTGTTTTGCCTGCAGAAGGTCCCAGGTTCCATTTCTGACATCTCCAGGAAGGGCTCAAAAACTCCTGCCTGAAACTCGGGGCAATGCCACTGCCAGTCACTGTTGATAATAAAGCCACTTCCTATAACTCTATATTGTTTCTGTCCAATTTGCGTTCCTGTGTACTAAATTCTGCATTCTTATTTTTTGTTTGTTTGTTTTTCCCAGTACATATCTACAGGGTGGTTATTACACTGGACCACTGAAGTATCATTTTAAAGTGAGATTTTGAGTCCTCCAGGGTGGATGTGAGGGTGCAGTGGGGTTGGATGGGGAGTTTAAGAAAAATCCTGGCCTTTTCTGTTTCACATTCCAATGCTCAGCTTATCTGAGTGCTAAATCTAATTCCAATTTCTGATGTCAGTTACAGTAGCCCCTGTTAATCAAAGGGATTTACACAAATGTTGAATTATGATTCAGCAGTTGATTTAATAAATCTACTGTAGTTGATCTTAAAAGCTCATTTTAAAATAAAACTTAATTGGTCTAGTAATTCTTTCAGCCAGACGGGTTTGGGATTTTGCTTACGGTCTGTATGCACAGCAGTATTTCTCTTTGGTTCCAGGCCTTAATTGTAGCTGACAGATATCTCACACCAGGATCCTGGAACTGTACCCAGACTTTGGAAACAGTTCACAGAGAGATTTCTAATGGCACTTTTGACAATGCTATGGCTGCTGCCCAGCTCCTCCCTGCTCTGGAGGGCCGTACTTACCTTGATGTGAATAGCCTAGACTGTTCCAAGGATGAAGGTAAGTACAACAGAGAATCCCAAGTGAAGCTTCCAGGAACTTGATAAACTGAAAGACAGAAACCTTCACTGGGAGGGTCAGGTCCAAATCATGATCATCATGGATTATTCATCCTGAAACCCAAATCTGATGTGTCCATATAGTCATTGTATGTATGAAGATATAGCCATAGAGCCCTTTAAAAAGGCCCCCCCTCCTCCTCCTCTACCAGTGGTTTCCTGGCCAGCTAAGGATGGTTCACAGCCAGATTTCTCAGCACCATAAACCTGAGGCACCCTCATACCCAAGGAAGGAGATGAGGAAGAGAGAGAGGAAATATAGCGCCACCGGGCCAACCCACTTCCTTTCCTTCTCCTTTCCGTGACCTGGTTTGGATCCTAGGTGCCCATTCTCCCCACCATGCCTCACCCCTCGTTCCCCCACACACATTGTGATATTTGAGATTTTTCCACTTTTGCAAGAGTCCTGTGCCCCTAGCCCTAGTGAATGTGGAGGGCTGACTATAGTTATAATCCTGAGGGTATACTCCACTTATGTTCCCACCTCAGCACAGGAAATGCAGTCATTGCGGGTGGAAGAGAGTGTTTTATGATTAAAGATTTTCATATACCAATCCCCGGGGCAGCCAGTTCCATGTCAGTGGAGTCGTGAATCTGCTCTTGCTTTTACTCTGACTTTTAAAGGAGCTCCTCAAGGTGTTGAACCTATTTTAGGGATAGGGATCAGCACCTCAGACTAAAACAGTAGACTTGCCACTCAACTGACACAGAATCCACCAGGTGCTATCGGTAGCAGCACTGTGTCTTCTGTGAGAAACATGGGCAGGAAAGCTTTCAAGCCGCTTTGAAAAAGGATTATGTAAGAGCCAGTGGGATGTAGTGGTTTGAGCACTGGACTACAACCCTGGAGACCAGGCTTTGATTTCCCCATTTGGCCATGGAAACCCACTGAGTGAGCTTGGTGCATCACACACTCTCAGCCCCAGAAAACCCTGTGATAGAGTCACCTTAGGGTTGCCATAAGTTGGAAACAACTTGAAGGCATGGAACAACACAATCTTAAAATGCCAGGAACAGCAATTGAGCTCCACTCAGATATTAATAATAATGTTTTAAAAACCAGAATTTTATGCTATTTAGCTCTTTTTGTACATCAAATCATTTGTGCAACTTTCCCCTTGTTTTTCACTAAGTACCTCCATAAGAAAAGATGATCATATATAATACACCCTCTGGTAAAATAACAGAATCATTCATCTCTAATGTTGTTATTTTGTGTGGGTAGGGGCGATGAAGCTACAGAATACCAAACACACACCAAACTGGGAAACAAAGGCCACAACTTTATTGGCTACAACATACAATGGGTTGGCCAACACATGGGTCTGGATCCCTGCATCGATCAGCCTGCTGCTGACCAATATACCCAACTTCCGACTCAGTGCCAGAATCACAAATGGCCACCAGGGGGATCCCACCACTGGAACACCCTGCCACTAGGAGGTGCAAGAAAGGCATGTCCCCCCAAGCTGGACATGCCCACCGCCGCCTTGCACCCCCTTCCAAACTGCAAGGAGCTAATGAACCTAGCCCAAAGGCCATTGGCCCCAACCAACCTGGATCCAAGACCCATCCCAAATGCAGACTGCTGGCCGCCCATGTAGCTGCAGGGGAGGCAATCCCCTATGGCCGCCCATCCAGCCGCAGCGGCCAATTGGAGCGCAGGAGGTGCACTCCGATTGGCCGCCACCTCCCGGGCATCTGGGGAACCTCCCAGGAGCCCCCCCCGGAAATGACCCACCCCACTGGCCCACAGGAGGCCAGAAGGGCCACCATTCTTTTGTCTCTTGCTCCACCCTGCAAATGGCACCTTGAGGTAAGTCTCACAGCGCGCTTCTGTATGATCTTGCTTTCACTCTTTATCATACTGCTAGGCACAAAGAAAAATCCTAAAGGACACAGCTGTTTCCAAGATGGGGGAAATTGGGCAGGCCTCAGAGAGAGAAAAATCAAACTGATCCATCAATAGCTTTGGAAGACCTGCCAGTATGTGACTCCTAAATTTTCTCCATGTCTGCATGTCCTTTGTTCAAAGGCAGTTTTAATAATGAAGGGCAGGGAATGTTGCAATTGGGTAGAAAAGCACATCTGTTAGGGAACACTGTGTACAAAAATGTCCATGTTAAGGAAAAACATATATGAAAATAAATGCAAATTTTGGAGTACTTAAAAAAATATTGTGCAAATTGGATGGAAAGGCCTGATGTCTGAATGCCTGTACACTTGATAGACCAAAAATAGTGATCCATCTACCCCAACTATTTCTGTTCTCTCTTTTTTCCAAGCAGATAACCTCACCTTGTTCATTTTTCCACAAACTATACCGCCTGCCTCTCAGCATCCAGTGAAGGTCATGTACACTGTCACTGACAGTTACAGCAACAAGTTCTCTAACTCTATCTCAGTCTCTGTCCCAGTGGGTTCAGTTTTCCTCAGAGTCATGGAGGCTGCTCAGAAGAAGGACCCTAAGACTTTCAGGTAGCCATCTTATCCACCAGGGCAAGCACTCATGTAGTCATCCATTTAGGAGAGGCACTGCACTTGGCCTGAATGACAAATCTGTGTAGGATTTGATCTTAAGGTCAAGGGGAAGGCTGTTGATGATCATTAGTGAAAAGTACTTTCGTCAGTTTTTGCCCAGAGGGAGGTACCCTTGTTGGCCTTCAGAACTCCACTTTTGCTCATTCAGCTTAATCATGTCTTCTCCCTCTCCTGAAGAGTGAACTGGATTCATATCTGATCCAATGCTGGCATTCACTTGCCTCCAAGTTCTGTGTCAGGGGTGGGAACTGAATGCCCCTCCAGGTTACTTTGGCTCAATCTCCAGTCATCCTTCACCATTGCCTTCTGCAGCCTTTCCTAGGCTGTCTGTTCTTCCTTATTAATAACATTTGCCTTCATGACTACATTCCAGTTTTGTTTGGCCACATGTGTCCCAGTTTTCATCCATGATATGTGGGGGGGGTATGGGTAATGGGAAGTGTCCCTGTCTTTCAGCAGTAATTAACAGAGTTTTTCTCTGGGAAATCTCTCCTGAATCAGATTCACCTATGTACAGACTAACTGGGGCCCATATATCACTTCTGTGCAAGGGCTGACAGCGGACAACAGCAAGCGTACCTACTGGCAGCTCCTGAGTGGGAAAACTCCCCTGAGCAAAGGTGAGGTCAAAGTAGGACCTGGAAGAGAGTGAATGAGGAAAGAAAGGAGAAGAGCTATGGGTGGTTCTGGAGAACAGAGGGAATGAAATTCAAAAGTATGATAGAATGTGGTAGTGAGAGTGCACTGAGGTTATATGAAGAAGTTACCCTTAAGCAAAGAAGATTTGGCCCTGGTCATTGTATGGACAGAAGGAAACTTGAAGGAAACACAGAGGTGAAATGCACTGATACATAAGTAAGCTAAAGGTGAAGGAGGAAAAGAAATCAATGAGTGAGAAAAAAGTGAATGAGGAGAACAGGGACTGGTTCGCATGAAGGCCTGGAGGATAAGACTGGAGCACAGGAAAAGGATTAGGTTGGAACTGTGTCGCTTTTCAAGTTTGAACTCATTGTGTCTCTTTTCTTCTAGGTGTTGGGGAGTATGTCGTGTCTGATGGAGAGAGCTTGCTGGTTAAATTCACAACTTACTGAACTCCAAGATTAAAGCAAGACAATCACGTTTGGGGGTGAGGGGTGATTTCCATTCCTGTCTGAAAATGAGGGTGCCTTCTCTTTTGCACAAGAGCAGTCTCCTGATTAAAAGTATTTCCAGCTGGGACATAATAGATGATGTTCTCTAATTTGTTCTCTAATTTGACATCTACTAGATGTGATGGGTAGGGGTGATGTGATGTGATGGACTACAATGTCCATCACCCCAACTATCAAGGCCAGTAGGTATGTTGGTTAAGGATGATGAGAATTGTAGTATCAGACATCTGGAGGATAGTAGGCTAAGGAAAGATTGTCTAGGATGTTACAGTGCTGGTTCATACTTCT